>WBMV01004982.1:0-198498 GCA_013396655.1 Campylorhamphus procurvoides
GCCCTCTCTTCTCCATCAAAGTAATACACTTAGACAGGTAACAGCTAGGATTTCTGTTCTGCAGAATACCCTTCATATCTGAAGCCACACAACTGAAATTTTTAAATATCCCCAAGAAACACATACTCTGAAATGTTTCAGTTTTTGCAGGGTTTCCATATTTTCAAATTATTTCCTAGGCCCCCATCTTGCAAGTAGCAGGTGGGCAGTCCAGAGAAGCTCTGAAGCAGTTTCATCAGTGAGCGGTAAAAATGGGTCCCAGATCTTCATGTTTCTAAGGGGCTGGGGCAAATAGGAGCCCTCAGATTCCCTTTCTCCATGGGGATCAGACACATTTGCTGCCTCCAGGCCCTGGGCATCATAAGTCATCTTGACATCCCCACAAACCTCCTCACGTTAATTCACAGGTGCTTCACACTCTGGGGGAAGTTCTCTGACCTAGAGCTGACATTTAATTTGTAGATGACCACTGAAAAAAAAATAAAATTCCCTTTCCCTAATTTAAGAGAGAAATATCGTTCCTGTGATGAGACTCATCTCATTGCAGTGTATGCAGGTTCAATGTAAGAGAAACTGTGCCTTAAAAGTGCCTATTTCTTTCCATTGACTGGAAGCAGAACCTAAAATGCTCAGACATACTAATCATGGAAGATGATTCACCCTACACATCTAGCAGAAGCTAAAATGCAGACGGAACAAATCTGTTATAATATTAACATTTTATGAAGTAAAGATGAGGGATTTTTTTCCTAAAATGAGGCAAAAAGGCCACCTCACCTATCTCCCCAAGCAGCAGGCTCCAGAACATCTTGCTTTCTTTGTGGTCCATACAGCTGATACTCATTTCTGGTGTGTGACACACATTCTGGGAGGAGAATACAGAGCCTGGGAACACAGGCTTTCCTGTCACTGGTTAAGTGTTCTTCTTACTTTGGTATTCCATACCTGAGGTTATACAGTAGTGCAGATAGACCACAGGAGACCCTTAAAATGAACACAGACCCTTTTGCAAGGGTGTTTCTAGCCCCCATAAGAAAGGATTACACATCCCATTATAGCTAGACTGGTTTTTTTGCTTTTTAAAGCTGCTCTAATTTAACTCTGCAGTTTGCAGGAAACCATCAAAATTCAGCAGAGAGAAAGCCCTCAGGCTAAAGAAATACTTTGTCCCATCAAATTCCATTTAACTTTGGTTGAGTTATAAACCACAAGCTGCCCATTAAAGCTTGAAATCCTCAAGAAAAATTATTTTTGGCAAAGTGACAAAGCAAGCTGAAAAAGAGGGTTTGTGCATTGGTTTATTGGACTGCCAAGCAGCACCGGTGAGTTCTGGAGGACACCAAACAGTGGGAGCCTGGGCCAGGTCTGATTGCTCCGGCCATACTTCTCCTTACGCCTGTACATAGTCCCTTCATATCATGGCACATAAAGCATAACCTGTTCAGTCCAACAACATATTTAACCAGCCTCTAAAGATACAGCCCTGAACACCAGCCTCCCATCTCCTGTCTGGGATGACAGTCTTCTCTGGACAACATCTAATACAGCAACTGGAGCACTGGAGCACTGGGCCAGCAAGGCTAAGTCCCACATGAGAACCTGCTTCTGAGAAGGAGATTGCTGAGGTTACAAAGACTTCTTTCGAGATTTTTCTTAAAAAGAAAAAAGTTAAATTTATAACCACATGAATATCCATATCCATCATGATATAGTCTACTTTTATTCCTCTGTGCTATTTTTTCCCCTTGTTGTGATCCAATTCATCCCACATAGTGTAATGATATTCCTTGCAGAAGGAAGAGAATACTGATTGCATATGCAACCATGANTTTCCCCCAGCTGTTCACAACCTTCCTCCTGCTGCATCACATCTGCAGCTGCTCCCATGCACCAGATTTCAAAATTTATTATAATTTTGTTATTTGCTCATCAGACTCCTTGGCATATTCATGCCAGGAATTCTGCTGCCACATGTAAGGCAGCAGTGAGACAGGGAAGAGATGAGAGGCAGATGAGGCAGGTACTTAAGACTTCAATAGTCACAAGTGCAGCTTAAGAAGATACCTGTCCAGCATGCTTTACCTGCCCTCTGTTGAAAAACTCTGAGTTTAATTCTTCTACAAGTTTGACAACCCTTTGCCTGAGAGCAATGAAAGACAATAAAATGGGTCACTTTACTGAGAACTGAGCCAATTAACCTAGATAATTATCAAGCCCTCTCTTCTCCATCAAAGTAGTACACTTAGACAGATAACAGCTAGGATTTCTGTTTTGCGGAATACCCTTCATCTCTGAAGCAACACAACTGGTATTTTTAGATATCCCCAAGAAACACATACTCCGAAATGTTTCAGTTTTTTCAGGGTTTCTATATTTTCAAATTATTTCCTAGGCCCCCATCTTGCAAGTAGCAGGTGGGCAGTCCAAATAAGCTCTGAAGCCATTTCATCAGTGAGTGGTGAAAATGGGTCCCAGATCTTCATGTTTCTAAGGGGCTGGGGCAAATAGGAGCCCTCAGATTCCCTTTCTCCATGGGGATCAGACACATTTGCTGCCTCCAGGCCCTGGGCATCATAAGTCATCTTGACATCCCCACAAATCTCCTCACGTTAATTCACAGGTGCTTCACACTCTGGGGGAAGATCTCTGACCTAGAGCTGACATTTAATTTGTAGATGACCACTGAAAAAAAATAAAATTCCCTTTCCCTAATTTAAGAGAGAAATATCATTCCTGTGATGAGACTCATCTCATTGCAGTGTATGCAGGTTCAATGTAAGAGAAACTGTGCCTTAAAAGTGCCTATTTCTTTCCATTGACTGGAAGCAGAACCTAAAATGCTCAGACATACTAATCATGGAAGATGATTCACCCTACACATCTAGCAGAAGCTAAAATGCAGACGGAACAAATCTGTTATAATATTAACATTTTATGAAGTAAAGATGAGGGATTTTTTTCCTAAAATGAGGCAAAAAGGCCACCTCACCTATCTCCCCAAGCAGCAGGCTCCAGAACATCTTGCTTTCTTTGTGGTCCATACAGCTGATACTAATTTCTGGTGTGTGACACACATTCTGGGAGGAGAATACAGAGCCTGGGAACACAGGCTTTCCTGTCACTGGTTAAGTGTTCTTCTTACTTTGGTATTCCATACCTGAGGTTATACAGTAGTGCAGATAGACCACAGGAGACCCTTAAAATGAACACAGACCCTTTTGCAAGGGTGTTTCTAGCCCCCATAAGAAAGGATTACACATCCCATTATAGCTAGACTGGTTTTTTTGCTTTTTAAAGCTGCTCTAATTTAACTCTGCAGTTTGCAGGACGCCATCAAAATTCAGCAGAGAGAAAGCCCTCGGGCTAAAGAAATACTTTGTCCCATCAAATTCCATTTAACTTTGGTTGAGTTATAAACCACAAGCTGCCCATTAAAGCTTGAAATCCTCAAGAAAAATTATTTTTGGCAAAGTGACAAAGCAAGCTGAAAAAGAGGGTTTGTGCATTGGTTTATTGCATTGCCAAGCAGCCCCGGTGAGTTCTGGAGGACACCAGACAGTGGGAGCCTGGGCCAGGTCTGATTGCTCCGGCCATACTTCTCCTTACGCCTGTACATAGTCCCTTCATATCATGGCACATAAAGCATAACCTGTTCAGTCCAACAACATATTTAACCAGCCTCTAAAGATACAGCACTGAACACCAGCCTCCCATCTCCTGTCTGGGATGACAGTCTTCTCTGGACAACATCTAATACAGCAACTGGAGCACTGGAGCACTGGGCCAGCAAGGCTAAGTCCCACATGAGAACCTGCTTCTGAGAAGGAGATTGCTGAGGTTACAAAGACTTCTTTCGAGATTTTTCTTAAAAAGAAAAAAGTTAAATTTATAACCACATGAATATCCATATCCATCATGATATAGTCTACTTTTATTCCTCTGTGCTATTTTTTCCCCTTGTTGTGATCCAATTCATCCCACATAGTGTAATGATATTCCTTGCAGAAGGAAGAGAATACTGATTGCATATGCAACCATGATAGGATTTTTCCTTCATTTTTGTGGCCTTGCAATGCTGATCAGGTCTTCCCCCCCCCTTAAACATACAAGGAATATTGGTGAACTGATATGCGTTTGATAAATTTTCTTTTATATTTTCTAATAATTTTTCCTAAAATCCTGTTTGTGATGTGACACAGAGTTATTTTGTTTAATTTAATTTTGTCTACAAACTTCATTACTTCAGAAAAACTGTTGTGTCATTTCATCAATCTCCCTAGCACCATAAAATTGTTAATAATACTACATTTTTGTCACTACTAGCTTAAATAGAAATGCTGCAGCTGTCTTAAGTCAATGAACAGAATTTTTATTGTGAGATTACTCTCCTCTCTCAGATTTTACTGGTGGAAATTTCTTTTAATTTTTTTTTTAATTCATATTTCTGGCATGTAATTTCATGCCTTTTTTACTAGATCTTTTTTAAACACCTTCATCAGGTTCAGTGCTTATAATACTCAAAAATTTATAGGCAGTAAAGTTTTCAGTTAATCAGTCCATGCATAAGTTAAAAGCATTTAGCTCCTCTAATATTTTCTCTTCCAACAGGGACCATTCTGTGATTCTGTGAACATAAGCACAGACCCTCCAAAAAGGAAAGGGTGTTGTTCTAATACAGCTCTGAAATGCACACTTGACATTAAAAAATCACAGACGAGACTTCATATTTGAGCACCTTTAGAACATTGTATGGCATTTATACACAAAACACTCCTTCATTTATAGTTCAGGTAGATTGCACACAAGTGAGAAACTTTGAGAAACACTAATGAAGAGCAATAGCTGCTCTACACAGATTTCAGGTATCTTATTGCAAAGATTTAGTACAGTGTGTGCAAGGTAGAGCTTTGAACCTGGGAATAAGCCCTTTGACTTGTAGAAGCAAGATGTCCTTGAGAGATGCCTTACCAGAAATCACCAGTTATTTGTATCAATTTTCTTCAGCTTATGAGCAGAGAAGGACTCCAGCCCCATCGAGCTCTGTATGCTGAGTGTCAGCCTGTCCTTGGCTGATGAGGAAGCTGGAGCTAGAAGGAGTGATGGATGGGCTCCCTTCACATTCAACCTCGAGGCAAAGTGTTTCAGAGACAAGTGTGGCGGAAGATGACATGACCAAGAAGTAAGTTGGAAATTGTCTCAGAATTTTGCTGGCAAATCAAGAAACCTGTTATAAAGTTAGGAAGAGTTGAGGGAAGTACTACTCCATTTACAGGGACTTTGTACAACCAGAGTGGAACTGTCTGTTCCTGAAGATGACTCATTCATCCATGTCATACTGGTGTATGAGGGGAGGGCCTTTGGACAGGATCTCAGGGGTCAATTTACATCTACAGAGCACACTTAAAATCAAAGGATGTAGCACTTCCTTATAAATTGTTTACAAAAATTATTCCAGCTGCCATAACAATGCAAAAAACAAAGAGCTGCAGCTAGAATTTGCTTGAATTTGTATCACACATGCAACTTCTTCGTATCTGAAGAGGTCTTTATGCAAAATGTTTATCAAAAACAGTTAGCTACTAGCTGTATCACAAAAAGTGTTTATTACCCCAACTTGAGAGGACTGGAGTCATTGATTTTATCCAAGCAGGAATCTGCACATTATTGATTTAGAAATAGATGATGACACTGCTGCGTCATGTGGCTGATGATAGAGATCATGATAACAGCATTTTATCAATTCATCAATATACAGTCCTTAAGCTGGAACAGAGGAATAAGCATTCCTGGAATGAGTACAGAAGTGACTTTTCACAGTTCAGTAGAGAAAGTAATAGTTCCCATTGGGCTTACTGCACTTTAGAGAGACACATTTTCTCAGGTGCTTCTAAACATGTAAATGATCATAATGATTCCTAACATGAGACAAAAGAAAACTTTTGAAACATTTATCCTAAGGAAAAAAAATAGTGATCATAGTTCTCTACCATATATTGCATACAATTTTTTAAGGCAGGTCACTCTAACTTGACAACATAATCAATAATCTTATTCCAAGTTTCGTATCACCTAAAATGTTTTGTCTTCTTAAGACAACAACTTCAGGTATCATTCACAAAATATTAAGTTGCCTTTCATTTGAAAAAGACTTAAAAGCCAATGTAGAAAATGACAAACCTTTTCTCGTGGCCACAGATGATCCAAACCATGGGTATACAAAAATGTTTATGATATACTTCTTATTACTGCATGGTCAACATGGGAATATTCCATAATGCTCGAGACACCAGTAAAACTGTAAAAAATGCTTGCAAATAAAAAGTGTGTATTGCAGTCAACTAGCTTGAATTTGGTAATGTACCATCTGTGACAACATTACGACTACATTGCTAATGATGACTTTGGGATACCTTTCTGCCCACAGATAAATGGAGAAGGATAACAAATAGTTGCTTCTTGCAAATTGCCTTTGTCTATACAATACAGCAAAGCTTTCAAAAGATAAATCAATAGATAAACTTGCTGACTGTATAGCAGTGATTTTGATCTATTTTTTTTCTGTAATTCTAAGTTCTAAACTTACTGAAAATCCTAAATTTGATGAAGCTTTCAGGTGGGGTAGCCTGCACCACGGCTCTTTCCATGTCTTGTGACTGAAAGAATATTAAAATGATTTTCTGTTATGAGAAGTTCCTACAGAAGGGTTGAGATTTCCACCTTGAAATTTTCAAGTTCTTTAAAAATGGTACATTTTGTGAAGAAGCAGACATACTTTTGGTGGGTTTCATTTCTCTCAAAGACTGAATACTTCTTATAACTTTTTCAAAATTAGAATGCTCCATATGTGCTGAAGTTTATGCACTCACTGAGAAGTAAAATACAATAGAAACAACATGTTTGGTCAAGAATGCCATTCTTATTTAAAAGTATGGCATGACAAAACAGGCAAAAGGGAAGTGGAACATTATTTAGAGACATAAAATTCATGTAAGTTTCTGTTTGAATTGAGGAACAACGATACCTATATTGCATCTATTCTCTTTCTTAAAAAAGTACAATTTCTTCTTAAGGAAATCATAAGGATTCCTGAAAGGTTGAAACCTGACAAAAGATTAGATCGTACAAATATATATGTAAAAAAAAATAATTGTGTACTGAGGAATTCAGTAAGAGATTTATACATATTTCAGGAGTTTTATATTAGGAAATAGGTAATATTTTACCTTAAAATCTTGGTTATTTCAGTTCACTAAACCATTTGGCTTAAGAACCACTTTATGAAGTGGTATAGATTAAGTGGCTTAAGAACCAGATTAATCAATACCTAGACTAGCTATTCCAATTTTGAGGGGATTGTGTCAGTGAGCAAGTTGCTTTCTGGTTCTTAGATATCCATTTCATAAAGCTGTCGACCCTCCTCTGTTCTTCATTTTTACCATCAGTAAATTTTTCACTAAGATGCCAGCTTCTCTATTAGAAATATTGTCTCTAAAGTCAACAATTTTTTAAGAAATCCTATTTACTTACTTCTCTCTTTAACATATCCCTGTTAGCTTTTCATTTCCTACGGGGGAAAAGAGGAACTTCTGTGCTGACAGATTCCATACAGGGTACTGACAGCTACACAGTGTGAAACGTGTAGGCATAAAAGCAAACCGAATGAAAATGGCTCCCTGAACATGTGTTTATTTTGCTAGCACACAGTTTGAGAAAATGGACATTCATTTCAAATAGCTGTGCAAAAAAATCACCTGTTTCTGTGCAACAATCTTTTAATCCTTGTTTACAGCAATTGACCTTCACATTTGTCACTAACACTATCATATAGTTACTGTAGACATTGTAATGGCTACACAGCTACAGCAAGGAGAGGATAGAGGAGCGTTTGTTGTAGGAATTAGTATAAAAACAACAAACAATATAATTTTCATTTTCTCTATCCCCGTACTGTTCCTTCTCATACATGTTACCATGCTATATATATGGTATATACTTAAAGTCACACATATGTATTTCTCAGGAGTTAAAATAAATAAATGAAAGGATCTGAACTTCAATGTTGAGTTTCTCCAAAGGAATCAGCCATCTCCATACATGTATAAGCCACGCTCCAGCTCCGACTGCTTGGGACAGAGCTCAGTGTTGTGTCCTGGGCCTGAGGAACACAGCCAAAATGATGCTGGGAGGCTTTTCTGCCTAGCTCTCTGCAGATGCCACAGGATTCTAGCAAAAGTTGCAGGAAAAGCAAGTAGCACACTGTAATCATCCTTTATAATAGACTTAACTTGATGACAGCCTCATGGCAAAAGGCATCATGCCTTTTACCTGGAAGAACAGCTCTGGTACTACCCTTCTTCTTTCAGCTGGCCTTTGTGAGACACCTGACAGAGAGCAACATTGTCCTCCGAGTCCCTGAAAGAGCAAGATCCCCCAGGAGAACTTGAGTACATGGAGGGAAGTCATTAAGAACTGAGATTTCAAATCTCTCTTCATATAAGGAGTGAGGGATTTTCTATTTGCAGTTGTATGCCTTTTATTTTTTTTTCTCTTCCAGGCAGAAAAAATAAAAAAAGAAAATGAGAAATACATTCCCAAAATCTGCCAGTAACTGGAGTTTGAACTTACTCAGGTTCTCTCACAGAGGCAGGTAGCAGGTCTGTGACTTCACTTCAAGCTAAGGCCAAGTTCTCTCCAGCGCATTTTCCATGGTTTGAAAAAACAATACCTCTCAGACCTTGGGATGTATGTTGTTCTCTGTGCATGCTTACTGAGATCAGTTTGAACTGAAATAGTTGTTTTTTTTAAAAGACTCTAGGTCACTGTACCCCTAACTTACCCCACGGTAACCTAGGAAATGCTGCTCAGCTGCAGAGCTGTTAAGATGAAAGATGAAAAATAAGAGAGTGATGGTGTAGGTTAAAAACTTGTAGCTGGTGTGAGAAGCCCAGTTACTACAGTTACTGACAACAGAAATTTAACTATTCTTAACCTTGCCCTCAAAAGGAAAACAAAGAGTACCATTCCCTAAGAGGGACAAAATAAGAGAAAAACAGGAATATAAAAATTGGCAGAGGAAAAGCAGCTGCTGAGGCAAGCACTACCAGACAAAGGAAGAAATGGAAAAATTATGAAAGTGATCAAAAAACAAAAATCAAACCTGTAACACTTGGACCAGAAATCTGAATGCACATGCAGCCTGGGGGCTCTTACCCAAGTACCCACTGCTCCCTGGACAACAAAGTGGTCAGGTGATATTATAAAGGACTACTTATCACTGCTTAGTTTTGCACAATTTGGTTTGTTGCCAGTAAGTTTCTCCATTAGACTTGTACCATCTTTACCTTCACTGCCAACTGATTGACTGCTTCCTGTCTGGGTTTACCCCTTCAACTACAGCCATGGCAGTAAAGCAGAGACAAAAGGGTGAGGGACCAGGAGAGGAACAGCTTAGGTGAGGGCAGAGTTTCTTTATAAAAGGAAAAGTTGTAGGTGAGAAAACAGTAATTGTAGGACAGTGTTCAGTCAGTGGAGTGTAGTTTTAAGTGCAAATTAAAGCTCAGAGGAAAGTGTAACTCTGAAATTGGGCTTGATGTCAATTAAATAAAAATGCAGTCTGAAACCCTTTGCAGAAGAAACAACAGTACCACAGCTCTGTCATTAAAGACTGTTTCCTTCACTAGAAGATGCCTTTCCCATTAAAAAAGCCACATTGTCTTGTTCTCGTCTCAAAATAACTCATCATTTTCTTCCTTTGGTTATGACTGTTCAGTTCCTTGTCATGGCAGGAAACCGAGTTAAACTGATGAGTTGCTGTTGTAATTTTCTGGAGTCAATTTGAGGTTCATGCGAGCTCATCAGGGAAGAATATATAGAGCTCCATGGGGTATTAGCATTGGCTCTGTGTGTGATATCCCCTCTTCTCCACACCTATCCCAAAATAGTGCAGAAACAAGCCAAGAACACTGCCAGTACCTACTACTATTGAACTGATGACTCAAGTAATTTACAGATGATTGAAATGTTGTTAGCAGCTCCAAAAGTCATCCTTCAAAATTATCGCTGCCACTTTTGACCATACGTGTCCTAAACATAACTTGTTTTCTTCTATGAGAAGTATGAATAGGAGCCTTAGTGAGCCATATATTTTTAAAATTACTCTACACTTATTTCCCTCTGCTTGCTACTTTGCAGCTTTTAGAGTTTCCTGTGTCATGAATCCCCATTCCCAGTCTAGGGACTTTGTCAGAATTTTGCCTTTTAAGACCCTGACTGGAGATTGTACCAGGGTATACAGCCATGTAGACTAGGGACCAGCTTGTAAGCAGACTTCTAGGTTGTATCTCTTGTAGTTATCACTGTCTCTGCTAACAGAGGAAGGACATTACAGAAAAAATATATATATATTTGGAGGTTATAGGTGAATGTGCTGCCTCAAGAAACTTCAATCCAACTGTGTGATGTACAAATAAGTGGCAAATAATGTAATTCCTCTGCCCCACACAGCACTGCTGAGAACCTGTCTGGAACATAGAAATGTATAAATAACATGAAATTCCCAGAAGAGAATAACACTATCTCTGAGAGCTTTAGAAAACAGACTGATGAGAAACAATTGCCAAAAATGTTATTTCTTCTTTCTAGGACAGAGACTTAAAGAAACAGAGAAACTGAGGTCAAATGCTTTTCACATCTTCCAAAATAAATAGTTTCCATAAAGAACTGCAATCAATAGTTTCATTTTGCACCAGACATGGAATGGAAAGTTTTTTGCCACAAAAGACACATATTCCAAATGTAAGGGAAAAACACCTTCCAAAGGTAGTGATACATTGAAACACAAATATTAGGAAGCGAGATGGCTGAAGGGACTTTTTCAAGACCCTTCCAGGATTATTTTCTTTAATTAGTGCAGTCATATGTCTGCACAACAGAAATCCTACACACTGAACTTTCACAGTATCCCACCAAGCTGCCCCAACATGGCAACAGTGTGCCAACTGAAAAATGTTACTGTCATCACCAGAAACTCCTGTAGAGGTTTCATCCATCAAATAACTGTTGATATTAGCTGTCCTAGTAGTAGAGTCCTCCCTTTCATCGTTCCTCTCCTTTTGCTGGTAATGTTTCATACTAGTCTAGTACAGATTGCATATAATCAGTGTTCTCTCCCCATTTCTGCTTACAGCAATTTGCTGTCTTCATAGAATTCAAGCACCTTTTTTTTTATTTTATACTGTATATAATACAAATATATTATCTCTATAAACCATATGTTAAGATGACTTTTACAATGGAACAGCTGCTTCGGATTTAGTGGGATGGTTCAAAATGCTCTCAAGAGCACTCATTCTAAAATCACTGACAGAACCCCCAGTGAATGTTCAACAAGTACATACCTACTCATCCTGTGTTATGATCCAGGTGTTAAGAGGAAAACAGGATGGACATATGAATGAGGAGGTGCTATTTCAGTGACTGAGACTTTCCTGAAAAGAAATGCTTTTTAAGCAGGAGGTCTCAATTGCTGATTCAGGCTCAGCCTAGATTTTAACCAAAGGTAGACCACAAAATTATGTCGCATGCACAGTATTTCTCCATTTTAGCCTTTTGACTGAAAATAAGATAAAATGAAAACATAATATGTAATGTACTCCTGGTCATTTATCCTGCAAAACTGTGTTACCCAAGCTCAGTGGAGACCCATAGTCATCATCTTAAATCCCTTATCACCTATAGTGTTCGCATACAAATTATGTTCCTCCCATTTCATAAATCCTAATTAGCTTTAACTCTGATGCCTTAGAGTCTCTGATTAAGGAGATCATAGTATCTCACTTTGCTGCAGAATCTCCCAAGAAGCAAAGTAGAGCATTTGAAGGATAGTCTGATATAAAATTAATAACCCACAAGCATCATGTTCGGACCTGATATCTTTAAGGAAATTACAGTTGTCCCTTTTGCAAATTCCTAAGAAATAATAGGACAGATAAAAGCAAAACATTTACTAAAGGAAAGCAGCCATTTAGCAATGTAGCTATTATGACTGACTCTAAGAAATACTCATATCAGAAATGTATTTTATACTGGTGTAGTTTACCAGAGCAGTTTCAGAGCTGGCATCTGAACTATCCACTTAGTGGTTTGTAACTGGAAGAATGCTGGAGGGCTTACTGCATTGCTGGTAGGAAATACTGCTTGCAACCTGGGGAGCTCACTGTTCATAGAGTTTTAATTTGGTCTTTCTATATCTAATGCTACCTTAAGAGACACAAAAGCAAGTTGCTTCTCACATTTTACAATTCTTGTTGTTAAAGACAATGGTCTGCCAAACACTGTGCTTTCTTCCCTTCTGTTCTAGGCTTGTCCTTTATAACCCCAGCCTTTACGGCATGGCTATCAATTTGCTTTGTACTTCCTGCCTGCAAACCCTTGTTCTTTTTTCACATATGTGGACTTACCCTCTTCCTCAGATAGGCTTTTTGAGTGCTACCTTGGAATTTCAATTAGAGCTTCCCAAGGTTAAACTCAGTTTCACTTCACTCACTGGCTGCATATTCCCAAATAGTTTTTTTTGCATTACAGTGCTCTATCTTCTTACCTCAAAGAGTGACCTATCTTGTGTCAACAAGAATAGCATCCATTTCCTCTAATGTAACTTAAAGCTAGACTTCTTGCCACATCTGTCCACACTGAGGCAAACCTCCAAAATGATTTCGTGCTCTCACAGACATGTGGAGTGCTGTATACACAAATCATGATGTGTAACAAGAAGACCTGGTTTTAAAAGTATTCTTTCCATAGGAAGCGTTGACCAAAAATTTAAGAACAAATATAGCTCCTTTATTATGTCCAAACGTGTAATGTTTGGATTCCCTGACGTCATCTTCCTCACTTGTTTTCCGTCTCTCCCTCTCTTTCCTTCTGCTGAAAAGAAGTAGGAAAAAGAGTGAATAGGAAGAAGTGGAGTGAATGAGGCAAGTACTCAAATTTTCCTTCTCAAGAATCTCATTCTCTGTTTTCTTCCTTTCTCTTCCTCTATCTTTCACAAGAACACTTTTTAAAGAGAAAGGAAGAAAGTAAAAGAAGTTCTAAAACTTTTCATTTTCCTTCTAATCTTTCCTTTCCCTTACCACTGGCAAGGGGAATAGACCACCAAGATGCACATAAGAAATGAAGGGATTTTCCATATCTTCAAGACAGTCTACTCCAAAATCTTTCAAAATTAAAGTTTTATTCAAACTTTGATCATGGATATCTGTAAAGTGACAAGATAAATGAAAGTGGTTTTCTCTTAAGTCACAGTCAGCAACATGAGATGTTACATTATACCTGAAGTTTTCCTTTGACTATAATGTTGATTAAAGATCTTCCTCTTACAAAGGTGACAGAGAAACATCAGCTGTGGACAGTTCAATTGCAACTGAATCTGCAGTAGTGCCTTCTCTGGAAATCCCTCTGCCTTATATATTCATGGAGCTTTCACCCTCTGCCTGCCTCTCTTCTCAAATTTAATTTGCCCTCAGCTTTTTGCAGCGTGACACATGTCCCCAAGGAGTTCACCTCTATTTCAGAGGGATACTTGGCTTTCCTTTATGCATAGAAACTGCATGTGCTCTGCTGAATCAGATGCTCACATCTGTGTGTGAACTGGATTTGTTGTGCATTCACTGGTTACACTACAAAAGCTTCCAAAGCCATGAAAGTGCAAGGATCAACAAGGAATTCATCTTCAGGAGAGTGGGGCAGAAATTTAACCCCACTGCTCTTGGGATGGGTGGCTAACACAGCCACCTGCTTGTGGACACATCACTAAATGGGGAATAGCCTGTCAATGGGCTCCTCACAGTTCCTGACATCCTCTTCCCTATGGAACCTGTGTTGACACCAGACACTCACAATACCAGACAAGCGTGTGATGAAGACAGGCAGCACAAAAGCACTGAGCAATAAACTCTAGCTATTTACGTTCCCTGTTGACTGCAGCATCTTTAGCATTGGGGTATGCAGGTGTCAGGCACAACACACAGTTGGGTGGGTGATAGAGGGAGGTTTGCACTGCCAGGCTAAAGACAAAAGTACAGTTTCAGGTCACATCTGCACTTTCCCCCCCGACTTCCTACAGCAAGACATCTGCTATTTCCCTGCCAAACCATGAGCAGATGTTCTGTTACACAGTGTCAGCAAGAATGTATTGAGGGCTACATTTCTCCTTACACAAATGGAGGACTTTATCACAGTAGATGAGTACAGTCCTAAAACAAGTGTCATGAATTCATTCAACCTCTCTGAAGAATTAGATCTTAGTTTCCATTTGTCTTCTTATTTGGGGAAAAAAGTAGAAAACTAAGGCTATTATTTTAGCTGTGTCAGAAAACAGAGCTGAAAAAAATATTTTGGAAGCTGAGAGGTTCTCCTTTTTTTGTAATGTTATATCAAACATTTTCAAACTGAAAATGTCACAGTGAAAATGTAAAGCATGTGCTTCTGCTTGCCATGCTATAAGGAACAGTAATTCCTCCCAGGAGAAGACAACAGCATTCCAAGCACTTTTGCTGTCCTAAATACAGCAGGATTTCAGTTACCTGTCTTCTGGCATCAGTGATATATTCAGAAATCTTTGCTAGATGGGAAAGACAAGAGCAAACAACTACACTCCCATGAGCTGCTCTTAGAACTTGATGCAAGGAATTAATGAGAAGTGATTTGGTCCCACAGCCTCTATGCTCCAGTTGAGTTGGCTGTGGTTTCCAGGAACTAGCAGTACGACAGGTCTAGAGGGTCAGTTTTTTATTTATATTTATTTTCAAGTTTATTAATCTCAAACATTTTTCCAACAACCTACCTTAGACCATTACCAAGGGGAATATCTTCTGCCCAATAAAGACCACCTGGTCCCAGATGGTAGGATATAAGATTGGGGTCTAAGGCTGAGCAGGTCAGAGAGTAACAGTCACCCACTAAACCAAACCTTAGTGTAGCATTTCTTGGGAATGGAACAGCATCAGGTGAGTCTGAGGTCCTCTTGAACATGGTGACAGTCAGAGAAATGACTGCAATTAACAGCCAGTTCTTCCAAACTGCCTCTAGCACAACTTTGAGCCTCACTTGGGCCTGTGATCTGACAATTCAGTGAGTGGCTTTTCTTTATGAGTAAGAACTGATCAACTGCTCCACAGAAGCAGGTACACAAGCTGGTATAGTCATATTTCAGCTGATCTCTAAAATAAAACCTTCAATTGTAGAAATAGAGATGTTATAGCATCTTCTGAAGTGTCCTGGTATAGTTCAGTGTCTGCCTACTGCACCTTTGGTAGCTTTCTTTTCTATGCATGAATTTCTAAGTTTCTCATAGCATACAAATTGGGATCTTATATTTTTTGGTAATGTCTCTTAGGTAATATCTCTTACCTTAGTTCATAGGCAAGGGAAGAAATTATTTACAAAGAAAGGGTAGAAACTTCCCCAAGCTACTAAGTTCAAAGTTGGGCACTGAAAAATATGTTGCATATATATGTGCAGTATGTGCACACATGCAATACATAATAGATATATAGGGCTATACATAGGATGTGGTAAGAAGTAGAGTACTAATTTGGTATGCAATTAAGAAATGTCAAATTAAGTTTGCAACACTTCATCAAATTCAATGTTTGAAGAGATTTGACTTACTTATTAATTAAATTTTAGTCCAGCCTTTTTGTTAGACCTCAGTTGCCTGTTTTCTTTAAGTAAAATGTACATAGTGATTAGACAAAGAAACGTTTTGTTTGTTATCAGTGCAGTTTCCCAACTTTACCAAAATCTTCTGCTCTCAGACACTATTCTCATTCATATTCTATATACCTATGTAGGTTATTTTGTAAAGCTTATTCAACCAGGGCTTTTTCTGGGGAAAACCCCACAAACAAATAAAAAAACACACACTAAAAAAACTCCCCGAAAAACCAACCATCCAACCCCCTCATCCCCCCAGAAAAAAAACCCCACCAAACCAAAACAAAACAGAACCCCAAACACATCAACCCAATATCCCTTATATTCTTTGACTTCACTAATAAAACATCAGTACCTTGGTTACGACCTTTGCTCTGGCTCTGTGGATGATATCCATAACAGCCCAAGTGGTGTGTAAACAACTTTTAAAAGTTAATGTTTAGATGCTTCCACAGTAAGCACGCTCTTAACTTTAGGGAGCATTACAGCTGCTCAGCATTATGCAAAGTATGAATCAGCATAAAGAAACTAAAATTATTTTCATTTTCACCAACACTTGAAGGTTTAAATTATGTTGAGTGCAGCTAGTTATAGTGTAGTTCTTTGAACAGGGAACAACATATTGGTGCACAAGATCAGCTGTATTAATTATCAGCTCTTGACAGAGGCTTCAAAAGTCTGCTTATAAAGTGTTTCCTAGTTTCTAGTAGAAAAGAATCACCTTTGTTTCTTACCATTATATTCCATTTCTCTTTGGCAATAAATTAAATCTCTTTTCCCAAAGTTGGGTCTGTTTTGCCCATGACAGTAACTGGTAAGCAATTTCCCTGTCTTTATCCTGATTTTTTACACAATTTTCTCTCCCAGTCCTGGTCAGCAGAATGACGCGATTCCATAGCTGGACTTGGGAAACTTGACATGTAGCCAACAGAACGTCTGCTGGAAAGACACTGCCTCCTCTCAGAAGTGTGCAAGGTGATTATCACTGTACACCTGCTCAGAAGCAATTAATCCCTGTAGATGATGACCAAGGTGATCATGCTAGTACTTGCAAGTAGAGATGAACCCATCAAGGAACTACATGGAAATAGTCAAGTTCATCATTTATTCTGAGCTGAGCATTCAATTCCCAGCTTACCTCAAGGGCAGAAACTCTGTTTCAGTTCCCCCTTTATTCAATAGAAGTTATTTTGCTATTCTGTCAAGTACAGCAAACTATTTAAGCCTCAACTTTAGTGGAAGAGCAATTTAATTAATTCACAGAGTTATTCTTTTAATTGGATTTGGGTGAATCAACTTTTCTGAAACTCACAAAGGGGGGTTATTGGCCTGACTTCACAGATGCTATTCTTATTTACATTTCAGCTACCACCAGAAGCAAGGTTATTTCTCTCCAAGGATGTCAGTCTGAGACAGTGGCATCCACTGCATTTTTATTATTTTACTAATATAAAAATGCCAGAAAATTGAATGTTAAAACCAAACTCTCCCCTTCTTGATGCATTTTTAAATGATGGAAATGCTAACTAAACTGACACCAGACTGATCATCAGGCTATACCTTTAAATGACAAGAAAAAAAGTCCATTAAAGGCCAAAAGATTCACATTTTGGCAATGAAATATTCTTGCTAGCTTCATCATGCAATTGTGGCAATTGATCCACCTGAGCTCGGGCTGGTAGGTGACAAAGAAGTGATGTCCCCAGGAGTGTTGTCTGTTCCCTTTGCTGTATTAAGTAAAGCAAATTCAGTAAAACAATGAAGAGCAACCAGACTCATCTACACTAAAATAACAGTAGGCTCCTCCTGTATTCTGGCAGGACTAGCTAGCTGAGGACATAGTACAAAACTAGGACTGAAACAAATCAAAACCTTTCAATAACAACCTTCTAAACTAAATCCACTGTGTCTTGAGATGGAATCAGCGCTCTATCTACAAGATATGCCAAGGAAAGAATTTTTCCTTATCTTTCTTAGTTGCAGTGAATTCTTGAGTCATTAGGAATCACATACCTATTACAGTCTCAGTTCCAAACAGTAGAAGCTTCTGGATGGTCCCTTAATGTGAAAAATGCTCCTGCTTACTCTCCCCTTTCCCCCCCAGTGCACAGGCAGACAGGAGTGAGCAGTGTATAGTCTTAGTGTTTGTGTTCATGTACTACGTATGAGCCTCAGTTAAGTCTGGGACTGAGCACATGGTCCCCTGATGGCACCAGGGATGGTATGAAAGGAGACTAGGACACAGTTCTTACCTCCAGAAGTTTAAAGTCCAATGAGACCAGAAATACTGCAAAAGGAAACAGAACACAGAGGTGAAATAATGTCACCCAGGCTACCCACGGCCAGAGCTGGGAACTGTGCTTCCCTGAAAATCATGAAATATGTTTTTGCATCTGCTTCTACAGGATCAGCAGCAAACAATGTCAGAGAAAGCCCCTAACAAGTGAGACACTGAGTGCTACCAAAGAGATTATGTATCCGAGCTTCTTAAAAAAAAAACCAAAACCCCCCCAAACCAACATAAGAAAATGAAGCCTACAGCAACACTGAGTCCCTCTAACAGCAGTAAAGACAAAACTGAAATTCAGGTAAGGCAATGAAACCACATTCTATGGCTGCAGTTGTAAACACCAAGGTAGATGTTGACATTTAATTTTCTCATATTTATATTCCTAAGAGGAATTATACATTCAGTTTACACAGATTTATTGCCTTAATTGCTTAGCAGCATTTGTTATAATATTAAAAAGGTCAAAAAAATGTTTTTAATACCTGTTGTGAGGTCCTGAGCCCCTGTCAATTAAAATTATAAAGCCTTCACTCTAAACCAAAAAGCAATCTAGGTGTGAATGTGCACAAATGAAATGGCTTCAGAGGTGGGAAAAAGAGGTAAGTGCAATTTGAAGCTACCTGCACAAAAGCACATTAATGTAATTTATGTAAATGCTGTCTTTTTCAGGGGTCAAAATATGCATGTATTGTTGCATCTGAAGTCCTCAGCTGTGAGCTTCTCATTGTCTTTCCTGAACAAAGACCATGGAGGGAAGGGAGCCCGTAGTTCTGCTTCTACAGAAGTCTGATAAGGTCATCCACTCCCAGGCACTGGAACTCAACTGTTTATATTTACACTTTATAGTAATGGGAAAATTATGGGGTTTATTAAACAAAACCTCTCTGCTGAAAGCTTTGCTCTCTCTCATATGCTCTCATATTCTGAGGGAAAAGCCCTTCTTTTTCTTAAATATATATATTTCTTTTTTCCAATGAAATTTCAGAATTTTTTTAAGAACTTTTTTTCCCAGGCAGGTCTAACATATCTTATGCCAGTGACTAACTATGCAACATCAATATATGATCTTACGTGGTGCAGGTTAATTCTGCAGAAGTCCAACAAGTTATGGTCAGGCAATTTTCCAATATACTGCAAAGTCTGTACCACTGCACCGCATTGTCCTCTCTCTGCCCATGCCAACAACTTAACCTGCAAGGATTAATATATTGAGTCTTATATTGAGTCAGATCAGGGCTGCAAGCTCTACTGATTATGCAAGTATGGGCAGAAGTGTATTTCTTTTTCAGTCCTAAATTCCTTTGCATATTTCCTATGTGCAAAAGCCCCGAATAGTTTATGAGCTGCCCACTGTGGCTAGATAGGAAATTGCTTCAATCAAACAATTTCCCACTCTGTGATAATGATATGTACTGTAACTTCAGTGCAGGACTCCTGCTGCTAATTTAGCTTAATATGAACATCTAACATCACAAAATCATTTGGCAACAGCATTGTTAGGATGTCAACCAGAGCTGTTGCCATGAGATGAAGAGGAGTTTAATATTCTAAACCAGGGGATGATGTTTTAGCTGGAAATGCCATAAATGGTGAAGAATTTAATCTGAAAATAAAGATATAGAGTTGCACAAAGTACAGCATGTATATTACCAAATCAGTATGACATTACACTGACCGTACTGTAGTTTTTACAAATCCTACCTTAGTACTGTAATCAGTACATTTATTTTGAATTCAGCTGTTCTGAAAAAGATTCACTCTGACTGTACAAGTAGAAAGTACAGCAGCATTTAAGGTTTTGTTGCCATCTTCAAGACTGTCACAGTTACAGCTGGATGCTAGAAACAAGAAAAAAACACCTCTCCAGACACTGAGTCAGAGTCCAATTCAATCCAAAATACTTGCTGCCATCTGTGTATTTTCTAAAATCCTCGTTCGCAAGGTTCCCTGAGATTGCTTTTTCAGAAAGGGGAGGTAAGATAGTGAAAGAAAAAATGTCTCTTTGCTTCAACCTGTTTTTTGTCCACCCTTTTCCTTGCTTAGACTTTGCTACTTCCATTTATTCTTTGTAGAATTCTACAGATGCTTTGTATCTCTGTCATCCCTTCTTATACACCTCAGCTAACAACCAACAAAATTGAATCTTTCCTGTTAAGCCCCTACACTTACTTGCTAGGGTTTTTTTTGAGCCCTAGTATGTTCAGTTGCCATTGTACAATAACACCAGAGTAGTGCATGCCTGCACTACTAGAAATGTGGAGATGTAAACCAAACAGGGCACCCCACCCAAACCCGGGTGAAAAAAAACTCTTCCAGTCCTCAAATCTCTCTGTTTCCCACCTGCTTTCATTTTCAGTAAGAGGCAGCTTTGGAGGACCAGTCTTTTCCACAGATGAAAATTAAAGCAGCTCTGTCTAGGCCTTTCAATCCCAACCACTCTATGCTGGATTTCTTTAGCAGAAAATGCCTCACTCTGCTTTTGCATCAATTCAGCAAGGATAAGCTAGTCACCACCTCTTCCTTCACAGTAAGTCCTCCTCAGATTGCATCCACTCAACTCATTGTATCCTCTCTCAAGGGCATGTTTGCTGCTTTATTGCTGCTGTTTCTCAGTGGCTCCAGTCCTTTTCAATGGCTCTTCAGCAGCCACATTGTCATCCATGGGTGGCTTCCAGGGTGGGTCACTGCTTGGTGAATGCCACTGTGGGGAGAGGATGAGGTGCTACCTCTCTTTCCAACAATGCTGTAACCAGAACAGGTCACACCTGAAGGTCTTGCCTCTTCCTAGCCTGGCTTCTGTCTGCTGTTCTACCATCCTCCAGACCAGGCCAGCTAGAGTGAAGAGACTGTGAATTTTAACCTTCCCTTTAGGTAGAAATCTGTTATAATCAGAGCTCTGTACTGTGACCAGTTGCTGCAGAGAGATTTATTCACCTTAAGTGAGAAAAAATACTTGTTTTTCAAAGCAAAAAAGGATTTTTTTTTTAATTTTATTTAAGACAAAGCTTAAACTATTTAGCTGTTCCAGTGTGGCATGTAAAATATAGTACCAGATCCAGTACAATATTTTGTAAATAAATCTGGGATGCAGAGACAAGGGACTCCTTGCAATTTCAGATCAGTTGTCAAAAGCAGTTTCTCAAGACCCTTCTGTGGCAGGAATCACACACAGTCAGAAAACAAGCACACTTAATGAACAAAGGAGTCAAAGCTAAGGTGGCCTAATGTACAGACTTCTGCAATGAAAATACATTCAGTAACTTATAAAACTTACTGATAGCTCTGAAATCGTCAGGTGTAACAAATATAGATAAGAACATACCACAGGCCAGGCAGCCCTTGGGCAGAATCTGCCCTTTAAATCTGCCCAAGCATAGGTTCATTTTCTTTCCCAGAAGTCAAGAACAACTCAACATTTCTTGAGGCACTGGGACAGAAACAAGCTATCAGAATTATATTTGGGGACAGTCCTACTTTGGTTTATATTTATTTTCATGCACAGGACAAGGTTAGCACCTACAAATACTTTCCTGCCTGGAAGAGGAAGGAGGATATTTGCTGGTTCACAGTAATCACTCACTTTGGCTGCTGAATTGCTTCACATGAAGGAACTGCCCAACCCCTTGCTCCTGTGATCAAGCAGCATGCAGTTAATCCTTATGAAAATGCCTGTCCATATACCATGGAACCTCCAGCTGGGTTGTGTGTAAAATAAGATTGCTTGCACTGCCCAAAACTCTGCCCGAGCCCATGCAGTTGGAACAAGAGATGCTGACACCACTATGACTCATGAATGCAGGCTATCAAGTAATCAAGAAACTTTCTACCTCAAATCACAGAATCACAGAATACGTTGCACGGGAAGGGACCCACAGGAATCACTGACTCCAGCTCCTGGCATTGTACAGGATCATCCCCAAGAGTCACACCAGATGCCTGAGAATATAATACAAACCAGGAAATTCTATGATTATGCTTTGGAAAATTATATTCACCTTTTATCCTGGAGGCTTATAGGTGTGGCAGTGCAAAAGACTTAAAATGGAAAGGGTCAAGCTTGCTTAAATACTTGTTTGCTGGAGACTGTTTCCAGTAGGAAAATTTGGATTGCACATTTAAAGAAGAAAAAAGCAGAAAGGTGGCTAAAATCCTATGAATAATAGAGTGGCTGAAGAAATGTGGACAAATTCCTCAGAAACAGAACAAACCCAAACAATCATTATTTTTGCAAGCTAATCTGGTCCAGTGGAATGCTTGATGCTTCTCTGGCTGTCACCCACTGACTGGGATATTCCTGTGACCATTAAGCAGCACAGAGCTAAAACCCAAACCAAATGATATTAGCTTTCTTATGCTAATTTCAACCATGAGTATTTTTCAGAATACCTGTCTTCCTGAAGGAACAGGCAGGATCCATGAGATGAAGTTGTTTGAACAATTTTATCCTGATATTGTAGACCCCGTTGCAATAAATGCAAATCCCTGAGTTTTTTCTCTAGAGGCATATTTCTCTTATTCTGAAGCAGAATACTCCCCTTCTAGTGTTATAAACCCAAAAAAGGAATTCTTGAATAGAGATTTCCTTTAGAATTTGAAGTCTTCTTGCTCCCCTGAGGGCAGTTTTATNTGCAGTTAATCCTTATGAAAATGCCTGTCCATATACCATGGAACCTCCAGCTGGGTTGTGTGTAAAATAAGATTGCTTGCACTGCCCAAAACTCTGCCCGAGCCCATGCAGTTGGAACAAGAGATGCTGACACCACTATGACTCATGAATGCAGGCTATCAAGTAATCAAGAAACTTTCTACCTCAAATCACAGAATCACAGAATACGTTGCACGGGAAGGGACCCACAGGAATCACTGACTCCAGCTCCTGGCATTGTACAGGATCATCCCCAAGAGTCACACCAGATGCCTGAGAATATAATACAAACCAGGAAATTCTATGATTATGCTTTGGAAAATTATATTCACCTTTTATCCTGGAGGCTTATAGGTGTGGCAGTGCAAAAGACTTAAAATGGAAAGGGTCAAGCTTGCTTAAATACTTGTTTGCTGGAGACTGTTTCCAGTAGGAAAATTTGGATTGCACATTTAAAGAAGAAAAAAGCAGAAAGGTGGCTAAAATCCTATGAATAATAGAGTGGCTGAAGAAATGTGGACAAATTCCTCAGAAACAGAACAAACCCAAACAATCATTATTTTTGCAAGCTAATCTGGTCCAGTGGAATGCTTGATGCTTCTCTGGCTGTCACCCACTGACTGGGATATTCCTGTGACCATTAAGCAGCACAGAGCTAAAACCCAAACCAAATGATATTAGCTTTCTTATGCTAATTTCAACCATGAGTATTTTTCAGAATACCTGTCTTCCTGAAGGAACAGGCAGGATCCATGAGATGAAGTTGTTAGAACAATTTTATCCTGATATTGTAGACCCTGTTGCAATAAATGCAAATCCCTGAGTTTTTTCTCTAGAGGCATATTTCTCTTATTCTGAAGCAGAATACTCCCCTTCTAGTGTTATAAACCCAAAAAAGGAATTCTTGAATAGAGATTTCCTTTAGAATTTGAAGTCTTCTTGCTCCCCTGAGGGCAGTTTTATTAAGCTCTTTAAAGCTTCTTATGCCTCTGCCAATCTTCTTTGTTACAGTGCCATGTCAAGTTACATCAAGCACATGGTGGTGGAAGATTTTCCATCTTAATGCCTTTTCACCCTGTTCAATCTTCCCATGCCACATCATCCTATATCAAGACATATTCTCTGTACAGAAGGTGTTTCCAAGCATTAACTATCTTTCAAGTTACAAATCCAGCTTTCCCATGTTCTCTGCTGCACCCCAAGGATTGCTCTTCTCACCCCACACATGCAGTAGGTGATTAATTCAATTGACAGTGCTACTGAACCACTACTCTTTCCCCCACTATCCCACTGGCTTCCACTATCACTTCCTTCTACTTTCTTCTGCCTACTTGTCCTCCCCAGTTCAACCTCCCAATGTAATTGTTCCTATACCCTCTGTAGCTACTCTCTTCTAAAGTATCTATTTCCCACTGATGCTGCCCAGTCCTCCAAAGCATCTGCCTTGCTTTATTGCCTTCCCCTGTCACCAGCCTCCTCCTGTGCTTGACTTTCCCCAAACCTTTTTAGCACTGATAGGGATAATGATGCAAAGAAACACCTGTGAAGTGGGAAGGGCAAAAGCTCTGCATTCATTCCTCTGTTCTTTTTTTTTTTTTTTAATCTACATTTTTTTAAGGGAGAAAAACACAAACAGAATTTAAAGGATGAACATGGCTCAAATTACACTGGAGGGGACAATCTGTTCCAACTCAGAAGGTGGTGGGAAGAGAGTCCAAGCAAAAGAAACTTGTCTATCTCCAACTGCAAAATGGAAGAACAATAACATTAATTATCTTTCATTTTGTATGCAAAGATTTAGCAAACCTGTCCTGGTTGCTGTATTACCATCAAAGCTGAAATGTTAAGACATATGCCCAGTGAGAAACTGTAAAAGTAGAGCAGCAAAATGGATGTGGAGGCTGCAGATGTGGAGGCTGCAGGAAGAAAGATTTAAAAGGCTAACTATGAATACAGCTGGGTTTAAACACATCTGCAAAAGAAAAGGGACATAGCGATTTTCTTATCAATATTTGAAGGGTCTGCACACCTCCGGGAGAAAAGATGCAATTAGGAACAGTGGATGAAATCACCTGGTGAATTTAAACTGCCCATTGTGAAGGGGAAAAAAACAAAACCTCTTTACAAAGGAAGATATTTTAGGAAGTAAGCATCCCATTTCTTTGAGTGTGGAGAACTAGACTGACTCAACAGAAGCTCACTGCTTGCCACAGGCCTACATTGCCATGGACACAGAGCAGATGACCTAATGGGATTTTTGCAACTGTTCGCTTCATGTTCTGGAGAAAATGAACAGAAACTGAATATTCGTATGTATTTATTAAAATAGTTTAAGATTGTACTACTAAGACAGGTTGAGAGAGTTGGAGTTGTTCAACCTGGAGAAGAGGAGACTCCAGAGAAACCTTACTGCAACCTTCCAATACCTAAAGGGGACAACAAGAGCTGGAAAGAGACTTTTTACAAGGACATGTAGCAATAGACAGAGGCAAATGGATTTAAACTGAAGGAGGGCAGGTTTATTTAGATACTAGGAAGACGTTTTTTCCTTTGAGGATCTGAGGCACTGGAAAAGGTTGCCCAGGGAAGTTATGGATGACCCATCCATGGCAGTGTTCAAGGCCAGGTTGGATGGGAATTTGCACCACCTGGTTTGATGGAAGGTGTCCCTGACCAGGGCCGGGGGATTGTCACTATGTGATCTTTAATGTCCCTTCCAACCCAAACCTTTCTATGGTTCTATGACTGCTTCTCTGCTGCGTGTTTCCCACAGACTGGCATCACTTTGCTTTCCTCTGTTGTCAGCACAAGCACTACTTCAATTATTAATGAAGGAGTGGGTTTTTTAAAGCTTTTCTTATCCAATATGTGAAATCTGTCTTGGAGTTGTACTACTGTGTAATTAAATTTAATGCATTTGAGTTGGAGGCACAAATAAGGTGGATGCTGTAGTAGCAGCATAATGATGGGCTTTTTCTCCAGCTGATGATGTGCACCAGAGCATTTCCAGTTTTCAAATTTTGAATCTAATGGTTCATTCCTCTTTTTTACCAGGGAGCATGTGTAAGACCGAAACACGGTGAGCAAGCATTGAGCCCCTTATTTCACAGACATCAGTAGCTACACAGTGTATATGAATCCAGATCCCAAATTCTGGGCGGGGGGACATTTCTACATTTCTACATTCTACATTTCTACATGCCTGTAGAAAGCAAACTACAGGCAGTAATTTGCTAGTTGGTTTGGACATTAACGAGCTTACTGCTTGTCCTTGCCAGCACACTTGGATGCCAAGGGCATTGAGGGAACTGGGAACACCGTATCTAAACATCTAAAGAGCAGCAGCAGGGAGGGAAATTGGGAGTCTTGCAACAGACAGCTGTAGGCATGAGACTCACTATTCTTCAGCTTCATGTCTGCATTTTTCTGGAGCCCAGGGCCTCCTGGGATGGCCTTCCTAAAGTACTAGGCTGGTTTCTACTTTCTGTGACTCTATATAAGAATTAATTTGAAATAGTCTGGATAATAAGGTGGGTAGCAGTGGGGGGGTTGGTTTTTTTTTTGTTTGCTTGTTTGGTTGGTTTGTTTTTTGAGAACCACATGCAAGTCCCAGTAAGTATTGTGCCCCCATACCAGGAAGCACTTTCTAGAGTGCAGCCCATAACATAGCTCTGGATCACATCTTTTTAGATTCGCTGAGATAGTTCATGCATTTTGATGCAGAAATTTCTGCCCCACATTTTCCAGCTTATATTTTGTGTGACCTTAGCTCTGCATTAACTTCACATTAGTGGGAATGTGATTCCAGAGAATTCACTTTTAGGAAAAAGAAGCTCTTGCTCCTACAGAGTCTTCCTTTATTTGTCTTGGATCACGCCATTTTCTTTGTTCACCTATCACCAGCACAGGATAAGTCAAGCCGGATGCACCAGTTCAGAGGCCTGATATTTAAGCACATATTTACAGGAAAAAGGCATTCCCTGAACAGCCCTTGGTCTGCGACTTGGACGCTGCCAGGCTGGCAGGGCCCAGAGGTTTGACCATTGTACAAGGCTACAATACAAGGCTCATCTCCTGTCAGGCATTTGGGAAGATGCCCAGTTTACTTTCAGAAGCAAACTTCTGGCTTGAATCTTGCATTTTAATGCCATGCGTTACATTAAACACTACACTGAGAGCATCAAGGAAGCAATTCAGCTCTCTCATATGATGTATTGATTCCAACTACCACATGCCAGTTATGTCTCATGGTCTTGAAATTATCCAGCAGCACAGAATATTTTGATTTCCGTTGCCCTCATGATGTGCTTCTTGGGGATAAGGCAAAAGGTGCAACAGGTGGAAGTGTCCTCCTTCCAAAAGAAGTGTCTATCCAAAGTGCTTTAGGCACTTCTGTCCTTTTTACTTCCAAACTGCCCTTCACACAACTCCTGACTTCAATAAAAAATATGTTGCTGAGAAATGAGTTGTGTTCATAATAATTCTTTCTATGAGGCAACCAAGAAAGGAGATGCATTTTTTCCCACTGCCTTTTCTCCCTTGGAATGTGCAATCCCAAAACTTACTATAAATAAAACCAGACACATATAAATAGTCAGTCTCTGACCTCTGCCAAGCAGTCCACAATGGGACTTCCAGTGGCACTAGAAGCCCGCCTCTGCAAACCAAGGATCCTTAATCCCTACTCTAAATTTGCTCCTTATTATAATCTGTGCAACTAATTATGACTTCTTGCCTATACATAGTTTCTACTGAAATCTCACTTGTCCATTCCAAACCTTCCTTTACAAAGGCAGGTTCTTCACCATTTTCTCTCAGATTGTTACTGGATTTCTGTTGCTAGAGATATTAAAAGTCAGTCTCAGACAGCAAAGTATACTGACACAGTACCTTGGGAAATGGCAATAAGAAGATTACTAAGGACCAGATTCTGGACCTGGCTTAGATAAGCTGTTTCCCTCCCACACCTGGAAACATGTTAGAGTGAAAATGAAATTTTCCATTTACATTGATGTACCAGTGGTTTGAAAGACACTATGCCCCCCTGCCAAGACCTCCCTTTCTTAGTACAACAGGAACATGTGTCTAAGTTACTTGGAGAAGTTTTCCTTCTACAGCATGCCTGACAGACATGAAAATAAAGCAGTCTAAGAAATACTGAAGAATAAATGGGCATTAAAATTAGTACTTAACCATGTATGAAAGCCCAGAAAAGATTAAAATTTTAAAGAGACCCCTACAGAACCCTGAAGACTCTTTTGGAGATTTTTTTTTCTCTGAGAGTTTTTGCATTTGCAATGACAAACTTCAAGCCACAGATGTGGGAAAGGGTTATTCCTGGGCTTATAAGGGAGTTTTTGTCAAAGACTCATCTGACTCTGCATGCCTGATACCTGACTCATGAATCTGCACACCACAACTGATAGATCTTCCTTCCATCCCCTTCCTTTCCTTCACTCATCAAACATCAAATCCTTCTCTATCTCCCTATGCACCTTTCACTTTCTGTTCTGCAGGTCTTGCCACTTTGCAGCAGCTCCTGCTCCTGGTATCTCTTCTCCTTATCAACCTGAACATCTACTTTCACGTCTGCATTTGAAGTGGCTTCCTTTTTGCCCATGCCTCTGCTCTCTGTGTGAGAGCTGTGGTGCAGATCCCAGATAGTCACTGGAGCACTGGGGCTGTCACCACCCTGTATCTACCAGCATGTCCCAGGGAATGCTGTCAGCCTGGAGGGCTGGGCTGGATGCCTCCCATCCATCCTGTGGTCAGCCCAATGTGCTCATGAATCCTCCCTGCCTTTACAATCATAGGATTGGCAATCTTCATAAAGTCTTCCCTTGACAGTATCTCTCAAGGACACATATGGGATAGCTGCCAAGGCTACATAATGTGCTGGAAGCATGTGGATCTGGGAAGTACTCTGATCTGCCCCAGTCCTGTGCCTATACACACACATCTTCCTTGCAGGGGGTCATGCCAGCAAGTCTCTCGGTACTTTCTTACAGATGACCAGAGCAGACCAGCAGCTAGCTGGGATTTATTGGTGTGGAAGAGGATGATCTATGCCTTAGTTCAATGACTCTGCATGTACTACAGAATGCTGCAGTGCCCTATATTGTATCAATAGGCACTATAAAAAATTGTGGCTGTAAGAAAGGCAATGACTTTTGCAATTCAGCACTTTAATACTCTTAATGGTAATGACTGTTCTTTCATTCCTGCCTCTCATCAACAGCTTTCAAGGAAGCATCATTAAGAAGGCATATTCCAGTACAAGAAAGACATTGGGTTAATTTAATTTAGAACAGATATTTCAATAAAGCTGATTTAACATTCAGATCAGAGGTGCCCTCAGGGATTCCTGTGCCTGCCCCACATGGTTCTAACACTCAGCTGTAGCCCATGTTTGCATGATATCAGTGTGTAAAAGAAGGAGATGCCCAGTGAGGGTGGATATTCTTAAAAGGCTCTAACATAAGTCTGTCTTTTGTTGGACTCTACAATACAGTGGTGTTCAGCCATATGTCAGAATGGAAGAGGGTATAAATTAAATTACATAAAATGATCAGTTCTTCACTTGTAGTCCAATTTACAGTACTTGCATCCCTGGTGGAAACTGATAGAAAACTCACTATTTGGATCCTTAGTGGACTCAAAAAATGAGTAGGAAAAAAATTAATTCCAAAAGTGTTTACAGATATATCAAACCCTGCTGTAAAAATATTTTAGCTTTTAGTAGTATTCCACTTGTTTCCTGAAGTGATTCAGTGCTTTATGTAAATAGTTTTGATTGTCTTAAGTGTTCTAAAGAAAAACATTTGGATTCCAGTGATATTTGGGAACAAGTGCACAGATAAAGCACTGTCTACTAAACTAGGTAAATAATAACAGCTTCAAACCTAAATCAAATTGTAGGTTTTTGTGATCTCCTTAGGACCTTCACAGCAGAGTTCTGTGGGCTCTGTAGAGAGTACCTGTTTACATGTTGTGTCTAAAAGAGAAGGTGGGATGCTACATTTCCTCTAGAAGACCTTAAATTATAGTAAAATCATTCAGTAAGAAACACAGCACTTAAAATATTGAAAATAACAGCACATTCATTTGAACACCATCAACTAGTTCATACAGTGCTGTGTATAGATGTAAATGACTATTTACATACTTGGGGGAAACATAATTCTTTGACTATTTTGTAGATCTGTCTTGGCTTCCACTGTTTTAAAAACTGGACGATACAACTAACAACTAGACATGTGGATCATCATCAATGAAATGATTGGAGGGTGGGATCCATCTCAGCAGCCCACTGAATTAGTGGCCCCGAATTTGCTACCACCGAATCAGTGGAAGCAATTAGCTCTCCATTAAGGTAACTGTTTATGCATCTGCAGTTTGGGCGGATATCTATCTTAAATAGGCAGACTGGATCCCAGACTACAATGCCAACCAAAACATTTGACAAACCATAGTCACAATATCATGACTAATATCTAAGTGTTTCTGTGTTATTGGTTTGCCCCTTCTTGTCAGTCCACATTGTCCAAACAACCTTTTATAATGTCTGACTATGTTTGCATAAAGAAAACAACTTTGCTTATTTCACACTAAATTAGATCTATTGGGGAGCATCCTTTACTGAACTTTTGCATGCATCCGTTAAAGTTATACTAAACAGTTAAATATAATTAATCAAAACCTGATAGCAAAAATGTTAGGTTTTCCAAGAAAGAATGACTGAATATTTCTAGAAATATAGCACATTTTCAGTAACAGACATTCATACTGATGCAAATTCATGCACTGCATAATGTTTTCTACTTTGATGGTTATAAATTGCACATTCTAACTTAACAACTAGGAAAAATAGGTTATCCCAGGAATAAAAGAGGGAAAACATAACAGCAATCACCTGCCAGTTGTAATAGAGAGCTGTAACAAATAGCAGCTATATTTATTTATATATATGTATATATATATATATAAAAGTTCAGGGTTGCAGCTCTTTGGTTCTGCTGTATTTACAGAGCTAGAAAGGCATGCAGAGAAAAAATAGTTGTAATCATAACTCCTGTGGTCTGGCAGGTTCCAACCTGTTTCACAGATCTCTTTGTCTGCCATACACTGATGAACCCATGAGCTTCTGGGGAGATGGGATGCACAAACATATTTGGGTTAATCTCTGTCACCATGCAATGCTGTTAATCCAGAAGAGATGACCCACCTTTTTGGATTCAATATTGATTTTTTTTTTCCTCTTAAATGCTTCTCCACCATCAACGTCCAAGTGTAAATGTTGCAAGGTCCTTATGGATTCATTTTACCCTTGTTTTTCTGCTTGTGTGCTACTAGAGAAATCAGAGTAAAAGAAACAGCTCAGAAAAATATGGACATGCCTGGAACAAAAAAAAAAATAAAAATTGAAAGAGCTTTTGTTTTCCTCTTGTAGTATTGTACTGATCTCGAGAGGGGGGGAAAGTCTAATTAGAATAGCACAGGATCTAAAATTACAACTGTGCACCAGTGGTGAGTACAGAAAAAAAATAAAAACTTTGTCAGCTTTTACAAACTGGTGGAAGTTTTTTGAGGAGAGGAAAGGAAGGAAGGATGAACTCCACCCATCTTCTTCTGCAGTGTCTGTTAGCTGATAGAAGGCTAACACAACTTTTAACAGACACATCAGACTCCCCACAGAAGATGCCAGCAAAATTTCCCACAGTGCCACCTTTGCAGCATGGTGAATGGTTTTGATCACCCATTAAAAAGATGTTATTTCACTGGGTAACAGCTGACGTGATACAGGCTTTGGATGATGACCAGTGTTAATTGTGGGCAGCAAGTGTATCTTTAAGCAGTAAACTGAAGCAAATCCAATGCTCACTACTGGTTGGGAATTGGAGGGAAAACATAGCAGAAGAGATTCAGTTATTAATGCTTAAATACAGAGCTTTATGTTGTGGGATTTGCAGTGATGTGTGTATGGATGCAATAAAATTTTACATATAGAAAAGCTGGCTAATTTGTAACTCAGGTGATCAGAACACAGCAAATTATGGTCTCAGAGCAAGCCAAACTGTCAGCTTATTCCTAGCAGAGCTGAAATGAAAATATTTAAAGCGAAATGTGTTTTAGTAAATCAAATCTATGCAGATGCCTCTGATGATATAAAAGGTATTTTCAGGTACATAAATAATTAATATTTACAGCTGAGAGCCTGACATGGAGGAAAAGCTGTCCCTCCAGGTTTCACTAAAATAAAGCTAAAATAGATTTTTAGAGGGGTTTCACTGGTTAAGGCTGCAGAGTTCCTCCTTAAAACATCAGAGGCCATTCACTGCTTCAGCACAAAAGCTTAGGGATGCTCTTAGGCAGTTCTGCCTCTAGTGGGAAATTAAGTTTCCACAAAATCAACTCAAGAAAAAAATGTATTTTGCCCAAAGCATTCAGGTTTCCTCTGGGTAAATCAAAACAAAATATTTCCTTCACCACATGGGCTTGACCCAACCCAAATGCTTCAGTTTATTTTTTAACTGAACAAGAATATTTTATTTCAACTCAGTTCAACTTGAAACTGCCTCTGGGTGTGCTGTTATGGTGGTATAAATTGCCCAGGAGAATCTGGAATTAAGACAGTTTGCACCTCAGCCAGTTAGCTGGCTCAAAGAAAATATTATTCATGCAACAATATTACAGGATTACATTTATATCAGCAAGACTGAAGCCAAATGTTTGCATATTCCCAAAGAGAAGTTTGTCATAACTTTTCCTCCCATGAAAAAAAAATTATATGGTGAAAGAAATGTTTAAATAGCAAAAATTGCACGAGACAAAAAAATTCTGATTTTAATTTCCAGTCAACTAATCATTGCAGCAATTTGATGCCACAGTAATTATATTGAGCTCCTCTGAAATTAACTGGAATCATATCAACCTAAAAGGGGTTGTAGATGTAATGTTGCTGATCTGACCTCAGTAGTACACATTTATGTAGATAAAGGATGTGTCTTAAGATGCTCCAATTTCTCTCTCACACTTAGCTTTCTCTTAGGGTTGTAGGTATGGGACTGTAGGTATGGGGAGGAACTTGCAGATCCTGAAAGAATAACACATGGTTAGAAAGAAGGACACTCTACAAACCACCAAGAATACTGTACATATTTCCAAAACTCATGGATGAATAAGACAATCAGGCTTTTAAAAGTAGGAGATAAAAACAGCTTCTTCTGGAATTAAACAGAGACTGAAATGTGTATGAGATAGACACGAAAGTTTAGAGTTTCAGTAATTTATACCGATATATATAGAGAGAGATACAGATACACATATATATGATGTATACTTACTTACAGATTGCTTAAAATATATTGTACTTAGAAAACATAGTTAAATTGAGCTATTCCAGCTTCTTCTTCAGCCCTAGCTTCTAGTATTCAGCTGTCATTTTAAAGCATCCCAGACCAAATCAATGCAGCCAGACAGTTTCACACCAGAGATCCCTACAACAACAACACACCAGTTACTCATCTCAGGCTTGCAGTCATCAGGACACAGGGTGTTGGTGCTGCAACACCCAGCTTGCTCTGGATCATCACCTGTGGACAGCAAGGCTGAGGGATGCTGCTCCTGTGTGGGTTTCAGAAAGGTCATGTCAAGCTGTTCTCACCTCACTGCAATGGCACGGGTCATAAAGGTTGAGAGGCCCAGAATGCATTCAACTCAAAGAGAACAGGGCTGCTCAGTTGTTTGCTCTGCTTTGCAACAGCTACCCTCTGATTCATATGCAACAGTCCCCAACAAATGCAAACAGAGATACCAAATTGTAGTAGTCTCAACCTCAACATAAATTATTCACATTCCACTTGCCTCACTTTTAGATATCAGAGTGAAAAATTAATCTCTGCAGTATATACATTTACTGATTAAACAATCTTCTCAAAACATCAAATAGAGCAATGGCAAACTCAGAAGCTGGGAATTTTTACACTTGAAATAATCGTGAGAGGACCAAATTTGAGTTATGTAAACTAGGGGGTTTACTTCCAGTCTTTCAGATAAAATTGTTGAAAAGCACCATTTCCAGGAAGTGTTTATATGCACCACTCCAAGCATAGAAACCCTGCCCAATAGAACAGATTAATGTTCTACAAAAAATTTCCAAGCAGAGCCGGGGAACGGAGGAGGGACTCTCATGAATTTGATACGTTGGTGCCTTCCAGAAATTAAAAAGCAATATGTAGACTGTTCCCATGCCAGCTGTGTTTCTAGAGACTGCTTTCTGTCTAATGCAGACCACATTATCACCATTTTAAGCTAAGATTTCACTTAATTTACATAGACTGGGACAGACTGCAGCTGTCTGTTTTCAGCAGACTCGCTGCCTGATATTGCAGGTCGCAGTGTGTGAGGCTGTGCTGCTATCACCTTGCAAGCTTGTTTTTTTAAAAATGGAAGATCATGGGACCTACAGTTTTTCTGAGCTTTCCACCCTTAGGAAAAGCAATGGTCAAGGCTGGGTTTAGGCATGATTTATCACCTAGGAGTCGTACCACACTGCTCTCTCAAGGTAGGCTGCATGCTTAGTTTTGCCAAAGGACCAGAGCACTTGTGGAAGCCCTGGTACCCTCCTTTCACTGCGTTCAGCACAGGAAGGCTGGACACTTTTGTTCCTTGACCCCTACAATGATAAAATATGGATAGAAAATAATTTTTAGGTTCTTAGGGAGAGGGGTGATTTTTGCAGTAAAAAAAAATCCTGAGATAAATAATAAAACAAGCTTGTGATCAGAGACATCCAACATACTTTGCTAGAAGACATATGATCATGGATTTGTCTCTGATATACTGACCTATACAAAAGTGGCTCCAGATACACCCATGTTTCATGTGCACAGCTTAAAAACCATTTAATATACCTGTGCTTCAGTTTCACATATGTCAAATAGTTTTCTGAGGGGACAGATTAGTTTTCAGAAGGCTCTCAGACCGTGAGATCATGGTCTACAGCTAGATTAAAATAAACAGTGCAGTCCACATACAAAGAGCTTATGTCTATACCTGCAAAGATCTTAGACAAGGCAACATTCTGCTTGTTTGCACTTCACTTTTATGTTCCTGATGTCCAGAGCAGAGCTGCGGTTTAAAATGAGTCATTGTACCCTCCTCAACCATAATGCTTGTGAAGGTCCAACTCAGGCCAAGTTTGGAAGAAAGTAATTTCTCTAGTCGGTACACAAATATGACTGTAAGTTGATTGTATTACTTCACAAATAGTGGACAGCCCAGGGCTCATTGAGCTGTCCTGCTGGGCAGTGGGCTGCTTGCCAGGAACTTCCTTTGAGTAGGGACACCTCTCAGGGTTACTCCTAGAAGTTAAGGGATTCCTTGACTCAGTAGATTCTCAGCTAAACTATGAAATCTTAGCTAAGTGATATAAAGGACTGATTGTACACATATAATCCTTCAGACATAAACCATTGACCAAGACTAGGACCAAGTTTGGATTTAACCACACATAACCTCCTCCTGAGAAGGTGATTAGAACACAAGGATGCCCTTTCTGAACTTCATAACTCAACAGGGGAGTCTCCCTGACAATTTTGTCTGACCTTGTCCTCTATGCAGTAAATAATCAAGAGTACCTTGCCATGGAATCTTATTAAACCACTGTTGCATTTACTATCAAGCTTTATTAAATCACTGATTTATATCAATAAACATATTGCTACTTCTTTCTTCTGAGTCCATCCATGACACACCCGTGACTGTTACATTAAAGCTGTCAGAACGCAGAGGCAGCCATCTAAGAAAAATAACAGGTCACTTGGGTTCCTCACAAAGGATTATATGTAATCCTAGCCAACGGGTCTTGTGCCCTATTTTTCACAGTAGCTGCATCCAACAGAAGTGGTGTCCACCCTCTGCATCAGATTTGCACTCTCATGTCAGGGGCATCTTCACAGGGATGGCTGCCCAACCCTCCAGAGCAGGCATGACAAATTCACCTGGTGAACACAGTAACCTGTTTGATTATTGTATTGAAGGAGAGAGGGAAAGGGCCTCTTCTGGCTCCTGGACAGGACTGCCAGGGAGGGCTGAAACATTTCTAGACTCAGCTGGATCACCTTTTTTTTACTGGTTTGTGATGGTCTTCTGGCCCCACCTATGGGATTGGGAAACTTTAGTACTGGGATGATACATTTCCCAGTCCCACATGGGCATCAGTAAGAGATACTGACTGTCTGCCCCACCGCGCTGGGCTCATCTGGGTGTAAAACTGGCTCCAAAGGAACTTCACTGTGACAGGCTCTCTGTGCCCTATGGATCTGAATGGACTTTGGCGGGTGCTCTGAAACTCACTTTGGTAAGGCTGTGGTCCATGAGGAAGTTAGCACATGTCAGGTGAACTGTAGTAATGTTTCATGTGTTTGCAGCTCCCTGGGATCTGCAGTGGGGTTGGTGGTGCTGCACACAGAGCTGAGCTGCGGGAGCAGCCTGTAGCCCCCAAGGGCCTGCCTGGACCCACCAGTTCCCAGTGACACTCACACCTCTCTGAGCTCTCACACTAAAATACCTGAGCCTGCTTGAGCTGTTGCCCTCGATGTGAGGGAAATCTGCAATATATTTCAGGATGCAGCAGACCTACTGAGCTGAAATTCTGACAATTGTAAGTCTCAGAAAATCTGGAAGAAGGTTTTGTGTGAGGTGGCAAATTGAAGTGTTGGCAATTTCTTCATCCATGTCCTGGCAGCAGAGGTCCAAGGCAGAAGCAGTGGCAGGCTGTTCTGTTTCCCCTCTGTTTTACTCATTTTCTTTACTGAACTGCTTCATTTGGGATGCCTGCTTGGGACAGGCTGCTGTGTTTAGCTGTTACATCTACCTCCTGACAAATGAGTGTGACATCACAGTGACTTCAATTTTTTGTAAATATCTATTGCCAATTTCATCAATGTGTCAGCACAGACCTGGAGTTCAAAACTGAAGGAGACTGAATATTACACCTTCCTTTTAGGGCTGGTGTAATTTTCTCTCTGTATGGAAAAAACTTCTCACTTACATTTTTCACTAGTATCTACCATATCTAATGTAGATATTGCCAGATCTAATCTACCAAGCCTTAGATTTGTTCTCCCTCTCAAGCCTGCATCCTGTAAATCCCTGTAATTGCATGCAGCTGTTTGTGAGCCATCCGCTGCAAACTGAAAGCATGCATTGAAAAAGCCCCCAGGCAGAGAGCCCCTGAAATACATACTGAAAAAGCTGCTGGTTTACCAAAAAGATCCTCTTTGGTCTGCCCTCCCCTGCTGTCACTACCTTGCAGTTTATGACATCCAGATAGTGGGAGGTCTAGCAACCCGAACAAGGCAGCGAGCAAGAAATTCCATTCCTGTTGAAATCAGTGATTCCTCCGACGAGGCTGCTTTTTTGTGAGTGTGTGTGTGCATGTTTTCTTTTGTGTCGTCTCAAGAAGGGCTCTGATATTGTTATTACTTTAAATATAGCTTGCCCCAGGGCGGGGAAATGCACAAGGAAAGAGCCGGCAAGCAGCCTATCTCTCAGAAGAAAAGAGTGAGACTCGCAGCACAGGAACTGGCTTCACGCAAGTGTGCAGTTTAAAGTCAAAAAACTATTTCAAATAAGAGCATTGTGGAGGAGCCTGAAGAAAAGGGGCACAAAACTGGCTAAACATAGTGAAGAATGTGGTAAACCAGGGTACAAAGTGCATCTAACTGCAGTTTGAAAGTGGGCTCTGAAGTGCAATGTAAGTCTTCCTTAAATTGTATTCTTTTATAATAGTATCTAGTTTTTTAATTTCCAGTCTGAAGCCATGCTGGGCTAAAAGGTACAATTAGCCACAAATATCAGCATGGAGCAGAATGTGAAATCTGGTATGAGGCTGAAAATGATACTGAGAAGACAGACTACCAGCTATATTATGGAAAATGCACTATAAATAAGGGCATATCTAATTATTTCAAGAGAAAGATGCTGGATGGAATCTTCAATAAACTTTCTTAATAGGGAAGTGAGAGCTCTGCTGTTTAATACAGCAAGCTATTTTAATACTGCTGTGCTTAAAATTGTGTGATTACAGTTACCAATAGCAGCAATAAGATGTAGCTCCAGAGGGGAGTCCTACTGGTTGCAAAAGTTTTTTCTTCTTTATTTCCCCAACATCTTTGCTCTCTGAAGCCTCAAATCCACGTTCTCTATCCTACAGCCTGGTTCTGCCTTTCAGCTGGATTTTCAATGTATGCCAACGCTGAACCTCCTATGGAACTGAAACCAAAACATTTCAGCTTTCACAGTAATTCTGGTATGTTTTTCTACATCACGCTAGTGGCAAGAATACAGTCGAGAAAAGACTGTGCTCCTTCAACTTCTGGCATGCACAGCTGAGGAATATAATGCCCAATGGTGACAAAGGGTGATAATTTCCTGTTTTTCACTATTTATCTCTGTGGTTTTGGACTTAGCAATGGATATTCTTTGCAATGAGGAGAGCTCTGTGAACCCAACTGCAAACTCCTTCATACAGATAAATCATGAGAGAAAACTCTACAGAAATGTTTATGGAGCTGGAGAGATTAATATATCAGATCTCATTAATGTGACTGTGGACTCTGAAAATCCAGCCAATCTTTCATGTGAAAGTAACATGAGTCCACCATGCAACTCTTCCCTGATTCAGCTTTCACAGAAAAACTGGCCAGCTTTACTGACAGTGATAGTGATTGTTTTAACCATTGCTGGAAATATTCTTGTCATCATGGCTGTTTCCCTGGAGAAAAAACTACAGAATGCCACTAACTATTTTCTAATGTCACTTGCAATAGCTGATATGCTGCTGGGTTTCCTTGTCATGCCTGTGTCAATGCTAACCATACTGTACGGTGAGTATTAACTGTATAACCTACTGCATGTATTGAGAAGCTTTAAATGTTGCATGCACATCTTGTTGTTATTTCATACTCTTAGCACAGAAAATTGTAATCACCCCATGTAAGTTGGAATATATGTAAATGGTTAAAGGATGGAATAGGTGAAGTACTTGAATCTTCCTACTTTATATTTCTAGTTACACACATTAGTTTATTACTTAATTGCTGAAAGAATTGTCTCAAAGTATATATGAAGATGTTTTGTTTTCTCTACTGCTTTCAGGGTTTTTTAACCCTTATTCATAATTTTCATATTCCTAGTAATAATGTAGGGTCCTGCCAGTTACTTTGCTCTGTAAATAGGCACAGAAACACTAATGACTACCTTTAGATTCAAAGTAGGCAACCTTTCAACTATTTTGAATGAAGTAATACAAATGTAAATAGTTTTCTTAACCCCAACACCCTGCTTAGACATCTACTTTCCAGCAAATGCTGGAAAAACATTGTGGGAGTTAAAAAACAGACGGGAATTAATTCTGCCTGATTTTTAGTAACATTTACAAAGGCAAACCTATGGTTTCTTAAGAGGAGTTATTTAAGGATTAAGTTAATAATGACTCACAGTTCATGCCCTTGCAGGTGATTAATTGCAGTTCTTTCTTCTCATTTTCACCAAAATCACTTGCAGCAAGCTCACGAAGGAAAAAGCAGCACCCTCTGTGTTCAGTACCAATACTGTCAGGCTGTTCCTATCTCTAAACTTCAGAAATTAGTTTTCTAGTGCCACAACTGAATTGCTACAGTTTGAGGAGAAGCTAGATAACGTCAGGAGGAAAGTGAGATTGTTTACAAAGATTTCTATTGCTTCACTATTTTGGGACTAAAGATCTGAGCATGAGCCTGTGACTTATGGGAGATTTCATCCAGGAAGCTGAGAGTTTATTTTCCATTTTCAGTATTTCTACAGAGACTGCCCTCAGCGGCATTTGCAAACTGCATTTGGCATCAGCGATAGTGTAGCACTGTGATTTATTGTATTAGTGTGCGATTACCTTTGGTGGGAGAAACAGCGTAAAACAGAAATAGTCCGATGGGTGAGATTTAAGTCATGCATGATTCCCTGAGACAAGCAACAGGGACTCCTGCTGGCCAGGCTCGGCTGCCGAGGGAAGGGGCGCCCGAAATCCTCGGCTGGTGGAGGGATTTGGGGGTAGGGGCGCTGGATGTCTTTCTGCAGAACGTGGAGCCGGCGCCCGCAGCAGGGGGATAGGCTGCACTGCCCTCCTCCTCGGAGCAGCAGGCATAGGGGAGAGGCTGTGTTGACTTTGCCTCCTCTCTCCCTGCTTCTTCCCTTGCAAGACCAGGAACAGAGGCCTTTTGCAGCTTGGGGTGAAAAATCATCTGGTGGCAGACATAGGTACCAGGAGAGCCACCTTGGAGTTCCAGGATGCCCAGTGATGGCACACAGGGAAACCCCCCCTTACACAGGAGCATTTGCTTGGCCTCAGCTGCTCAGCTTCAGCCACATCACCTATGTTGACAGTCTTGAGCCCAAACTGGGGGCCTTTGCGCACACGCTCACACACACACACACACCTTCCTGCTCTGCCAAGATACCTCAGAGGCTGCGGAACAAGGGTGTTCCGTCACCCCTTCCTCAGCCCCTCAAAGGGGTATGGTGACTGTTTTGTTCCAGAGAGATAAGATTTTCTTCTTGAGAGCTTTACAGCTACTGTGGACAATTCTGTTTTGGGTGCCCAGCCACACCAGCCTTGTGCCTGCCCCAGTTTGCACCCTTTGGGCCAGGCACTGGTCTCTGCTGGAAAAAAGGAGAGTCAGCTAGTCCAATCAAGATGGATGTGCCCACAGAGCAGGAAATTATCTGGAGGATATTAACTATACCCTTCCTAAGTCTTACTGCATCCAGAGTTTTCTCCCTCAACATTTCCTCTCTCTTGAACCTGTAGTCTTCAAGGAAGTTTATCTGGCAGAAGCTGTTTCATCTCTACCCCATCCAGTTTTAGAGCAAGGACAAGAGGTCTAAAAGAATGTGACAAATGTGTTCCCAAAGGTCAGTGAAGCAAGAGAACAGATGCATGTTGTCAAGTGTAAAAATACTTCAATGCTTTTCCCTGTGTGAATTGCCCTGGCCTGACAGAGAGATGCTACTGGGAAGTCATGCCCCTGAAAGCCAGCCATCATGCAACACACTCCAAAGACCAGATTCCCCACTGAAAGACCAGAAAACATGATAAAACACATCCATATATGCTATATGGCTTGTCAGGGTCAGCTCATATTACAGCAACCCAAGACAGACACTCCCCAAAATACTAGCATACTCTCACAACACGAGCTTTGGCATTGTCCCATGGCATACTGTCACAGGCAGCTTGGGTAATATGCTCTAAATTAAATCACTACAAGATAAGGACATGGATGACTGCAACACTTGTTCCAAGGAGACTTCTTAGTGGTACCCTAGGGGAATAGAAGGGCCTTTGAACGGGGGTGGTACAGTAGTCTGCTTAACCTTGTCTGCTCAGTAGTGCTTTTAACAACTTGTATAGCGTAAGGAGTTTGAGTTTACATGGCTTTCCAAAAGCCCTGAGCTGGGAGAGGTTACAAGCACTCAGGGAGACAAGATGAGAATCATCAACTCCTGAAGAGAAAGTCTGAAATTGACAAACAGCATTCAGTGAGGATAAATGCAAAGGTAAAGATGCAAACCAACTTCTGCTGGTGAAATTTGTCCAAGCCCCAGGCTTCAAGAATGATGGACAAGATCTGGCTGTCATAAGCTAAACATGCATCACTAGCACAATATTTTCATACAAAAGGCACTCATCATTCCATGTTGCATAAGTAAAGACATTTCCTTCAAGACACATGAAGCAATCTTGTATTTCACTTAGAAGGCTTTTGCAAGAGTACTGAGTCCTGTTTTAGTCACAGAATGGTATGCAATGAAACAGATTCTAGGGCAGAGAAAGAAGCACAAAAGTTTTAAAAGCATGATCTGTAGAGAAAAGATAAAGTACTTGGCTTTTCTTAGTCTCAAGACAAAAAAAAGTAAACACAAAACTAGGCAAGACATGATAGCCATCTCCCAATAGCTTCCAGAAAGGAAAGCAATCAATTAATCTTCATGGGCCATGGAAAGAACAAGGAAAAAGGGAAGGCTTAATTTGCAGCAAAGAAGCTGTAGGGTTGGATATTGACAAACACTAATGCATCTGATTTGTGTTGCATTCCCTGGAGGAGCCTATCAATATTCATTGATAGCGGCAATATCCTTATTTAAGTATATGGTCCATGCTTAAAGACAGATGTGATAAATATCACTGGTATGCTACAAAATAATTTTTTTCTCCAGCTTTCACTAAATCTAAAGTTTCAGTTTCAGAATTCAGGCAGTTTTGCATATCAGCAGGTGTTGATGATGTAGTAATTATGAGGCTAAAAAGTCCTAAAACAAAATTGAGAACTACCAGGTTTACAATGACAAAATTGCTTCTCTTTCCATAGATTTGCTGCCAGAAATCATCAATTATAGCATCAAGTATTGGTGTTATACAACTAAATTAGCCTAGGAAAGAAGCAGAGTTAACCCCAAATCTACAGTTAGAAAGTTGCAAGCAAATAAGAATATTTTCTTAAAATAGTATTATGCAGCTTTTATTGAACGTACTTACTACTATCCTTCTAAAAGACATATCCACTAAGACATATGTATCACAACAAAAGATGCATGCCACATCTTTATCTGATGTCAACTTTCTCTTGTGCAGGATACACATGGCCTCTACCTACAAAGCTCTGTGCCATTTGGATCTACTTGGATGTACTTTTCTCCACGGCCTCCATCATGCACCTCTGTGCTATCTCACTGGATCGCTATATTGCCATTCGAAACCCCATCCACCACAGCCGGTTTAACTCAAGAACTAAGGCTTTTGCCAAAATAATTGCTGTTTGGACCATATCAGTTGGTAAGTGAGGCAATATTTCAGCATGTAGTTGCAGATTTCTAGTTTTTGAGAGGATTTGTTATATATATATATATTGCAGCCTGAAACTTTATTCTCTGCCTGCAACTTTATTCTCTGCCTGCAACATTTTGCTTTCTGTAGTCTAAGAAGTGCTGTAATGTAGTAATTATTCAATGGAAATCAGCGACGACAATGGGAAATGGAGGAGAACTGAACAGCACTGTCACCAAACGAATATACATCAGTGACAGGACTACTGCTTTCAAGTTAGTTTTAAAGATGTGTTTATTTCTCATTTTGATTATCCCTCATTACCTTAACATCTGAAAAGAAAAAAAAAATACATCAAATGAAAAAAAAAAATCCCTGTTTTATGTCAGTCAGATGTTCCCAATTTCTTATTAGGGTAATTTTCTTTGAGATATGTCTTATGGGCAGATCTTCTCTGCCTTTCTCAGTGCATATGGTGGGGAATTTATGCACCCTACCTAGGAGACAACAGATACTCTGTGTATAGTGTGAATGAAAGGAGTTTCTCCAGAGGACAGTTCAGAGTTATGGTCTAAAATTGGTGTTCTGAATGACCCAGTACATGAATCTCTTTTTGCACAGTCAAAATTGAGAGCCTCAAAACTAGGCATGGGAGTATTGCTCTTCCATTGCCGTGGTGGCAGCATGTGCAGAGCAGTCTCATGGCATGGGAGTTGAAAGTTTGGTGTCTGATGCCATCAGGGATTTCCTTACACACCTGGGGTGGAGGTTCTCAAATGCTTTGAAAATATGGTTCTCTTTCTGCTCTTCTGGGTTGGTGGACCCTTGAGCATTGGCAGCTCACTTATTCAGAGGCAGAAAAAATTCTCTTTTACCCTGAAAGAGAAGAGTGCTGTCAACAATCAAAGGTAATTAGCTGCTTCCCTGGCTAATACAAATTATTGCAAGTGATAACTGCGATCACTTACTGTTCTGCTGAGGGGAAGGAAAGGAGATGATGCCTAACACTGCTGCCTGCTGCTCTAAATCTTGTCCTCACCTCCCTCTTGTTCCTAGCCCACAGTGTGAGAAAATGCAGTCTGGGATTTTTATGATTTAAAATAGCTGTGTCTTCTGTTGCATAGCAAGAAATAGTGTGAAACCTCACTCAACAGGAGGATGTTGCATCCTCCAAGATCTGATGAAGTTCAACTGCATCACATGTGCCTCTGGAGTACACTCAGCTGATTCGATGTAGGTGTCTAGTAAAGGCCAGGTGAAGCCCACTCTAAAAAGACCTAGTTCTCAACTATAAAGGAGGCGTATAGCAACTCAGATGTAGATATCTTTGTTTAGATTAGGTAAATCATACCTTGTCTCTCTCCAGCCACATTTTTATCAGTCCAGTAGAAAACATATTACTTATTCTGTCCAGTTTTCCAAATTTTTAAATAACATAAAAAGTCAAGCAGTCCTTAAAATTGTATGTACTGTGTTTTGTCTGCATTTGTATGTGGTGCCTTGTGCTAATTGTATGTGAAATTACTGTCCTTTTTAAACATAAATTCACAGAATGGTCAGAATGACTATTTCAGGAGCAAAACAGTGGTCCACCATGTTTAATATCTTTTCCCAGACAGTGGCTTACTGCCAGAGTATCTGAATTAGCTCCCTATTAAAATTAATCCAGAAAAATTTATTATTTAAGCCCTATTAGTTAGAACATGTAGCAGGAAGGTTTAGTTCTTTGATAGCTTAATATTTAATTTCAAAAGTTATGACTTCTTTGGAGTAATAACTGATAACTTATCCATTGTGAAAACCCCTTTTTATCTCTCTAGAGAACTTTCTTCTAACAGCCATAAGATGAGCCATAGATATTTGTTACTACTGTGGCAAGGTTCCTATTTATATAACTCTGAAAAATACAACCCCTTATTTTATTGGAAATTACTCAAATGTGGCATGAATGAAGGGGACAGAGTCCTGCTTTGCTGCAGCTGGATAAGGACACATAATAGGTGGGCTGATAGGGTAAACTCCATCTCATTCAAACATAGCCTGTCATCAAACCAGTGAGAAGGTTAACTAAATACAAATGAATGCAGGCAAGAACACTGAGCTGGGCAGGAATGAAGCAGTGCTGAGCTGGTTTCTAGACCGTAGAGGCAAGTGGCATGGGGAGATCAGCTGAAGGAAAATGGGTCAGTTTCCAGCCTGCAACTGCATCGTGGATAAGCTCTGGCAAATGGGATGTACACTCCAGAGGACAGACAGGGAAGCAAACACATAGAAAGCTACAAAGAAGCTGATGAACTAGTCACTGACAGGCTGGACTGAGTTTACACCATGGCATATCACTGTATGAATAGAAAAAACAAAAATGACCTTATTGTAAAGAACCTTGATAGATCCCAGATCACCCAATCAACCTGCTGTCAGCCAGTCAATCATTAACCCTGTCCTCCTGACCTGCCACCATCGAGCTCAGAATATGTAAGAAATGGATTTCTAGACATTCTTTCTGTGTGGTTTACTAATAGGACGTGCTTTCTGAACAAAGACATACTCTATGTACCATTTACCAGTCTCCCAGCTACTACTTAGCGTGACAGGGCTACAAATTATTTCACTCTTTGCATTTTCACATGGCTATGGCTAAGAACTTTCCCCATGGTGAGGTGAGTGTGGTGAGGCACTGGAACCTCTGGTTTGTCCAGAGAAGTTGTGGATGCACCATCCACAATGGTACAAAGCTGGATTAGATGAGGCTCTGAGCAACCTGGTCTAGTGAAAGCTGTCCCTGCGAATGGCAGGGGGCTTGGAACTGGATGATCTTTAACGTCCTTTCCAGTACAAACCATTCTATGATGGCTGGCACAGGCAGATCCAGTGTTGGGCACAAAACACCCTCCACAGTGCATGGTGTGGCTGGCATCTCAATTCAGACCCAAGATTTTGCTCTCCAGCCTCAGATAGATATCTTTTGACCTCCCCGTGCTCCTGCAGCTTGCAGCTGAGCCTGTACCCTGTGAACTCTCTTGATGCATGAGATGGAGGGTGAAAAGCAAGAGAAAGAAATAAAAGATATATTCCTCTGTGCAGAGGTTCATTTTAGCAGAGGAAGAGGGGGAAACAGCCAACAGCTGTGTGTTACTAGCACATTTAGTCAGTTCCAGTGTCCATGCAAACAGATCATGGCTGCACTGAATAGCACTGAATAACACAGGGGGTTATTGGGTGCTACCTTCTACCACCCTCATTATGGAAACAAATGGTTTAATCCCACCACTTGTCTTTCAGCTTTCTGTCATTCAACCTATCCTTTTTCCACAAGAGGATCTTTCTTCCTCTGCCATTACAGTTTAATTTCTTTAACAGCCTTTGACAAAACACTTTTGTCAAAGCTTTCTAGAAATCCGGGAACATATCATCCGGATTACCCTTATCCACCTGCTCACTGACTCCTGCAAATAGTTGTAGATAATTCATAGGGCCTGCAGAAGTTCTTCTGGTGCTTCCCAATCTACCCATGTCTCTTTCATTATGATTTCTAATTTACCTAAGTAATTACACTTTTGTTCACTAAATTAGTAATTTTCCTTCTATTCAGTAAATTCACACATTTTTTTGCTGAATTTGATGCAAGACCAGTCAGTCAGTGATTTTCCTTCCATTGGCTTCAGTGGCATATGAAGGATTTAAAAAACAGCCGGAAAAAATGGGCAGATAGTTTGATTTACTCAGTTTCTGAAATATTGACTTTCTCAGTTTAAAAAAAAAAAGTGCTAGCATTTGTTTTTGATTTAGTGGAAGAAGAGCATTTAGCCAACAGCCTTTCTTTCACTAGACCATGTAATGCCACAGGCATTTGGTTTAAAACAGATTCTAATTACTGTAACAGATTCTAATCGTGTTTTTAATTCTTAAATCATCCGGTACCCACAGTGGCTAGATAATCAGATTATTTGTAGCTGTTGAAGGCAAAAGCCCATTAAACCCTGAAAATTATTCCATTTGTTTTAAAGCACAGAGGTCATTACTGAGAACAGGTGTAAAAAGCCAAAGCGTTTCCCCTGGCTAGAAAAATTAGAATTTTGAATAGAATTCTATAGAATTGTAAATAGAGCCTATGCTGAAAAATACAGGTAAAATACCTTTGAGTCCTAAGTGGGACTAACAAACGCATTGCTCTGCAAGAGACTAACAGTGCATCATTCCCTCCTTTAAAAATCCTTGAGAGGGTCACATAAAGGAATTACAGTCATGAATGTTAAGTCCATATATATATAAAACATCCCTCAGTTCTTATTTCTTTCTATTCCTCTGTTAATGGTCTAAGTAATATGAAGTCTGATGAAACCCAAACACACTAAGCTAAGTTTTCTCTTATCATTTCTCACTCAGCCTACACATCTGTTCACTGCCTTCAGGCAGTCTCTGCACTCCACAGTCACTAACAACTTAGATTTATTCAGTACCTCTGATGCAGAAAAGAAATTCCAACATGGAGCTGGATGAAGCTGATAAAATACCTCCTACCACATAACTCTAGAATTTTGTCCAAAAGTTAGAAATGCTGTATCATGTGAAGGAACATTCTCCAAATGCAGGGTGCAGTTACTTCCAGGTACACAAAACAAGCCCAGTGCACCTGAGCCCCTGATAATTTTGCAGTGTGACGCTTTATGCTGATGCAGAGGCTTACACCTCCTTCACAGGGAGCTGCCAATTTCTCTGCATGACTTCTTGCTGCCCTACAGGGTATGAAGGGCCAAGGAAGTGGCAAAGATTGGGAGGGTGCAACCACCAGTGTCTCTGGATTGTGGTTTGCTCACAGCTTTGGCCTCCTTTGGCTCATTCCTCCTTCTGCAAGGACAGTTTTCATTTGAAAGTCCCTTTACTGTTTTCAAAAGGCACAAACAGTCAAGAGGCTGAAGGTTGGGAATCCCTGTCCCAAATCTACTACACATCCATTTTTTCCCAGCTGACATAATTTGCCATTTAATTCAAGTCAAATTTAGGGATGGCTTGGCATAGGAAAAGACCATTTGTTATAACATGGAATATACTGCCAAAATATATGAAATTGCAAATAATTACACACTGAACTGTACTCTGACAATACTGATTTACAGTTGAGCACCTAAATTTGGAAGTGCTGGGGCTATACTTGAAATATCGACTACACTACCCTCTTTCCCATGTAGTCACTCACTTTGCTTCCCTTACTTCTTTTGAAAACTTGACTGTGCACTCTTAGCAGCTTTTATAATCATTTCCTCAGGTAACATTTCTTTTATTTTTATCCTACTTATGGAACCATCTCCCAGAGAGTGAATGTCCTATTTGCTCGCTCCAGCTGGAGGATCTCAAGGGCAAACACTGTAGGTTTTGTGTTTGGGCAATCCTCTGGGGCCTTTACAATTTCTGAATATTGATGCCACCATCAAAATAAAATGCCATAAAATCGTCAAAAATTCTTGTACAACATATAGAGAAATTTGCTTCAATTATTGTTGGCATGAAATTTCATAAATAAAACATTAGAGCTTCAGAATGATCTCAGAAACAGAATCTTCACTATATTACTTTATAGAGACACAATGTATGGGGCTCAGCAGCCAGCAACAATTAGGTCAGTACAAAGTTCATTGCCATACCAATGACTCCAAAAGGAGTGACAACTAATGAGTAAACAAGCTCTTTATGTATAGGTTGTCTGAGGGAAGGTAACATGAAACTCCATGCAGTTAGCGTTCAGTGTTGTGATGCACATTTCTGAGTTGACTAGCACATGTATTCTGGTTATGAGACATTGCTTAAGATGGTTCTGAGGAAGAGACATAAATATACTGCTTACTTTCTTCATTGATGTAAATTATTCCCATATTTCCCATGTAACAGAATCCTTTGCTTTATTTGTTCTTCCCAGAAGAGTGAACATATCTCATATGGCAGACCATCAGTTTACCCTGCATATCTCACTCTCATAACTGTGAAGATTCAAAAAACTTGCATTTTGAAATTATATATATTTTTTCATTATATGACAAGTAGGTGCTACTAACCTTACACTTTTCTTTATGAAAAAAATGCTCAAAAGAATGTTAATGATTCAACTGCTTTCTAAATTCTCCACATTTGGAAACACAGAGATTAGGAAACGACATAGGGACATATGTCCATAGAGACACGTTTCCAAGCCAGAGACATTGAGCAACCTGGCATACATCTGGATGGGGAAGAATACATTATACCAGTAGATAGGTATCATCAAATGAAAAATAATTATGTATACAAATGAATAATATTATGTATACACTTACTTTTTTCTTTGGGTAATTACATCAGGATGATATGAAGGTTTTTGCCTGTAAAAAAGGCATACGCTCATTTTGTGAGCAAGAAACACCCTGTCTTATGGGTGAAAAAAGGAATGAGGAGTGGTCACAGCACTAATGTGTGGTATTTATTTCTGTTTTGGTTTTATTTTTAAAGACAAGTTATAAACCATAGAGCTATATTTTAAATAGTGAAGCTGTATGGAAAGAACATGGTTAGTCAAGGTTAATTGTCCTTTTTTTTTTCATTTGTCTTTGTTTTGAACACCATAAGGACCATGTTCTTCTTCCTCTTGAAGCACTGGCAAAGGAGCATTAAGTTCACTTGGACCAGGCCTGTCCTATTATCAGGTTTCTTTGAGTGAATAAGTAACTGTTGGTCGGTGGCAATATGACCAATAATCAGCCAGTCTCTCTTTGTAGGATATATCAGAGTAAATGGAATGTTTTAAGAAAAAAGACAATAACAGCTTGGTGTCTATTATAGGTTACTCCTCCTTCTCTGAAAGGCTGTATTTTTTAGCCAGTCATATTCCCAGCAAAGCATACAATACATAAAAGTATCCGGAATGGATTCCCCATGCAGAGGGGGAAGGCTGAGCCTGGGTCCTACTGCAGGATACCCTTTTCTGCAGAAAGTGCAATGTGAGGTGTTGAAAAATGCAGAAAGGACATGTCCACAGGCTGCTCAAGTCTTTTTACAGTACAGTACATGCTCAAAAGGGGGTTCCATGTTGACCAAGAAATTACTCTGGTCAGAGAAGCTAGGATTTCTGCACAGCAGAAGCCACACACAGTAAAAATGAGCAGAAAAGAAGTGTACAAGGAATTATGTTGGGATTTATCAGCTCTGTCATCTGTACACTGTAATTGCATTTAATCACCTTCTAAATTAAAAATGGTGTTGTTAAAGTAGCACTGTGTTGCATAAAAGAAAATGTCAAGATAGAGAAAATTTCATTCACTTAAAAATTATACAGAGCAATTTCACAACTTCTTTTATGTATTTTAAATATTTAAATTTGACTTAAGCCAGATGTTGCATTTTTTAGTGTTAAGAAAGATACATGTATTACAGAATTCTACCTTAAAATTCCACCTTTCATTTATCCCAATTATCAGGAACGTATCTCACACTCAGGCTTCAATTAATTATCCCCATGCATTTCCTGGCCTGGGCCATTGGCATCCTTTCTAAGCAGAAGTCCAGGTAATAAAAGTCAGGGGTTTTGTCAGAACTGAGACAACATATTCCTAATTACCTGCAACAAATTTAGAAATACCTGTCATCTGATTTCTCCTATAATGTCCTCCAGAGTCACTGATGGAAGATAGCCTGTTGAACTCCTAAAATGTCCTGAAAGCAGGCTGTGGCATTGTGATAAAGACTCTCTTTTTTGACTGATCAAAATTGAAATCTGTGTATTTCACAGTATTCAATCCTGTCTTTATGTTGAAAGTAAAATGCACCCACTGGGAAGGCTTTCTTTTTGGCAGAGCATCGCCCTTGTTATCATTTTGTATTTGATCTGAGTTCTGAAATGTCAAATTGACCGCTACTGCTACGATCACAGAGTGAGCTGAACTGTGAGTATCCTGAGAGAAATACTGTGCAGTTTTAGTTCTCAGGTGCACTGAATGAGCCATCCTTTTTACAAGCATAGGAGTACCCAGAAGTTTTAGGTTGGATGTTCCCCCGTTAAAACCAGCCCTGCCTTGCATACCACTGCAGAACATGAGAAGGTCCCTTCTGCATTTCCTGTTGCAAGGACAGTTCCTGTATACATTTTTCATTTTCAAGGTGCTTTGTGACATTTAGCAGGAAGATAATCCTAGGAATTATGCTGTAGCACCCACATAGATGTCTGTAGAGCAGAAATAGGGGCAGATATGATTTATCCCTTTTTCATCTCTTCTTCAACCCTACCATCTTCTAAATGTGACCAGGGTGTTGACTGACTCAACAGAAGAGCAGTTCAGTCAGGTGAAGGGCATTAGCCACAGGGTGGGCAGTAAAACATAAAGCACAGCATCCTGAATCAGAACCTGCAGACCAGTGCAGCCTCTAAGCTGCTTCTCATTCTATTTATCCTTCTAAATTATCCATTTCATCAGGTCATTTACCCTGATAACTGTCCAGCCATTGCTGCAGTCTCCTTGTATAACTAGTAATAAGCTGATCATTTGTTAATCAGCAGCCTCTACAAGCAACCACAAAAGAAGGCATGCAGAAACAACTGTGCCATGGTCTGAGGTCTAGAAAATCTAGAAAATTACAGGGTTTGTTATCTATGCCCTTCAGATGGAGTGTGAAATTGCTGGGGGAAAAAAAGAATAATAATTAAAAAATTTATCTGATAGCTACAGTCTCTTTTTAAACTACACAACAAGGCCAAGCAGCACTGCTGAAGAGATCTCAGAAATACCAACTGAAATCTATTCAATTCAGTGGAGGATTAAGGCAGAGTTCAGTAAATTATCAGCACTCAACAAATCACAGCATGTAATAATTAAAAGCCCAGAAGTATGAAAACTGGGATAGTAAAGGATCTTGTCACTCTGACTGCTCCAGGAGGCTTCACATTAGTTGTTTATGGTACTGGAATATCTAAAATCTTTCCATAATTTGTAACTTATTGCTACTATAACTATTCCACTGTGTGTGTAGCATGTATGGCACATAATAAGTTAGCCCTGAGGACCCTTCAGGAGCTTCATAGCTAAAAAGACAGACTGATTATCCTGTACAGGAAAATCCTGTAACAAAGATACGGTATTTCCTTCTTTCTCAAAGCACAAATTATCCCCAAATCTACTCTCCTAGGGGGCTGAACAGTGAACATTGCAAAACCATCTGACAAGGAATACAGAGAGGTCCTATGCTAAACAGAAAGGATGTTACAGGTGGCTGGAGTTGATCCCACACAGAGGCTCTTTTCAAATTAACATATTTACCTAAGCCAGTGACAACCACAAATTTGTAACTCCTTTTGAGTAAAAGCTAAACCATTACTACAGGGAACTTAAAAAACATCAGTGCAATATAAACAACATTAATTGAGTACACAGACTAGAGAAAGGGTGTTTGACCTTCTCTGCTACATTTTGCTGAACCACAGAAGTAGCAGCCTTACATAGAATAGCACCTTGTCCCTCTGCACAGAGCCAGGTTAGAGACCTGCAGAATGTCTTGCAATTTTTCAAACTAAATATCCAGCTCTTTATTGTAAAGTCAGTCACTTCTCATCACTTCAAATCACCATGGATGAAGGGGTTACACAGCTATCATCAGACTATGTCTCCTGGAGGAGAACATCAATCCCATCTTCCTTCCAGCTCCCAGCTGATGGCAAGATTGTAGCTGCTCTCTGTCTATCTTGGACCTGGGCTCTGTTCAGCCCCTGGACAAGCCGCCTCCTCAGCCTCTTGTCCAGGTTTGGCTAGACGCCACCTTCCTATCTACTCTTCCCAGGCTCAGGGACACTGAGAAGTCTCAATGTCACCAAAGACCAGACTGCAAGAGGAGCAATTTCATCTCAGATGTGGTGTGGCAATGTGGTACCAAAACACTGCTGAATCACTGCCATTAATGTTTCTCTGTCCCATCTCTAAGGATGGGTTAAGTTTTCACATGGGGAACACAGAGATGGTGCTTTCTCAGGTGAACAAGTTGGCTCTATATGGCATGATAGAATCCTCCTTACTGGCGGTGAGCTTGACTGGATTTCTCTGGATCAGTAAAGAGCAAAAGGATTTTTACACTCTCTATTACTGGTTTTTAACCTCCTGGACATCCTGCAGCTAAACAGCTCTGCCCAGCTTTCTACTGAAAAGCAGGCCTGGATACCTTCTTGTCTCTCTCCTCTTTCCTATAGATGCATTTATAATGGCTTGTATTTACTCAATAATCCACACAATACAAAGTTGACACCTTTACTGAACTGGGGTCTTTTGACATCTTTCTCCAGGTTTAACATCACTAAAATATGCATAATCAGACCATGAGGTCTAACCAACAGTAAAAAGGAGATTAATTGAATCCATGGGAGACCTGGCAAAGAATATGGAATGTTTTACACATTATTTCATTCTTTAGACATATTGTACAAAATTCTGTTTACTGGGCAGTTTGGTATTTCCTACTTATTTAGAAAAAGTTCTGTGCCTCACTGTATATATAAATGCTGTAGTAAACAAGCAGACTGAATGCAAGTATGTGTCATCTAAAAGAAAATTTCTGTATAGATTGAGAAACTCTTTCAATTTTCTGAGATTTCCACATTTTCTTTCTATTGCTGGCCCTAAAGGTGAAGGTTTTACCTGCAGGTATCTCATACAGGTGGTCACCAGTGTGCTAACTCCAAGAAGGAAAACTTTTACTCTACAAAGACAGAATCACTGCAGAGCTTCAGTTAAAATGAGGCAACATGCAGTTGTGTCAAGGAGGTCATTACCTGGGAATAACTATGAGCAAGTTAGGAAATAACTAAAATAAATATTCAAATGAGAAACCAAGACTACCTTTAGGACATGTGACTGCCTCTCTGCTTATGAAAGACCAGACCAGGCAGCAGAGCTTTGTCCAGCAATTTCTTATCCCTTAGAGACTTTTCCTCTGCCCACTGCAGTCAGCAGACAGTGAAGGTCGCCTGTGCCAACCTGTGCTGGTACTAAATTAAGAGGGTTTGGTTGCAATAGCAGGACTTTCTCTTTTACCTTGTTCAGTTGAAACTGCTGGTGTCTGTTTACCATTGCTCCCTGCTGCACACGCGAATGGCATCATCTGAAATCCCAAGTCCCTGAATCCTTTTCAAAATAAATTTCTTCAGGACATTTATAGACACTTCTTTATTTATTTCTAGTTGTTTGGTAAGTGTAGACTTGCATATGCCTCTGCTACATCCTTTAGTGTAACCATATTACACAGAGAGGTAACAACTTCTCTCCATTTGAGATCTCTGTGAGAAGCCAATAAGCACCTTGACAGAAGCCTCAGCCCAAACCAAAGATAATTTCACTAGCTGAAAAGCAAAGACTGTGTGTGTGAAGAGACTACACGGGAAATTACTATGCAAAAGGTTGTGCCTTCTTCAAATGCTCGGAAATTCTGGAAAATCCAAATAAGACAGACCAGACTGTAAACACATCCTGCAGCGCAACTAACAAAGAGGATTTGAGGTGTGTATAGACAGGAAAAGCACTTAAAGCCAAAAGCAAAGAAACTGCTTCCTGCTGTTGGATTCTTGGTGCCTTTAGGAAATCAGGGGGGTTGCCCATTTTGTAAGTGAACAGGATTAGACCAAAGCAGCAAGTAACTCCATCAGCTGATTCCTTCCTCATAGCTGAGCCCAGTCTGAGCTCTGGGTTTCTAATCACTTTAGGTCGAAAAGGGGCATCTGTCCTTTATTCTTGTGCTGTCCTCCCAGTTATGCTCCTTTAATCCTATTTCTATTTAATTTATTATCACATTTCTATAAATCAATTAGGAAAGGCACATCTCTGTTCTGGTAAGAAATAGGCTTCAGGACTGAAGACATAAATGAAAAACATATTAGGAAGACACAGACTTCTCTGGTTTTGTTTTTCTAAAGTGAAATAGATAATTTATGGCATAAATGATCAATTACAACAATTTTCACACATAAAAGGAATTAAATATATTTCCTGCTAGGCTAAATAATATGTTTCCTTAGAGATTTTCTGAGTTGCCAAGAACAAAGCCATTTCAAAAGTAATATAATAATCCAAGTATTACCTGACAACCCCTATGTGAAGTTAAATTTAAATTAGTTTTCTTTTCAGTTGTATTAAATAGAACATGTGTGACCAAATGAAGTGTTCCAAGGGAAAGATACAGAAAACCACCTCTGTGGTGTCCTTGAATAAAGGACTAAATTTAGTTTATAGACAGTGATAAGGAAAATGCCTGGACCCACTCTGATTCCAGTCCTGTGAGGGCAGTCTCTTGGGATGCAGAAAGGAGATGATGCTCACCGAGCATTATGACTTACGTAGCTCTTCAGGAAATCCATCTGAAAGCAAATATTATGTGGGGATTTGTGAGAGAGAGCTCCTCACCCACCTCTGCCCCCACCAACACATGCACCTACCACTAGGGAAAAATTCCATGCTTGTCTCACATGTGAGAAGAAATTCTAGCTCAGAACTCTGGACACTGCCACACTGACTAGAAAAGACAGAAGTTTTTTAACATTCATGCTAACTAGATGCAGCCTCAGATGGTGATTCTCAGTCCACCCAGAGCTTTTCAACATCCCCTCTCCCCAGGTGGAAATTTCTGCTTCTGCACTGCCCAGCCATTAGCAAACTTCACAGCTTTGCTACTGGAAATGTGGCTGGCACTATTTTGGAAGCAAAAACATTATAACAGTGAAAGCTTTGTCATGACTGGAAAGGAGTCAACTGGGAAACAACATTTCAGGTGCATGCGAAAAACATCTAAGTATTTGCAGGTCTGAGGAAATGATGACTCCTACAACAGTGAGTGCCAAACACCAAGCAGAGACACAGAGCCAGACTGAGTGGCTCTTCTGCAGATGTGTAAGTGAAAGTAGCTGTGGCTAAACTCTAGCTCCTGATACAACATCTAGACATACTTGCTTCCATGACACTCAGGGGAGGACATGGTCCATGGTCCCCCTGCTGCAAGTGGCTCCCTGTGGCTTGTGTTCCTCGAGCAAGCAAACATGCACCTTGGTAGCCCAAATGAATAAATATCATCTTGTGTGGTTATTTAAGTCAAAAATATAAAAAATAACATGATAGCAGTATGCAACAAGGAAATTTTTAAGCAACATGAAACTGAGAGTATGCATTGTATGCCTTGGAATGTAGCAGGTGAGTATACATGGACAACTGTTTGTTGTTTGAATGTGTAGATGTATCAAAGGATGCCATTTTCTGAGTACAAAACTCTACCAGATATGGGGCACAGACTTTTCTAAAGAAATTAGACATTGAGCTGCTTGAAGGAGAGATGGCAATCCTTTCATATTCAGTGTCACAGCACACCTCTGTGCAGTGGCCCATGAGCTGGCCTGTGACCTGGTACGTCTGAATCAATGTGACTGCTGGAACTTCAGCTGGGGAGATGTTTTTTTCTTTTTCATGAGAGGGTTAACAAAGGTGCCAGATTTTGTGAGAAACTGTAATGACATTTCAAAAAGGTAGTTCCTATCTCTTTAACATTTATTAAGGCACATAGTAATGCTTATTTGTATTAAAATTGATTGAAATGGATATATGCAAGGTTAAAGTATGTGACTGAGAGTTTCTGCCTGAAGGATACTTCACAGAAGGAACCTTGACCTTATCAGTTCACCCTAAGTAACACAAGTGTGCCATCCTGCAAGGCATCTTGTAAATTCTGGCTTTAATTTACTGATAGCCTCAGCAGCTCAAGGCAGCTGCAAATGCAGTTTACCTGCCCAGTTAAAGTGATTTTATGGCTGTTGTATACCTCTGAAGTCAGCAATGTGTGCCACTAAATCAGACCTTGCCAATTTTACCAGGCTTTTTGAGAGAACAAGAAGAAGGATGCCATTGCTTGACTTCTTAACCTTTGATGTTTTCAGGAGCTTTTTGTCATTCTGAAATTTTGCCGAAATGCTTGAGGTTTAATGTGGGATTTATTACTCACCTTTATTGTTTGGGATTTGTTGTGCAGTTTATTAAAATCCTTAGTTTGAAATATCCACCTGTGTATAAATCAAGCTTTATAAATAAACAACCTTGTACCAGAGGAACATAATATTTAGAGGTTGCCTAAGTGGGAATGTCAGCTGGAAATGGAGTGGCTAGTGTAGCTTCAGTGTTTGAGTGGATTCTCCCATTCTGTGCTGAATGCTTCCTCATGCCTCAGTTTTCTTTGTTTTGGAAGCCAAGAAAGATAAACCATAAAAAAGCCCACAGAGGATACCAATATCTTTCCCAGACTGACCTTGGGCTAGTGGGAGCCAGGAACATGGAATGGGCAGGGTGTGGGATAGCTGTTCTGTTACACCCTCTCAAGATGTTTCATCCAGATCTACTGCTTGCACATGCTCCATTTCCTAAGTACCTCTTTGTCCCTGCCTGGTAACTCTGCATGACCCTTTCTTATGCAGCTCATTTTCTTCTTATGATATTTGAATGCACAGGAACCATCTGTATCTTCTTAAACACCTACAGTCACCAGAAGCAGGGAGCTGGAAAGCAGGGAAAATAAAATCAGCAAGGAATGATACTTCCAAATCAAGATGAAATAGATCACTCAGCTTCAGCTTTTAAAACATTCATTTGGTCACCTGCAATAATGCTAATGCAACTTAGATCAGGACTTTTTGTTGTGGATTTGCAGGACAAACTTGATCCTGACCAAACCTGAGTGATGTGTGGGTTGGCCATATGTGATGCTTCCTAAAAATTATATCAAAATAGTGAATGTGTATTGCACATGGAAGCTCCCTTATTTACAGTTAAAACATGACTGCCTTTGAATTTGGTCCCTGTGTCCTCATGGGATTGGCTATACTCATGCTGCAGAAGCCCCAAACTACCTTTTGAAGAGGACTCTTCCTTTCAAGAGGGGAGCAGTAAGTTTAGTCCCTGTAGAGTTATGAAAAGAGAAAGTTAGCTGGGAGTTAATTTATTCCATGCAGGAATGCCACAGTATCATCTGTGGGATCCCCTGCACCAGCTGAACTGGGGTGTACACAAAAAGCAGGTTACACCTGTCAGTATTCTCTGCCACTGAAGTGCGGTACCTCTGCTGTTTCAAACTGTATACAGGACACTTTCCTGTGCCTATAGGCAAAAGATGCCTTGAATGGTCACTCAGAAAATATGACATGACTAACAGTGCCTGTTACAGCTCTGCTGGGCACCACACTTTTGCGCTTGTTGAAGGAATGACAAGGAAATGTGGAACCTTCAGCTACAAGCTGAAGCTCATTTCCATTTTTCAAAGCCAAAAATCTGGATTTAGATGCCAGTCTCCAAAAGCTGCAAACAGAAAAACACAGTAGTTGGGGAATTGCTGCTCTTGTGTTTCAGGTGAGGAGTTGTAACTGACTTTGGCTCTTTACTTGAAAAGGCATGCAGTTATGCTAAAACTTTCCCCTTTCTAGTGCTGCTGCCCCTGCTTCCATGCCTCCTCAGGCAGCTGAACCATAAGGTAGTAATGAAAGGCATCTTTTTACTCCGTCAATACCATTGTTTATTTTATCTCTGCAGCTCACACTAGGTCTTTGAATGAAATATAAAAACAGCCATGCTGTTATCAGCAAAGGGCAGAAGCAGACGGGAAACTTGTGGTATTGCTCTGACTAATGCTGTGTCTGCACACAGCTGAAGTGTAATGCTGGGAGGCACTGGGTGCCTTCAGCATCCCCTCATCTCATCCTAAAAAGGAAAAGGAACTTCAAAGTATTCCTCATTTCCCTGGAGGTACTCAGCACCACAGATTACTCAGCCAGAGCTGGGCAGTCTGGCTTGTGCAGGTGACCTCTTCCTCTGTGCTGTCAGTCAGACTGACTTGGATCTTTTTAGCCAGAAGCTTTCCTGGAGTCACGGGAGGTTTCTGTGAGCATAGCTCAGGAGGTGCCACGTGCTGCATAGGTTTGCATCTCACCCACTGGCTTCCCCTAGCCCAAGTTCAAGCATTTAGAGCTTGTGTAGCAGAAGCAGAAAGGGTAATACCACAGGCTCTCCAGTGGTTTCTGCCCTGGGCAGATAAGAGCATCATTTTCCTAAACTGGCCCGAGACATTGCCATGACTCAGTTCAAAGTTACAAAGATAAAATAAGCTGCAGTGTTCCTATGAAAATAAAGACCTTTGTAGACGCCCCAGAAGCACCAGGAGAATGACACATTTGAAGAGAATAATAGTCTAATATTATTATTGCTGTTATAATTATTGTTTTGTATTAAGCCTGTACTCCACAGCCTTCCTCTAGGACTGGGGCTGTTACGCTGGGCACTAGAAATGTGTGAAACCTTAGAGAAAGCCTATGCTTTTAAAGGACTCTCAGTCTAAGCACCAGAGTGGGAAGAAGGGAAAGAGAGGTAGAGGGAGGTACCATTGAAATGCTGATGTTTCAGGACTCATCTATGAACCAGTAAGGACATTCTTGGACATACAGTGAACAAAGTAGGGCATATCATCCTCCTCACATCATAAGGCATTTTCCTCTAATTAATGTTTTTCTTCCTTATAAGCCAAATACAGTGACTGGGATTTCTGTTCAAAAATGCAAATGAGACCAAAGGTCCCAGATTACACTAACTTTCCACAGGAGTCAGACTCCAAACTGCTTTTATCCAAACAGGGCTGCATTATCACCCCTTGCTTCACAGCTCCACTTTTGCTGTCTTCACAGCACATCCTCCCTTTTCACTGTCTGAATGTTACCTCTTGAGAGACAACGTGGAGGGGAAGAGACAAATGCTGAAAAGAAACCAAAACCAACAACCAAAGGAACAGCAGCTGTTTGATTTTGCCCAGACACTAGCAACATTACAGATGACCCTGAGGAAATGGCTGAATAGGCTTGAATCAGACAGAGCAGTCCAAGGCGAATGGAATTCATCACCTTGCCTTGCCATTCATAACAAGGCAAGGAAGCAGCACATGCTCCAAGGGAAGACAAAGTTTTTTATGGCTGTGCGTTAAGAGGGCAGCCTCTATCACTTGGCAATACTGTGAAAGGATCTTTGGAGTCCTGAAGGGTAAACTACATCTCAGGCTGCTTCATATTGGTGTGTCTCAGTGCTTAATTTTTCCCCATTGTTCATCTGGCCATTGTCATGGAAAGTTTTTTTTAGCATTTAGACTAAGTTGACTATATTAATTGTGAGATTACAGGAAGGGAAGAGAAAGACACAATGAAAGATTGCTCTTAGACCTACAATAAAAAATTATCTTTCCCCCTAATGTCAGGATCTCCCAGCCTACACAGAAACTGGTACCCAGAACATTCCTAATCCTCTACTGGAAAACAATCCAAGATCACTCTTAAGCCACTCCAGAAAAGAAAGGCAATATCATCTTGATCATAGTTCATAAAAACCTTTGCAAAGGTGGCAGGAACCAAGGAGCATGTCTGGGGATCATTACAAGGGAACAAGATCCAAAAATATAAGGAGTTATGCTTTTCTGACTACTAGGTGTCATGGGACAGTTGGATGTAAGCAAATGTATTCTGCCTGTGGCTGAGGTAACATATGTATAGCTAAGATCACCTCAGCTACAGGTAGATGTTTATTTTTTTCTTGGAGACTGGAAATGTTTTGCATTATTGTGTTTAACCTCTTCTTTCTCTGATCCACCTTCAGGTATCTCCATGCCTGTACCCGTCTTTGGACTGCAAGATAAATCCAAAGTGTTTAAGGATTGCAGCTGCTTACTTGCAGATGAGAATTTTGTTCTCATAGGCTCTTTTGTGGCATTCTTCATCCCTCTAACCATCATGGTAGTCACTTACTTTTTAACTATCAAGTCGCTGCAGAAGGAAGCTATGCTATGTGTGAATGACATTGGCCCAAAGACCAAGTTTGCTTCATTTAGCTTCCTCCCTCAGAGTTCCCTGTCCTCAGAGAAACTCTTTCAGCGCTCCTTGAACAGAGACGTGGGGACTTCTGGGAGAAGAACCATGCAATCCATCAGCAATGAGCAGAAGGCTTCCAAGGTTCTTGGCATTGTCTTCTTTCTGTTTGTTGTGATGTGGTGTCCGTTTTTCATCACCAATGTGATGGCTGTAATTTGCAAGGAGTCATGCAATGAAAAAGTCATTGAAGGACTCCTTAACATATTTGTTTGGATTGGCTACCTTTCTTCGGCTGTCAACCCACTCGTCTATACACTGTTCAATAAAACTTACCGCTCAGCTTTCTCTCGTTACATTCAGTGTCGCTACAAGGAGGAGAAGAAACCTTTCCAGCTGATTTTAGTGAACACTATCCCAGCACTTGCATATGATTCCAGCCAGCTCCAGCTAGCACAGATGAAGAGTTTGAAAAAAGAGGCAAAAATGATGTCTAAGGATTACTCAATGGTCAAGTTAGGAATACATCATTTGGATGGTACCTCCAAGGGAAGTATCAGCCCAGGGAATGAAAAGGTTAGTGGTGTGTGATGGCTGGCAGCTGCCATGACAACCACTGTGCATACACTGAAAATTTTACCTGGCTGTGAGAAGCTCTGATAGCTTAGGAAAATCAGCCCTGTTCAAAAGACCTTCCAATAACATCATATACTCCTCATATTATCCTGTGGATGAAAAGCAGGGTTTTAATGGTATCAAATGTGCAATTTTTTTTCATACAGTACTTTGGCTGTTTTAAGCACAGGCTTTATTAAACTTATTTTTTTAATATTCTAAAGGATATATTTCTTAAAGAAAAAAAATGCAATTTCTGGTACTATAATATGGGCTGTGAAGAAACCTACACATTTCTTTTCTCTTTGCAAATGAAAGCTAAGCTGTCCTTTGATGTTTTTGCAGAGTAGGCTCCAGCTAGTTTGTCTTGCTACGATTGTGTTTTGTTACTATTAACTGAATGAGCACTTTACCGAATTTTAAATAACATTATGGTTAATTTGCTAATGTATATTTAAAATAAATTTTAAAGTACTAAAGAAAGTCCATTAAAACTGCTAGAGATTAATTATATGGACATTTTGTTTACTGTGTTTATGGCAATTTTTTCCCTCTGAGTAACCATTCTGAAATATCACCAGGCTTTGCTGCCATTTGTTCTGTATTTCAAATTAGCAATCTTCAAAGGTAAATTATACTTGAATGATCTTTTGTTTCTAACACCACTTGTAATATTTATTTCATGTGTCGTACTTTATTTCTGTTAAAAAATTTCCTGTGTTGAGCTTAAAACTTGAAAGAAATTATTGAGATTGATTCCCTACTCCTTCCCATTGGTGTTGACAGGGAAGTGAGGAGAGAAAAGAGTGGAAAACCAGGCACAAGACTGCTAAATTATTTCAGGAATAATTCCAGGTCCATGCCTCTGTTCGATTCCAACAAAGGCTGATTTAAGTAAAGTCAGAGGAAGTTTTGCATGAGTAAACCTTTCAGTTAAAGGTTGCAGCAGATCCTCTCTCATTGTTTCTCTTTGGTTAAAAAAGGCCATTTTGAAGAATGTCCTTCTGGTTTTGTTTTAAGCTTTGTAGAGCCAGAATTATTAGAAAACTGTTAGTTGCTAAAAATTGTTTTCCCTGGTTTTGCTGTATTGCTGTTAAGGCAGATTGCTCAGGAATGGTCAGTAGCTTGCACTACTAGGACTCAGCCTTAATGAAATATATATGGGCAAATGGGGCTCACTTGAAAAATAACAGGACTTTTCAGCAGCACTGTATTTCACCTGCATAGTTTCAAGGGCAGAATACATTGCATAAAGAACATAAAATACATTGCTTGACAGACATGCCTAGTCATGAAACTCTTTTCTTTTGGGAATCACAGCCAATGTCACTGAAGCCAGTGGGACTTTGCTGAAGAGGAGAAATATAAATGTTGCATTCACCTGCAAGACTTAAATCCAAGCATTTGATTCATTCCATTTGATTTGTTGCATCCATAATCTCATCAAAACCAGGATGTATTCCAGTTTCTCTGGAAAAAACACTGCCCATCCAGACGCCAAACTCCAATGCCTTCATCAGTAATTTTCTTGAAGTTGTTCCATTTTCACAGAAGAATTACATTTCCACTAAGTCAAAGAAAGAGAGAGATGGAGCGAAACTGAATCTGATTCTAGACTACCAGCTGGGAGTCTTTGGAAGAGGATTTTTAGCTTAAGATCTGTGGCAGACAGGACAAAGTTGGCTGGGTATTTGACTGATTTCCAAGAAACTGATTTTGTTGTTATATATATTGAATAACTAAATCAGCTAGTTTTATGAGCCCTTTGCTACAGTGTGGGATAGGCAGAGCCACCATACACTGGTCATATGGGAGCTCTGCATGCAGCTGTTGACACTGACTCCCTCCACAGACCTCAGCCTGCATGTCTAGTTCAAAGTGTCCTGCTGTAGCACCCCCTGCAGTGATGAAGCCATGCATGTCATCTATCAGCTCACGGCCATTAATGACCTCCTCCCCAAAACAGGTAATTTAGGATCCCCTGATAAACCAAGTAGTATAAATGCTGTGCTCACTTGATCACCACAACCAAACTGAACAGCTTCAGCAGAAGGAAAAATGAACTTGCTGCTCCTATCTCTCTATGCACAAACCCTGCCCTCACACAGAATTATGTGAGGGGCACCACATATGCAAAGAAGGGATTTCAAGGAGAATCTAACTGCAGCTGAGTATGAGGACTACCGCAGTAGTAGGTGGGAGCAGGGATTTTCCAGTGTTTCCTGACAAGTTTGACAAAGACACTTAATCTGGGCTTTTGAACTAAGGTCAGCAGCGAGCTTGTATCCCACAGGCCAGCCAGGCAAGGGATGGAGCACTACTGGAATACAACTGGTCCAGGTCATCCCATGAAACAAGGTATTTGCATACCTCCTGGTGTCCAGATGTCTCCAGTCCACAACTGGGGTGATGGTTTTGAGGATTTACTCTTGGGAACGGGCACCTCAGGTAATAAGTAGGCAGTGATAATACCAAAGGTCTTCTGTGAGTAGAGGTTTGAGGCTCAAGATCTGTCACCAAACCAGATTGCCTTCTTATGAAGACAGTGGATCAAAGGTCTTTAAACCTGTGTATGAGGGGAAAGGAAACATAGAGGCTTCTACCAGTGGGAGGGTATTGCCACATATTGTGCCTGTCTTGATGCAGGTTTCTCTGGCTTTGCAAGAGAAAGAAGTAGATGGGACAGACAGCTTGGGTCCTATTGCCCATTTGTACCAGGGAGCTGTCTACCTGCATGCTGCATGATGTGTATGGCACCCTGAACTACTCCAGGGCTCAATTCCTCCCCAGATTCCTGAGGTTGGTCTGCACTGTCTCCTTCACCAGCTTGCATTTGATAAACTGTTACTGAACATTTCACATTCACTGCTTATGCTCTCTGCTTAATGTCTGCATTTCACCCACATGGCAGAGCAGATCAGCCCTCCATTTCTCTTTCATTTCATCTGCTGTTCCTCTTTCACAATGTCACATTGCTCAGGTTGCAAATAGTGACAGGGAATAGTTCACTACAATCAGAGAGGATTTCAATTACTGGCTTGATGTTTCATTAGAAGATGACTGAACAATATTTTTTTTCCAACTTATTAAAATAAAACCTATGTTTTGGACCTAAGAGACTTGACAGCATTTCTTTAATTGACAGCTGGAGATAACATAACACTTATTTTTTGCTTAGAAGTGGGGATAACTAATGCCTGACATTTTGGTTCTGTGAGCACTCAGATAGGGGGTTTTATTGAGTGATCATCAGCTTTTGCCTAGAAGCCTCTCAAAGCCAAGAATACACAGCAGATAAAAAACAATATCTCCAGCTCTTTATGGACATTTTTGACAGTTTAACGAGGCCTGATTCTGCCACCTCGCACCAAAATATTAATAGATTTTTGTGCAGTTTGCCTTAGTGAGGATGACAGTCAGGATCTGAATTTGTTCTAGCCACCATTCCAGATCTGCAAGAGGTTGCTCATCAGTAGATAGCAATTAATGGATTCATTATGCTGCAGACAGATGACAAAGTTCAGCTGTTTTAAACGAGGTTTTACAGCACTGGGCCCATGCTTGGGATGAACACAGTTTAGTATGACCAGCTTCAGAGCAACATTTCCATCTTGCAAAAAGTGTGTGTTTTCATTATGCATCAGACCAGAATGGAAATCTTTGTAATTTTTCAGGTAAAAAAACAACAAACAAGAAAAAGAAGAGAAAATATTCATACAGACTAGCTTGGAGGTTAGGGTCTTCCCCTACCTCACAGAAAAAAACATGCTGAGTCAGTCTGTCATATCTGCATCCAAAAAAATGCACTTCATCTGAAAAAAGTTTTAACCGACAATTTTTCAAGTAGATTGACATTTTATTACTGTTAAGACTGCATCTGAAAAATGTCCAAAGACATGAAGCTCACCATGTATCTCCTAAGCTGGTGTGCGTCCTTTATACACTTCAGGGTAAAAATTCCTATGTATCTATCCCATCCAGTCAACCATGCACTGTTACTTATGTAATTATTGCCAGACAGTGAGATGCATTCTATTTTGAATACCTATATGTTTGCTTATGTAAATACATAGAGAAAAACATTTGCTGTATTTTGTAATGTTAATGTAAAATGGTGTTCCAATGCTTTATTGTTTTGTCAGATCCCACTGCTAGTAAAGCAGATTAAAATATTTAAATGCCATCAGTTGTTTTATAAACTGGAGGTTTGTCTGAAGTAGCTAATTTGGTTTGGTTTTATTTCTCCCATAAATACTCAGTACAATGTCTGCTGAAGGCTAAAGTACTTTTAAATATTTTGCTGGACAAAGAGAAAGAGCATGTTGCAGAATTTAACTGTCTCAGTAAACTGGTCCAAAATGAGCCATTGTAATCATTCTCTAAGGACGGCCATTCTTTCACTGAAGTGGTATACTCTTTAGATGAGTACATACATCTTAAAGCATTTCAGTCTCAGAAACGGCATATTTGCAATAGTAATAAGCCAGTTAAATTAATTTCACTGAGAAGCAGGACTATAAGTTTAATATTATTAAACAGCTGCATTGGTTTGCATGGCAAGATTTTAGTAGTGTAGAAGCTACAGGAATGGCATCTGTGAGAAGCTGCCAGAAGTTTCCCCCATGTCGGATACAGCCAATGCCAACGGGATCCGGGACGGACCAGTCGCTGGCCAAGGCCACGTCAATCAGGAATGGTGATAGTGCCTCTGGGATAACAGATGTAAGATGGGGCGAGGGGGCGAGCCGGACCTGCACCACTGCAGCCGGAGAGAGAAGCGAGAATATGTGAGAGCAACAGCTCTGCAGACACCAGGGGCAGTGGAGAAGGAGGGGCAGGAGGTGCTCCAGGAGCCAGAGCTGAGATTCCCCTGCAGCCCGTTGAGGACCCCATACCGGAGCAAGTGGATGCCTGAAAGAAGGCTGTGACCCCGTGGGAAGCCCGTGCTGGATCAGGCTCCTGGCAGGACCTGCGGCAAGCCAGTGGAGAGAGGAGCCCACTGTGGAGCAGATTTTGCTGGCAGGACTTGTGACCCTGTGGAGGACCCGCGCTGGAGCGGTTCCTGAAGAACTGCAGCCCGTGGGCAGCTCTCCCGTTGGAGAAGTTCGTGGAGGGCTTTTACTCGTGAGAGAGACCCAGGATGAAGCAGGGAAAGTGTGAGGATCTCGCCCCTGAAGGGGAAAGAAGCAGAGACAATGTGTGATGAACTGACCGCGTTCCCCGTCTCCCTGCACCTTAGAGAAAACGGGAGTGAAGTTAAGCCCAGGAAGAAGTGAGGAGGGTGGGGAGAGGAAGTATTTTTAAGATTTAGCTTTTATTTCTCATTAGCCTACTCTGATTGGCAATAAATTAAACTAATTTCCTCAAGTCAAATCTGTTTTTCCCATGACAGTACGCGGTGAGTGATCTCTCCCTGCCTTTATTTCGACTCGCGAACCTTTCGCTGTGCTTTCTCTTCCCTGTCCATCTGAGGCGGGCGGTGCCGGAGCGCCCAGCCAGCGCCAGCCCGCGCCGCAGCAGCGCAAACAGCTGCACAGGCAATAAGCTCCGGGTCACAGGACCACAGTGCCATCTACTGACGGTATTTCCTTTCACGGGGAGCATTGAAATCAGAAACTCCAAATGGATTTTGAAACTTTTTCGTATTCTCCATCTTAAAACCAAAACAAATTTATTCGTCCAGCTGAGGAGGAATACAGCGTACACGCTCTCGTTTAGAATTGCAACACATATCAAAGTAGTACAACTGTTAATAAGGTTTCATCAAGCTTCATAATGTGTAGAGAAAAGCATACAAAGGCATGTTTTTCTGAAAATATCGAAGAGAAACAGATTGGTTTAGATGCAAACCTGTGAGGCACCACAGAGTGAACTGTGTCAAATAAGATCCTGAATTCCTGAATTGAAAATTCATTCAGTTTTACCCCCATAGCATTAGACTACTGTATGTAAGCTCCAGTGTATCATAATTTCCTAGGGTGTTTTGAAAAATCCTTGCCAGATTTACCTGTTTCTACATAATTTTCACTGAGCATTGAAAGGGAATACATTTAAGTTATCCATCTGGCATTTCAAGATATAAAAGCAAAGATATTTGGAAAAGAATATAGGTAGTCTTCATAGTACAGCCTTCTGAGGGAACTTCTTGAAATATGGCAAAAGGGTCTTTGGAAATTTTATATAACACAGTGAAGTTCTTTGATATACCTTCAGCTTTTACATGGCAAATAGGCACAACAATTCAAAAACCTCTTTGATGGAATCTGATTATGTCTGATTAAATTACAGTCACAGACATACCATGTTACCTGACCCTGAAAACAGTTGTAATAATGGTTCCACAAACCATAATCAATTATGTCTAAAGTTATTTGACTACACATAAGCTTAACATTTTTTCAGCCAGATTGAAATCTCCATTTTAAGATAAAGAAAAGCTGACAAACTCAATAGTTTTACTCAAATTCAGTGTGTCAGTTTACATATGTAAAGTTACTCATATTCTTAATATTTGCAGGACATCAGTTAGAAGTAACTTCATCCAAATTGCTTGAGTTATGTCACTGTGCAACCAGTGCAAAGCCACATAAAATAGGGGATGGTTATAGTTGTGTTAATATTTTAACTACCAACTTCGTATCAAAATGAAAAATTAAAAACTAATGCAAACAAAGAACTTTAGGTGGTTGTGAAGAAAAATTGGAGTTCATCATGGCCATGCATTATAAATTTTTAAGTGCTGGACTTGTTTATATTTTATCCAAAATGTGAGAGGTTATCATATTTTAAATGTGACTACTTTGCCATCCTGGGATGATTGCAAAGACCATGTAATACTCTGTGATGGCTCTGAAGATGACAGGTGAAATTCATAGAAAAAGTAAGGTGGTGCATTTTTTAGGGAAAAAAATCAACTCTACCTTTTCATATGGAATAATATGCTCTAAACTGACTGTTACTACATGGGAATAAGATCTTTATGTTATGGTACCATGAAAAAAAAATTATCAGCAGTAGTTAAAAAAGTATTTGAGGATAACTGTAAAAGGTACATAGAAGAGCAACAAGGACCATTAGTTATAGGATGGCTCTCATATAGGTAAACATCTGAATGGATTAGGACTCTTAAAATACAGGACAAATTCATGAAGCCATTGCGAGCTCTTTAACAGAGGTGATAGATATTTCTAGCCAGAGAACTGAAGTGATCTCAGACTGCTAGATGTTAGCAGGTGCTCTCTGGAGCTGCTTGCCAAATGCTTGTGCTCTTCCTTCTACCAGTTTGTGCTGCAGCTCATATTCAAAATGGGTTGTTAGGATGCGTGGACCTTTGTTCTGCCCAACTATGGCTGCTCTTCTGTTAGATTTCAAATGAAAAAGTGATCTATATATGAATTTAATTAAGCAATTCCACATTTTCCTGTTCCTGCTCTTCCATAAATATTTCTGCAAGTGCATTTGCAATTGATATAAAAGAAAATCTCAAGGAGTTTATTTGCAAATTCTTAGTCACAATTCACTGACAATACAAATATTAGCATTTTGTGGGTTCACTGTTATTCATCCTGTTACATGTTAAGTATGTTAAGTATTCTGTAGCAGTAGAAAAGATTGAGTCTCAATAATCCTTAAGCACTTCCTCACTGCTCTCAGGAAGCCAGTAATAAAAATTATGTTCCTGCAACCACACAACTGCTGCAGGAAATGGAAGCAAAGAAAACAGTAGTTAAAATGATGGTTGCTGAGTTTCCAAACAAATTTACAACACACTTGTTTTGCAAAGTCTCTGGTGCTGAATAATTTGAAATGAAAAAGATGTTTGGGCCATCAATATCTCTTTGCAGAAAAAGTAAGAAGTGTGCAAGTTGAAAAACTTATTTTTTCATTTAGTCATTTAGACTGGGAACTGCTTGGGCCTCTTAGTCAAGTGTCCAGGCCTAAGCCAGTTGACCCAGCTTCTAAAGGCAATAAAGAGAGGCAGCCTAAAATTAGTACTTGAGACAAGTGCAAAGAATCACCCTTTGGAATTCCCTACTGAAGAAAATACCAGTCTTCAAATCCCATCAGTATAAAACAGCTTCATTCACAACTAACAGCATCGATAATGTAGCCACATAACATTGCTTTTCAAAACTAAATACCTGGGGCTGATGGGACTAAGGGTAAGCCTGGAGATGTGGTATTGGGAATAAATTTCCCACTGTAAGGGGACAATTAAAACTGGGGGGCCTTGAGGGAAAACATTGCTGAATGGAGCTTTTGAACAACAACCATATGGGAGAAGGTGAAAAGATTGAATGTGTAATCTTCTGATCTGCCCAAGAAGCTGGCAGCTGATGAAAGGGGAGCACACTGTGACATTTTAAGTGTGGTTTCACCTTACGGACCAATAGCTAAGGAAAAAAAAGGGAAAGAGAAACACGTCAAACAGATTACTGCAGTCACTGTCAAACTTCTTTCATATTTATTTATTCTTACAATTCTCTTCAGGGAAAGGCAAATATTGCTGGGACTTATTTGCTGCTGGGCAACTGAGATACAGTGAGAGAAAATCAGCAAAAGAAGCCACTCAGTGAGCTAGGAGCAGAACCCAGAACTTAAAACATGAGTGAAGGTACCCTCCTATAAGCATCTACTTTCTAGTTCTGGAGAAACAGAGATTTTCAGGGGACATCTGGGAATCTGTTCTTATTGACACATGAAAAAAATAAATTCTTAGCAATGCACAGTTATTGCAACTAAGATTTATATGTTTGAAATAAGTCAGGTTTTCTTATTTTAGGTTTGTAGAACCAGCAAAAGTATGGAACAAAAGCAGTTTCTAAAGGCAATTTCTGAGATTAATGACAGCAGTTGTGAGACCCTGAATGACAAAAAAAAAAAAAAAGGCAGATTATCTCAAAATTCCTCTTTGATACTTCGCATGAGATAAAAATGGTAGTCATTTGGGAAGCAGCAAACAGGGGCCTGTAAATTAATCCAAAGCAGGATACCCACTTCAGAAACTATATTGTGAAAGAAATGGAACTATACAGGGTTGAACAAAGGTCGAAAATATCAGGATTTAAAGGCAGACTAGTCCAACAGCTACTACATCAAAGTATTTGGAACTGATGCATATAACTATCTATAAAGAAATAGATGAACTTTCCACATGAGCAGTACTCATCACAGCTGCACTCTGGAAATCTACATCTCTGTTCTCCACATGTGAAGTGTAGAAATACCTTTTTCCCCTCTTTTGTCTTGTATACAGTGAACCCTCCAAGTCAGAAGGTTTGCTTCAATAAGTTTCTGTACAGTGCATTGCACTGTGAACCTGGCCACTGTCAATGGAAATAAGCTCTTTCCTTTCTTTTTAATGACCTATATTACCATTTATTACATTTTTGTAATAAAAGAAGCATGCCTGTCTCCCACCCCACTCTCCCCTTTCCAAAGTTTCTAGTGCTTTAACCGCTCCAGGGACAAAGAATTTTTTCAAAAAACATTAACTTTTTCTAATTTCTTATCACAAATTACTTGTTTCTGCACTGTAAATTTTCTGTGTATATATATTTCCCACAGTCCCTCTGCAAAGAGGATTCATGAACATGCTCAGCCTCACAGCAGCTGAGAGCTATCGAGGCTGTTCCAGATCACCAGTGCAGTGCTGCAGAAACACCAATACAAGATATGGCCAAATTAAACAGAAGCCAGGGAGCTATGTGACTTGCATTACAGTGCAAGGAAGACCAAAGGACAGTGCTGTTTCCCAAAACAACCTGTGTGTGAGAAATAAAAAAACATGGTTTTATTCATTAACTCAAGAATTATTTTTCTTTAGGCGTACTGCAGAAGTTGTAAACTACCAGATCCTGTCTGGAGTTGGTGCCAGGGACAATTTGCATTCGGGAATAGGGAATTATGAAAGTAGATAAAGATATGGCCAAAACAAGACTTTGCCACGACAGGCCCTCTGTGTGCAGAGGAAATGGGTCATTCTGACCAGAAGCCCCCATTTCCCTGCACAAGGGAGCACACCAAACCCAATCAGAAGACAGGCCCATTGCTCTCATTATGCTAACAAGGCGGGACTCTGGGGACACGTAAAAGCATGATTTTTGGGGTGAGGGCGTGCTTTTTGGACCTTTGTGGCCTGAGCACCCAGCATGTGCTGAAATAGAAACTCCTTTTCTGCTGCACTTCTTGGTCTCACAGATATTTGTATTTTCTCTAAATTGAATAAAAGAGATTTTTCTCACAGGCATGTTGAACTGCAGATAAAGAAAGAAGGGAGGTAGGGAGGTGGGAGTGGAAGGAAAGGAAGGAAAGAAAGGGAGGAAGGAAGAACGAAGGAAAAAACGAAGGAAAGAAAGAAGGAGAAAGAGAGAGAGAGAAAGAAAGAGAGAAAGAAAGAGAGAGAGAAAGAAAAAGAAAGAGAGAAAGAGAGAAAGAAAGAAAGAAAAAGAGAAAGAAAGAAAAAGAAAGAAAGAAAGAAAGAAAGAAAGAAAGAAAGAAAGAAAGAAAGAAAGAAAGAAAGAAAGAAAGAAAGAAAGAAAGAAAGAAAGAAAAGAACGAACCCTCTAAGAGCAGGGAGTAGGATAACTTGGGTTATGAATAAGATGGAAGCACAATCAAGTGTCTTCTTTACTTTGTTATCTTGCGGGTGAGCTCTAAAATACCTACATTAGATTTTGGCTTTATTTTGATGCCAGCAGTCTGTCAGGCAGGCGGTGCTATGGAAAGCTCTGAGATACTGAGGGGAGGTAAAGCATTTAGAATGCAGTCGGTCCCAGCCCAGGCCCTTTCTCCCCGGCACCGACAGAAACACTTCCCGCTTTGGCTCGTTCCCTGCAGTCAGATTCCCTGGCTCATCGCTTTGCTCCACCCCTAGTTCCTCACCGCTCGGTGCTCCCTCCTCCAGGGGCGGCCGGCCCGGGCTGGCCCTCAGCGCAGGCCGCGGGGGCGGGACCGGGGCCGGGCCTTGGGGAGGCCGCGCCTCGCCACTCGGTCCCGCCGCGGTAAGGGAGCGGGGAAAGGCAGCGGGGCAAGCAGGGCAGGCAAGGGGGCAAGCAAGGGGGCCAGCGGGGCAGGCAAGGGGGGCAAGCGGGGCAAGCAAGGGGGCCAGCGGGGCAAGCAAGCTGGGCGGGCAAGCGGTGCGGGCGGTGTGGGGTCCGCGGTGAGGGGAGCGCGGGCGGCGGCGGCGGCAGGGCCGGGCAGGGCCGTGCGGGCCCGGGAGGGGGATCGGCGCCTTCAGGGAATCAGCGGGGCCATGGGAGGCAGCCGGCAGACCCCGCGGCCCCTCCGGGGTTGTTCTGTCTTCCCTGCGCGGGATGGAACCTTCGCCTTTTGGCGCTTGTTGGCTGGTGTGGTGTTAGCTGGTAAAGAGAGATAGGACCTGAGGGAATGGCCTGAAGGTGTGCCAGGGGAGGTTTGGGTTGGATATTAGGAAAAGGTTCTTCACCCAGAGGGTGGTTGGGCACTGGAACAGGCTCCTTAGGGCCACAGCACCAAGCCTAGCTGAGCTCAAGAAGAGTTTGGGCAACACTCTGAGGCATTGTTGGGGTCGTCCTGCCAAGAGTTGGACTTGATGACCCTAGTGGACCCTTTCCAACTCAGTATATTCTGTGATTCTGTGACCCTTTGCATCTGTTCCCCTTTCAGTGGCCTGGTTGGCCTTACTACCTGTGCAAGCTGACAGGGTCCACTTTTGTGTCAGCCTTCCTGAGTTTCCTTAGCACGCTTTCAACCTTTGCACTGCCAGCTATTCTAAAACTCTTCTTTGCTTGTATTTTTCATACTGTTTGCCATGGAAATAAGCCTTCTTTTTCTCTCTTTCTGCCATCTCACAAACCATAAGAACATGGCAATTAATTTCCATTAGAGGAGAACAATCCTCAGTATTGTGATAATTAGCGGCTGGATACTGCCACACATAGCAAATGAAAGGTGAGACAGGTTTATGCCCTGTAGAGTCATTGTGGAGGTAGCAGCCTGGCCACTTCTCACAGGCAGCTCCAGGCTGACCACAGCACGTGAGATTGCTTGTTGGGCAGCAGTGTTGGTAGACAAAGTGCAAGCCACACTTAATGCAGAGGTGAAGGCGATTGGAGATGTGGATCTGTAGGAAAGCAGGAAGTCTTTGCCTTCCCTGTCCCATTTCTGTGGGGAAATAAAAAGTTGAAAGTGCTTGCAAGAGGTTCTGAAAAACTATAAACAAAGATGCTTCAAGTTGTATTCAACTCTACTGTTCTCAAAATCAGGAATGTTTTATTTTCAAATTTAACTTTTTTTTTTTTTTNGTCATGGCACTGAAACAGGTTTCCAGCAACAAATGCTTTGAGGGTTTCCAGAAGGTCTTTGAACATGACAGGTAAACACCACTAAAGCAATCTAGGTCTTTAGTGTGGGGCTTAACATATACTGTCCTTGCTGTCAGTATTTTCAGTCTGTAAGAAAATAGCATGTTCTCACTAATATCCACATTTCAGTAAGAAAGAATGTCTTTTGCTGCTTTGGCTGTGCTCTTGTATTTCTGTGTTAATGTTTAACATAATCTAGTATACTTAGTGCTGCAGATCTGAGATGAGAAGCCAGTATTTTCACCTTTGAAAATGAAGTGCCATTACTTTGAGTTGTCCTGTTTGCAGCATACAATGGACTGCTGTGTGTGTAAAGTTCCATTCACTCTACTAGAAATTTCACTTCTATGCACTTTGAAGATGCAGTAGATAGTTCTTCAGTAAAAAATTACTTTGCAATTTAATAGCCAATGGTCAAGTTAAATATTGCTGGGGTTCAGAATTCAATTTTCAAACTGTTCCCAGTTAGCAGCATTGTGGAAATGTTGTTATTTATAAGTTTCTGGTTTAAGTATATTCTGAACCAGGTAGGAAAGTTAGCTGTTGCCAATTCAAGAATCTAAGGCTGAGTTTAAAAATGGCTTTTCAGTTCATTTATCATAGTTGTTACAGTTCACTGACAAAATCTCTGTTTAACTGAAGTACACTGATTTAACTTTCTTTTTTTTTAATGTTAGTGACCTTGTTAATTAAGTAGTGGTGATAACTAGGAGTCTTTTATTAATACAGTGCAGAGCTAAAATGCAAAATGAAATTTGGAATCTACCTGCCTCCAAAAGCAGAAACTGGAAAGTGTCCTGTGCTGTATTGGCTCTCAGGTAAGTAATGTGAATTTTAGTAACTTAAAAAAGATAAACATGTTCAAGCTACTGAGCTACAGTTACTGAAAGTGTAATGTAGAGGTACTACAGTGACAGCTTTTGAATTCTGCAAAAGATTGTCTTCTGGAAGAAGCATTTACTTTGAGTGTAATGTGATAAATTAGGATGCATCCGGCCCAGGGAGTTGCCCAGATTGTGTTCTAAAATGCTCAGTATTCAAAATGTGTTCTAAAATGTTCATACTTTTTGTTCTAAAACATAAACATTTAGAGGTTCTCCTGGGAGACCTTCCCTTTGGGAGACCTCCTGCTTTCCTTTGTTTATGACAGACTGCCTCAGTTAACAGGGTAGGGTTGTGAAATATCACCGATGGAAGCCTGCACATTTTTCACGTGGATTTCACCTTTTTTCAGTGCTATTTTGCAGGGGACAGCTGGTGAACTGAGGTGCTGTTAGCTGCCTTAGTGCAAGCACATCTAAAGTGAAGTAAACCTGTGAGATCAGAAAGGATCAGGTGCTGAACAGGGTTGTGTGACAGGAGTGAAATTGTCTCATCCACAGCATAGTTTCTTCATCTCTCCAGCTCCTGCAGCTTCCTATCCAGCTACTGTCTTGCTGGATGTAATGCAAGCTGGGATGAGACTGTGTACAGACATGCTCCCAGTTATCCTGGCTTTGTTCCTCTGTCTTATTTCTGTCGTGTCCCACAGAGCTGAGTGCCTCACTAAAACTGCATGAATAATGTTAAGGCATTGCTTTCAAAATGGTCAGATTTATGTTGGTGATGGCTCCAAGATGAATTAATTAATTTTCTCCCAACCTCCCCATTATTGAAGATGAAAAGCAGAAACTCTTTTCTGTAATTTTAGGAGTTGCTTTATTGAGGCTTATGTTTAGAAAGTTGGAGACTTGACTGTTAGTGTGAAGAATATGCTCCTTGTTATATATTCATTTCAAAAGTAGCTAGTAGGTCTGATTTGGAGAATGACAGCAGACTGGGTAAAAATGTTTATCCTTGAAGTTAGAAACATGAAGAGCTCTGAGCCATGCAGCACATTTATTTTTTGAGTGTAAACCATGCTGTCTTGGCTAGTATATCCGTCAAATTAGGTTATTTGTAACTTACCCTCACAGAAAACTAGAATCATTAACCTCTCTCAAACTGCATATGAAGACAAATTGAAATACTGGTTTGAAGTATTACTTATTTGTAGGTGGACTTCATTTGGGCCTGCTGCAGTGCCAAAGGCATGGATTGCTGTGAGGTTTGGAGCCAGAGTGTTTATGGGCCCTTGTCCTGTCTAAAGTATGTGGAAATTGTCAGACCAAATGTAATTCTGTCATGCAAACAGCTGAGATGGCAGTAGACAGAAAAACATAGTTGCAGGGTTAGGTGTCAGAAGTAAAGCATGTCAACCATCGCAACAGTGTCTGTGGTCAGTGGATTTAAATACATGGTACTTGAGGGCACTGTAATCTACATGAGTATGGCTTAAGTGGATACAGAGTATACATGGACCTGTTTTTGATTATATGCTAGTGTTACTCGGTGTGACATGCAACTGTGTCTGTTTCTGTGGGTTGTTAAGTGTTGTCGAACCTAGCGGAAAGACTTTTCCATGGTTGTGGAGATAAAAACCCTCACTTTCCAAAACCTTTTCTGTCAAGAAAAGTTTTGATCCCAGTATGCTGTAAGTGATGGGTAACCAATATTATTTTTATTTCTCTAGGGTTAACGTGCACAGAACAGAATTTTATAACAAAAGCTGGTTTTCAACAAGCTGCGGCTGAACATGGCATTATTGTGGTTGCGCCAGACACAAGCCCACGTAAGTTCTAACAAGAGACATAACAGTCATTATGCTGAAGGGCACTGTCTCTATCCTCAGACAATGGAGTGCTGCAATTTGCTACAAAGTGTGTTGCCCACCTTAGTCAGAGTATGACCTCCTTATCGTGTACTGTTCACTGGATCATATTGTGTGTGTTTTTAATAACGTGGTTGTGAGGGTTCAACACTTGAAACTCTCCTACTGTTGCGGCACTACAACTAGAACAAAGGGGCCATTGAGTTCAGCACGAATGAGGAGAGGGAAGAAAAGTGAAACAAGAATTATGTGTTATTACAATTGCTGCTGACACTTTGTGGCTTGCTGAGACTCTAAAACCTGCAGAACTGTGTTGTGACACAAAGCTGCAATGCTTGCTCTTTATTGTGTTCTGTCTTCTAAAGCCAATGAAATACATCTTCAGAGGATTCGAGTAACTGTAAAAGCAAACTAAAAACCCTTCCTCCCTGAATTAATTTTTTTAACCATGTGTTGTTATTTGTATAAGGCTGAGTATGGGAAACCTGAAAGTGGTGGATCTATAGTTATTGGAAATAGTAATTTGGGGATTCAGTGTTTTATGTTTCATATTTGCTGGATTCTGCTAAAGTCTCATGACTGCTGTATACAAAGGTGGCAGCCTTCCACTATTTTCCAAGCTTAACGAGTCAGATCTGAATAGAGGCAATATGGCAATGAAGTGATGCTCTTTCTGTAAAATGTTTTTCACATCTAGGTTTTGAAGTTTTGTCAGGTCAAAGAACATAAATACGTGTTTCTAGTGAAGAAGAGGGACAGAAGAGCAAAAACTGTATGAATGAACTTTACACTTCATTATTGCTATTTGCTGCAGGCTAGAGATGGGCTACTAACCTTTGCATTGAGTGATTATACTGGAACTTGCTTTTGGTGTTGTCTGTATAAGTTGTCTCTGTCAAAATGTAACTGCACCTGCATATTCGTTGCTGTGTCCATTTTCTTTTAAATCCCTCTTGGCAGCTTCTCTATTGCCTTTTAGTCTAATAACTGATAAGGATTGCTCTGCTCTTCAGATTAATTTTAGAATGAGTTACATATTATACTCTTAAATTTTAGCTCAGAGACCCCAAATGTTCTTAAGTCTCTTTAAGCTGTCTGGAGAAAAAAGTGAAGAGCAATTCAAATGTAATCATGAATTAATCTGAACATGTGCAGTAAAAATGCTTACATATGCTTTGTAACTGTGTACTTATGACTGTGTGAGAATTGCCTTCCAGGAGCTAGGAGACATATCTGGATAGGGAAAAAGACTGCATGACATCATTAAATACCTGTCATTACAGACCCTCTGTCAGGCCTCAGTAGACTTTTCCTTCTTTGAAGGGGTTTGCTTTTCCAGACAGGTATGCTAAGCAGTATTATGCAGATTCCTTTTCAAATTTATGTTTCTCAAGGCTTTACTAAAGTTTCTTTTAGCATAATGAGCTAAACTGCCTTCATTGCCTGGCAGGACTTTCTGAATTTTTGTCTATCTCTGAGGTACTGAAGATAGACTTTTTATATCCAACACATTGTGTAAGCACCCCCAGTCCCTGTGACTGCTGGACTGCTAAGTTACAAAATCACTCAGCGTTCAAGGGCATGTCACTGGAGCAAAGTCAACTTGGACCCTCGTACAAATCTGATTTCACACTGTGACAGGGTGGCAGGTATTTGCACAAATTGTGAGGCACTGTCAAATTACACATGGGTTTGCAGTGTAATCTGACAGTGCTAAAAGCCCATGTAATTTTGGATTGCAGAAACTAGGACCATTTTGGAGGAAGGGAGGACATTATTTCCTATCACAAGTACCTTGAAATACTACGTTCTGTTCTGCAAACCAAGCTGGTAAATCACAGGCTCGTCAAAGGGAGGACTGGATGGGATGTATTACTTTCAAGGACAGATCTGCAAATTTAGTCTGAAAGTGTAGCTTTGGAAAAGGATACAACCCTGTAGTTATTCAAAGAAGAAACTCCTGAAGTTTCATGGAGAGTTATAGGTGGGAGCAGTGAAATTAATTGCAGAAAAGGTAGAGGTATAGACTTAAGGAATTATAGGAACAGTAAGTGTTATTATTCTGTAGAGTCTTAGAAAAGGAAGTTAGCGGACATTATTTGAAGCACATGAACTGGTGTGGACATACCGTTTGGTGATACGTGGTTCCATTGTTTTGGGGGAGAGGAGATTTTCTTCAGTTTCTGTTTCTCACATAGTTTCTCGTACTTGATAGGATGAGGCCTAATAATTGAAAGAAGCTGATAGCACCAATTAACAAATGACAACTTTTGATTAAGTCCCTGGGCAAATTGGACAAAGAAGTAATTTGAGAGAGATCTGTATGTTATATTTATTTATGAAGAGAAACAATTTAGAAGTTGAATATATCTGCAGGTATTATGTAAGTGACATTTTGAAAGTGGTGTTGGAATAACACTCAAAACCACTGTACTAATCTGAATTGTTTTATATTTGAAGGGGTAGAGATATGATGATCGAACAACTTGTGTCACGAATGTGATTTGTATGGCAGGTTCTCCAATTCTGAACATGTAGTAAAGGGAAGACAGTAACTGTAGAAAGATTTTTTTGTGCTAGGTGGCTGCAATATTGAAGGAGAAGATGAAAGCTGGGATTTTGGCACCGGGGCTGGTTTTTATGTGGATGCCACTGAAGATCCTTGGAAAACAAACTATAGGATGTATTCCTACATAAAGGATGAGGTAACTTTGCTGCTGGGTTCTCCTGCTGATGCTGGGTGAGATAAAGGGTTATGGTTCAGTCATACTTCTTGCTCATAGCACCAAAGCCTGCCTAAGGTGGTTTTGATAGCCTGTGGGTGGTTTGTCATTTTCTTGCTTTCCTCTGTTATAAAAAGAATATATTATTTTTTTTTTTGGTCCTTTATTGTCCCGGTGATTGGAGTTATCCAGTTGTTAGGCCTTTCTTCACCAAATAAGTATTATTTTAGAACTGAGGTGGGGAGAGAGCACTGAGATGATAACATCTGGCAGAGCTTGAGCAGGAACTCCTTGAGACTGCTTTCCTGCTGGAAATGCCACCGGGTTGGCCTGTGCTTCTGATCTTAATTTGTTACCTGTGTATTCTCTGCTGTGCTGTTTCTGAAACAACTCATTGCACCAGTACTGTGGTTGTACTGCCTGTTTGCACGGTTTTCACTGTCCTGGGGGAGGATGGGGAGGTGATTCTTTAACTGGGTGTAAAAGGAGATACTTGGTCCTTATTAGAAAGGTAAGTGTCCAGTATAGTCTTAAGTGATTTGTGTGTTCTGCATTAAAACCAAAATTAATGGGAATACAGGGAATACATAATCTCCCGAGAACAACTGGCCATTCTGGTCACTTACTGGAGCACATACATATTTATGTCTCTATTAAGAAATAAGACTGTGTCTATGAGGAAATTCCCATATCTTGTATTACAAGGTTATGATAGATTTCTATATAGCTTGAGTTACTTGTATTTGGTTGAATTGTTTCCTTTAGATATTATAGTCCCATTCAGATTGTTTTCAGGACCATGATCACAAATGTCAGGCTAGAACAGAGATGTGCCTTTGGTTTCAGTGGCTTCATGGCATTAAAACACATTAGTTGGTTGGTAGGTTAGGTAGTTGTGGGCTTTTTTGTTAAACATACTCAGGTTGCTTTAAGATTTTCATTACATTGTTTTTTCCTTTACAGCTGCCTAAACTAATAAATGCCAATTTTCCAACTGACCCTGAACGGATGTCTATTTCTGGCCATTCCATGGGAGGTCATGGAGCTCTTATTCTTGCTCTGAAGAATCCTGGAAAGTACAAAGTAAGATACAGTATAGTTTTATAAGGTATACTAATACTTATGTAGATTTCTTTAGATGTGACAGAAGAAAACATAATTCCAAGTTCTGTTACAGCATTAAATGTATAGTTTCAGTTGTAGTAGTTCATTGTTACAAAGTCTTGTTACATAGTCTTTTTTTTTCATGCTTGCTTTCTGAGCAGTCTGTATCAGCATTTGCTCCCATCTGCAACCTGATTCAGTGTCAGTGGGGGAAGAAAGCCCTTGGTGGATACCTGGGACCAGATGCAAGCAAATGGGAGGTACGTGCGGCAACTGCAGTTCTTTAGTAACACGTGAACAAGTGATCTGTAAATATATTGCAGCAAGAGTCTGGAACAAAACTCTGGGGTTCCCTGAGCTGCTGCTGTTGTTTTGCTACACCCCTAAGCATGAGAGAGCATTGTGTTTTGAGTGGGTATGACTTGCTGTTGCCTGATTGTGTTTATAAAAATGTAATGAGATAGAGGTCTCTCATCAAATTCACTACATTCCTCTTCATGAAGATTTAAAAATCTGGGCTAAGAAGAATTATGAGCACTTGATTTATGATCAGTTGATTTTTGCAGTAACCTGAAAACAGTTTGCCTGCTGCAAACTGTTCAGACTGATGAACCTCATGGCATCTTAAGGGGCAGCTTATGAGAGGCAGCTGAAAGAGGTGACCAGGTGCTCAGATTTCCTTGTAAATAAGCACAAGCTGCACTTAAATCCCTTGTAAATTGGATTAAAGTATCTGTTAGGAAGATGTCTAGGTCTGACTAAAACACTACAGGAAAGGAGGGTGCTAGCTTAGTAATTGTTAATAAAGTAGTTTGTATACTTAGAAATCACCTAAACATGCTTAGACTTAATGTAATTGATTTTTTGTGAAACAAAACAAAACAGAACAACCCCCAAAACAAAATATCATTTCTGTCTCCTTAAATTTTTTTGGAGCTCTTCTGCAAATCCAGTCCAGTAGATCAACAGCAGCCATCAGGAACAGGCAGACCTGCCTTTGGCACAGATACATAACTCTGATCTCTGTATTTTGGCTTAAAATTGCCATGTAAATATGTGCAGGATCATTTTATACCATGGCCAGAGTGCTTGGCTGAGCCCAAGCTACCATTTCCATTGTAGTGTCATTTCTGGATCTGGTGGCATCCTGGAGGGATGGCTCTGATGCCTCAGTGGGGGCCTTCAGATTTTGCTGTCTCTTGGTGACCAGTCTTCTCCACACCCTTAAACACTTTGCTGTCTTTTCTTGCAGTCAGCAAACCGGACCCAGTCAAACATGAGTAACTGGATGTGGCTTCTCTTTTACTTCTACAGGCATATGATGCTACGCAGCTTGTGAAGGCCTACTCAGGCCCTCACCTTGACATCTTGATTGATCAGGGCAAAGATGACCAGTTCCTATCGGCAGGACAGTTACTGCCTGACAACTTCATCGCTGCCTGCACAGAGCGGAAAGTCCCAGTAGTCTTCAGACTGCAGCAGGCAAGTTGCTTCTGCAGCCCTTGATTGTTGAGTTCTTGCTTTGTGATTTTTGGCTTTATGCAGCAGGCAGTGAAGAGAGTGTCTTCTTAATTGGACATGCTCTCCTTCTTGTCCCTGGCCAAGTGAGAAAGAGGGTGAGAAATGACATTTCCCATCATTAAGGGGTGCAATATCCACCCGATTCAGCTGCTCTTCATCACTAGATGCCATCACAATTCCAGTTTGGACCAGGCCAATCCCTTGGTGGTGACTTGAATTGCCAGTGCTTGGCTGAAGACATAGCATTAATCATTTTTAATACATATCACAGTCACTGTACAAGCAAAGTGACAGATGGCCTTTTGCTGGATCCTTTATCTGCACTGTGAGTATTGTGCTTAACACAAAACTTCATGATGATTTGCCTTGCACATGTTTGTGTAAATCAGGAAAGGGTGAAACTGATTGAAATCTTAGAATCACTTAAGGACCTGGGTGGAAGGATTGCTCTTTCCCATAGTGCAGTGACCCAGAACAGCACTGTCCTGAGAGCAGTGGAGTCTTTGTAAGCCATTGACAACTTCCAGACAGACCCAATGAGGGGCCCAGCTGTGCACAGTGAGGGATTGTCCTCTCTGATTTATCATAAACCCTGCACCTAGAGTTAGTGCTGATGAAGGGAACTAGTTCAGAGGTTGACATATCATGTTAGAAGTATGGATGGTGCAGTAATTCAGACCTGGGTTGTGTTCTCCTTATGCCCCATGTTTTACCATTATGACAGCACCAGGGATGTGAACTCAGACTGTCTCGCTCTGGAGCTGACACTTGCCATTACTCCTCTCTCGATTCCTGGCAGGGTAAAGTACTTTGTTTGTTTAGCTTCCTAGTGTTCATATATACTTAACCTGTTGGATATCCTTTACCATTTTTAGATATAGTCCAGGTGTTTCTTAAAAATGGATCAAACCAGGAGAGTCATTACCTTTCCTGTAAGAGAGCTTAGCATGATTTCTTTATCACAAGATGTTGTTATGTTGTTTGCTGATTTCTTTCTTGTTGTTCTTTTCTAGGGTTATGATCACAGCTATTTTTTCATTGCTACATTTATTAAGGATCACATCAAACACCATGCAAAATACCTCAGTGCCTGAACCATTTGGAAGTGAGTGTTTCCTGTCCAATATGAATCAAGGGATAGAGGTGAACTAAACAAAAATCATTTGCTGAAGTAATGTTTGTAAAACGGAACTCTTCTGATTGTACTGCTAAGAAAAATAAAAGTCCCACTTAATTTGGTGTTTGTGCTTTAGAGTAAGTATTTGGAATGTTTCCATACCTGGAAAACCCTCTCAACACAATGAAGGGGCATGCTGCATTCTGGCTGAAAATGTAATTCAGCAGATAAATCAGTTTCAGACTAGGAGTGTGGGTCTGTATGTGGGACCTCAAGATAGTCTCTAGTGGAACAGTGCAGAGGCTATTAATAACAACAGTGTGTCCCTTCAGCTGATTAATTCCTGGGGTTCACCTCATCCCTTAACACTGAAGGAAGTCATTAGTGGCACAACTAATAAAGCTACTTAATTAATCTGAAGTGGTAGGTATATTTTATCTTGGCCTGTCTAAATGCATTCCAAGGACAAAGTCTGGTGGAGAATACAGAGAAGCTTTCTGTGCACAGTGGTTTACTCTCCTGTGCATTTTTAACATCAAACAAATGATCTGGAGTATTTCATGGATGATAATTAAAAGAGACCTCTTAAGAACCACGTGAAGGAAGCAGTCTGTAGTAAAGGAGGTTATTTCCCCCACTTTGCTTTGATTATTGTTGACTGTGAAAGGCTTATGCTGTGTTTCTTAGATTTAACAGGAGTGAGGAAACTGCTGAATAGATCTGAAAAAAGCAATTCCTGTCTAGATGATCTAATATCTCATTGTTGAAAGTGTGCTTATTGTACAAAAGATGGCAGAATTTAGGTCTGACAGTTGTAGATCTAAAATAGTTCCCAGTGGTGAGTCCAAGGCCAGCTACCTTGGAAAAGGACACAGATTGTTCCAGTGAGCTGTTTATTGTATGTTCAAGTAATGACTTGCAAACTGCTTTCTCATGGTTCAGTTGGGCCTGAATCATTGTTTAAGCCTTGACTCACTCTTGGCAGAGGAAAGAGTAGGATAGATGTAGGATCAGTTGCCTTTTTTAAGCAGTGCTGAATGCTCTTCTGTGTCTCTGGACCCTTCTAGATTCTAGGCTATAGAGGGAGGAACTTAAGATTTCTGTGCTGGTGACAGGCTTAAATTATGTAATGACTTTTATCAATCTTGCATCTACTTATTTATGAGGTGAGCTCTGAAGGCTGGCAATATGCAACTGTGTGCATTGCAAGAGTCCTTCAAAAGGAGATTATTGCAGAAAGATCCTCTCCTTCCCAAATCCACTACCAAACATGGAAATAATACAGCCTGGTTAAGGTAAAGACACTTCGTTAGAGAAATGAGAATCTAGCAGAATTGCAGAATTTACTTGGGCGATTTCAGAAACCTGCATGGGAAAGAGAAGACTGTATGCTGTGACCTACCTACAAGCAGTAGTACCTACTACTTTTTTTGCAGACAGGAACAGGTTTTACAGCATTATTGCTCGGATTCAGTAGAATAAAGAAATTGCCAGATTTTGTTTGCTAGAGCAAAAGTCTGCAGAACAACCTCTGCATTTCAGGAGGAGGGTCAGGAGGAGAAAATGCTGCCCTGTGCAGAGAAGTGGAAGCAGTAAAATAAATGACTCTTACACATCAATGTAAGCAGGAACAAACTGGAGGAGCCTCCCTGAGCCCAGCCCAGCTGATCACCAAGCCCTGGAAGCAGAAGGCAGATAATTCACTGTCACTAAAGGACTGGAAGGAGACCTTAAGAGGAGCAGCAAAGGTGCAGGAAGTGCAGTTGCAGTTACCAGCTGGATCCTATTCCTAGTTTAGCTGCAAAATTCCTTTATTTCCATCACATCATCACCTTATCCATCCCCAAACCCACCATTCCCAGTGTTAAGCTCTCCAACCACTATCTCTTTTACAAGAAACCATTAATCACAGGGACAGTCATTAAAGGCTTTCTGCAAATAATATAGTTTAATTGTAACTACAGTAAAGATTTTTTATATACATTATGTTCACTGCGCAGGATATTATAGATTTGCCATGCATGTTTTATTGCACATATAAATATTGTACAAAGGTTCATGAAGATTCTCCTTTTAGCCATACATGTTAAGACTGCATAAAAAAAGCTGTATTACAAAATATTTAGAGCTATTTATTTACAGCCAACTTCAAGCAAATACTGAAAGACACTATCAGGAGAAAACAAAAATTTTAATTATGAAAAAACAAGATTTGTCAAAATAATAATTACAAAGCTTCATGTTGCCATATATACATTGTAAAAAAATACTCAGGAAACCTGCATTTTATCCCTCAAGATGCAGAAATCAATATTCCTATTTTTATACTCAATCCTTGAATGCTTTTAAAATTTGATAAACTCTGACTTGAAAACTTAATTTTCTTTACATTGCTCTTGCTTTTTGACAAAACAGATATTTGTGCAGCTCTGTAAAATATTAAAATACATTTTCATTTAGTGTTAAAGTGCACAGTACATTTTAAAGGAAACAATAGGCTAGCTGCCAATCAAAATTATAATTTAAGTCAATGTTCCCTCTATAAAATAAATGCTTTTGCTTTGGTTGAAGTAACTGGATATTCCATATTCCGTGCACACTGTATGTCTCATTGTCTGTGAGTCCACTTTCCTCCTCCTAACACGTTGCTGTCACTACACACCAGCACGGTGGCAATTTGTGGTATCAAAGCACGTGGTCTGCATCCAGATACCATGTGAGCCATTAGAGATCTGCCATTGGGACACTGGTGCGTTTGAACGCAGTGTCTGTGAACATGCATGTAACTGCCTAGAGATGTGGTAGTGACAAGTGTGCATCATTCTTCCCAAAAGTCTTTACACGATAGTTCTCTCCACATGCTCTTGCTTAAATGTTTAGTCCTCCCACCACACTGCCTCTTTTTTTGCCACTCTGCATTTCAAACTACCTGCTTGTGTCGACCCCAGCCAGCTCACCTTTCACCACATGCAGTTTCCCCGTCCTGCTTGCCCAAATCCCATCACTGGCTTCTCGTATGAATGAAAGAAAAATGGATGTTCCAGATACTGTGAGAACCGCTGTGCTGGAACTTTTTGATCTAAAATGCATGATGTCTTAGTAATAAATTACGGTTTCAAAAGTTTCTTCAAAAAATACAAAGCGGTGAAAAAGAGAAGAACCTTATTTCCTATTGCTGACGTGGGATTAGAGGTCTGATCCTGCAAACATGCACTACAAAACATTGTGCTTAGTTCTGTGGAGATTCTTAAGGAGAAGCACTGCACCCAGCAGGTTAGATCTGGAAGATCTGGTCTTTGAGACTGCCTTTGGCAATTTTAGTAATTTTATCTCCTCTTGAAGGAATCACTGAAGAAAACAAAATTTTTTGGCTACCTGGTAAATCTTGTTAATGGTCTTGTGCTATTTTTTATTATTTGTTCTGTAGTGCTGTAGTCTTCAAAAGAAATCAAGTTACAGTGCAAAATTATATTTCAAGACACATGATCCTAATGCACATCATTCGTTTTGTTGTGGCAAAAGTTAAATGTCTTGTGCATAGTAGAATAAGCAATCAAAAATATTTGTTCACATTTTCAAGTTTACATATTTCCTTTTGTTCTTTTGTTTACTTTTAAACATCTATATACAAATACAATGGGTGTGCTCTCAGTTTCAGCCAATTCAGTGAAGTGAGGGGAGAAATGCTACTGGAATGTAGGAAACTCAATGGAATGCAGACAATTTTTTGCCAATGTTCCATAGATTAATGAAATAAAGAATGCCATTCCAGCTAGCTGTTCTTTTAATAAAAGCACCTATTTTGTTTGCCCTTTTTTATCTTACATATTAGAAAATACAATTTACGAAGATCTAGAGCTACTGCACACCAAGTAGAATAAAAAATAACTAAGTATTTATATTAAAATAAAGTGTTTAACCACAAAAAAAGCAGTAATAAAATACAGTTTCCTAATTTACATTTTGCATCCAAAGGATGAATAACAACTCACTAATAAATAATATTTATATAAATATTTTATGTCTGGATATTTTTAAAAGGCAATGGCCTGAAGCAACTGCAGAAAAACCTAATGTGGTAGCAGTCTGATTTACTCTCCCTTCTCCCTCCCCCCAAGTGATTACAGTGATTCTTAGTTTAATAATACGAAGGTATCTTGCTGCAAGACAGCTGTGTACTCCACACATTTTTAAGTGTCAGAGAGGTGGTTGTTTTAGTAAGTACTGTACAAAGTGAGCTATAAAAGCAGTGAAGCGCCAACTTCCTCTAGAAAATGTTTCTGTTAAGTTTCTGCTCTGTACTTTGACACATACGTACAGTCTGAAACACGGTTTTAAAATCAAAAGTCTAAGAATACTCTTGGAGTACTGGGGTTTTTCTCAATGCAGGTTGAAAAGACGGGCAGTTTTTTGATTCTTTCATGGCACAGTGGAGCTGGTAACAGCAGTGAGAGTAGTTTCATGTGAATAAAGCTTGTTTCACTGTGGTTACATCTAGCAATGCTTGAACTGTTATGCTCACTTTTACCAAGCCCTTTTCTTCTAGGATGTGATGTGGTAGGCAGAGCTTCTCCTAGAAAAAAAACAAACACAGGAATAAAGATTAGCATACTCAATACTCACTGCAAAACCTTGCTTTACATGATCACATTTGGAAGACAAAGCCCAGCAAGCAGGAATCATTTCCTATTTTTAATTAAAAAGAACTTCCTGTGATTTTGACAGAAAGTTTTTGATTTTGCTCTCATTACACCTATGAGTTAGTGAGAGATCTGTTAATATTCTGGGCCTCAGAAACCATCCCATTCTGTGGTCATTACAGCATATAAATGCACTAACTAAAAGCGAGGGCCAGCAAGCACACACTGAACTTTTGCCTACAAAGCAAGATAACGTGGCATTTGCCTTGTTACTACGTATGTGTGAGTTTGGAAACAAAAGGCTGGTTTTGTCAAAAGCCGTTCTACCACTGGGCTCTACACAGGCAGGGCTTGGTCCCAAGATATGCACCTTGAAAGTTACGCACCAGCGTTTACAGAAAAGTATGTGCAATGTTGTGCACTCCACAGACGATGTTTTTCCTTCCAAGTATTAGCACCTTATTTGAAATATCCAGGAACCAACTTTGTTCACCATAAGGACACAGCAGTCATGGACAGGATGAAACCTACCAGCTGTCCACAGAAGCTGCTATACCAGATAACAGTCAAGCAGTACAACCTGTATCTCCTACAGGGAACAAGACATCCACCAGTGAATAACTAAGAGAAAGCCTTACTTAGAGAGGCAGCCTTGTGTCATGAATGGCCCTCTCCATTTAACCATGAATGGTTAAAAAGGAGTTTTTCTTAATGTAACTGGGTATTCTTGTTAATGAAATCAATGAAATTAGGAAACCAGGCAGCAGGTTTATAATAAATAAATGGAAAAGCTAGACTACATCACATAAACCATAATTACAACCAAGAGACCCATTGCCACAAGGTGGAAGCCAAAAGCGCAAGTGCAATGACAAAAATATACAGATAGAGAAAAAGCCAAACAATGCTATTAAACACAAACACATGGAAACAGTGTCTGGCTCAACTGCATGTCAGATTGCTTTAAGCTTGAAAAGGCACCATCTACGTGATCTTCTGTTCCTTCCCTGTGCATCCATACATGAACATCAGCAGATCTGGGATACCGATTTTTTGGAAAGAGACAGTTGTTTTGATATTATCACTATTAAATATCTCAGCTATTCAATAAATTTTGAGCTTTTAAAATTACTGATGCATTTGAGAGTCTATTTTCATTAATTGTCTGCCTTCTATCAAATATTCTTCTTGCTTCTGTTATGTTAACTAAGGGTCCCTTATTTTATCTTTATACATTTAGTGTTTTTTCCCCACACTCCCTTATACTGATTTTATCTTCAACCTCTCTTCTCATGACACATTTTTTTCAGCTCTAGTCCCTTCTCTGACTCCTATGGACTCCTAAAACTAAATATAATACTCAAAATTATTGAACTGGTACACACAAGTACAATCCATACAGTTTATATTATGTTATGCACCCAGGATGAATCGTTTTTATCTGCTTCCACTGTTGTCCAGTCCATGCTCAGGAAATCTCCTCCACTGGGCCACAGCTCCATCAGAAAAGTATGAGTATTAAATAGCTGTTTCCCTGCTTCTGATGTTTATAACTTGCTTTCATTAATGAATATTATTAATTCCTTTATGCATAACTAACATTTAGCTCGCTTAAATTTTTTGTGAAGTTCTTCACATCCCACTCCAGCCTCAGTGGGAGAAAAAAATGCAAAACTTACCTATTAACTACTGAACCTAAAACTGGGAGCCAAACCTCATTCAAAATCATGGCACCTCATACTGGTAACTGTAATTTATCTGTATTTTATATTTACCACTTGTTTTAGTATTTATTACGTTTGAGAGAATTTTTTCAGACCTGGGAAACAACTTCAAACAGATAATGTTCAAGGAGCCTGGCTGAGTAGATCTGCAGGAGACAGACAATGCACATCTCCCCATATGGAAGATGCTCTAACACTCTAGTGATCTGCTAATTCTGGGTTTCCACTTCCATTGAATTTGTGGATTCTGAGCCACGTTGTCCTAAGAGTTGTGGCAAATGCCTCCTGCTCCCATCTGCCACCCTGCCCCTCTCTGCCCCAGTTGTTTGCCCACTCAGCACTGGGAACTCTTATTTTCATTCTAAACCTGCCCTAAAGTGCTCGTTTAAGTTAAGACACTGAGTTCTGCAGTTCATTCTTGTTTGTGCTTCTGACTGAATTACTGATCTGCAAGCTGTCAGAGAGGGTTCTTTCCAACTTTTATTCCTCTGTAAAAAAAGTATCTTTCCCAGAGAAGTATATAAATATATTTTAGGATGTAAACTCCTAAATTGATACCTGGTTAGCAATGCAGAACCCTCAAGAGAAGGTAGAGGTAGCAATATGAAACAACGGGGTGGGGGGGAGGGAACCCTCAAAATATTTCTAGTTCAAATGTGTGATTTCTACTAGACATTTTGCCAATGTAATGTCTGGGAACATAGTTAATATAAAAATCCACTGTGCTCTAAATCAGATAATTAAACACAAAAATCTTATTTGAGAATGCAAATCAGACACTTGAAGGGAAATGTTATTTTTTCCACTCTTTTATACTTCTTTTCATTGTCCTTGCATAATAGGGTCTTGTTTCACGGATTCCATGGCCCCTAGCGTGTCAATGTTTCATTAGTTTTCCATGCTAGACAAGAGGAATTAAATAATAAAGCCTGTTGAATCCAAGATCTGAAAACTGAGTGATTAGTATTGCAAGGCTGAAGGGTAGGGACTGAATTCAAAAACCTAGGCCCAAACAACCTACCTTGCTAGATCTTTTTGTTTGAAAATATTCTACATTTTTCTGTTGAAGCCTGATTTGCTTAAACGATTGGTTAAGGATGCTTGATTTAGAAAAACTTAAATTCTAAACTCATTATTTTTGTGTCACCTTCTACCACTCAGAGAACTGTTCTGTCATGGTTCTATTGCTAGGAATTCTGCAGTTTGTTTTAAGTACATTTTCATTAAAAGCATAAAGGAACGCATGGACCATTTCATGGAAAAAACCTCATCCAACATGATTTTTCTCTTCTAAAAGACAATGCATTATCTAATTCTTTAAAAAAAAAAAGTGGAGTAATTTAGTCTGCACAAAGCAACCTCTCTCCCCCTGCTGCATTTATACGATACATACTCCAAACAGGAAAGCTGTTCTAGGAGGGCTGTAAAAAAATAGGACCATACAACTGTGTTCTAGGAGTGAGAAGTTTCCCAGCATGTAACATTTCATACTATACATCATTCTTCATCAGTGCTTGAAACATATATAATTGACAGCCTCCTCTTATGAAGCAGGTGGAACTTGGCTAATGTTTTATAATTCTGCAGCTAAACACCTGGCTATGATGAACTTTCCAAAACTTGTAAATGAGATGGACATGATCTAAAAATGACAAACTTCATCTTAATGTGTCACAAATCAATTGTTACCTAAGCCCTAACCACTATCTCCACAACTTTATAAATGGCTTTCACCAACCCTGCCTCATATACTTTTCGAATCAGAGTTTGAGAGTCATATATTTACTCCTTAGACTAAGAAAAATCAAATCCTGACAAGGGTGGAATCCAGAGCACACTGATAATAACTCAGCATAAGATCTCAGGAGTCTCCATATTCAGGTTCAGCTGCTGTCCCTGCAGCACAGTCCATTTTCCATGCTGTGCCTCATTCCCTAGTCCACTAAAGCTGCTGTCTGGAAACCACTGACAGCAGAGCTGTGAAGCTGCAAGCCATGAAGGTTTCAAAACTTTTCTTAAATCCTGGCATTTTGAGGCACTATGCCTGACCAAGCAAGAGGAGAACTTGCCTCTGACACTGAGGAGACGCAACCTCACCCACTCCTCCCCACCTTTGATAAGATTTCTGTCCCTTTTAAAATGGATTCAAATTCATATCATTTTAATACAGAAGTATGTCTTGTCTCCCTAAAAAAAAAGCACTCCTGTTGAAACCACCACTGAACAAACCCCAGAGAGACAGACAGAAGAACTGGCTACTAATTCTCAAGACCAGCCTAGAAGTCTTTTAAAACAACTGTGGTGGGGAGGGCTGCCACTCCACTCATAGCAGCATATCTACTATAAAAAGGAAGATCTAATACATTTTTAATGTTTTTTTATTTTTTTTCTCCCTAGGAACATAAAGGAACATACATTCTTCTTGTAAGCCAACCACTTTCTACAGACACACTATCATTTTGAATGGATAAAGATGCTTTCAAGCTCAGCATGAAGAAAAAGAACAAAGCCCTCCTGATGGCAAAAATATTAAAAAGTGCACAAAAATGAGGCAGCAGTCAGGAGGCTGAATCACAAAGCAACACAGAGAGACAGTACAACAGGTGTACCCACTAACATACACATGTGCACGTGCTTGCCAGAGCAAATTTATAACCCTGGAACAAAATGTCTGAATTAGTGTAGAAGAAAGCCAGGAATACACAAGGACACTAATCCCACAAGGATACATGACATACTTCATGGACACATTTATTTTCTTTGACATCACATGACTTCAAAGTCAAGACAACTGTTTGAATTAGTTTATGGTAGAGCAAGCAGCTTGGCAATTCAGATAGAGTATTTCTCAAAAAAGACATTGCTGCCATAATATCAGACAGGCAAGTAGTAAAATGACCACATCATGATAACAGCAGGGCCCAACAATATTTGTTGGTAAAAATAAAGAGAAATGGCATTCTACCACTTGGCAAGATCGTTCTTCCTTCTATATCTATAGAATATGAGATTTCAAATCTACAGGGAAAAAATAAAATATTCATAAAAAATGCAGTACTGGAATTTGCAATTTCCCCAAGCACAAATTAAAAAAACTAAGTCCATGTAATGCCCATTATTTCATGTTGGGACACAGCTACTCTGAAACAGGAAGTCACTAAAAGAAACTTCAGGGCATTACATTTCAGCAAACTTATGTCCAATATACAAATCCTTGACACTTTGTTACATCAAGGCCAGTTTTCTTTCTAAAGAGTTGAAAAGGCTATGGCAAGTGTTTTCCATATATCCAAAGAAATTTGAAAGTATATATTTTGCAACTATTACTGTTCATATCTGTATGCATCCAAATGCTCTGAAGGTACCATTTGAATTACAAAAGTAAAGAGCAGAAGATTAAAAAAAGCAGAGTAATTCAGGCCATAGGCAAATTTAATTTTTTTTCTCTTTGATTTCCAATGGAAAGGTTAGTATATTTTTTAGAGTGTACACTTATGGACAGACTTGACAAAGGAAAAACAAAAATCAAAACCAAACCTCAGATCTTTAATGCTGCAACTACAATTCTATATTTGGAATCATAGCTAGTTAGATGTCTAGATATGTGCAGCTTCTGATCATTCAATAAACTTCAAATATTAACAGAACCGTAACTGCAGATGGTAGGCTTCAGAGTCTTTACAAATTCTGGCCTTCAGCCATAAAATTTTAAAAGTAGACGCTATATTTTATGAAAACATCTCACAGTTTTATTCTAACATGCTTAGAAAACAGTGACCTGAAACTGCAAGGAACAAAAATCTCAATGAAGACAGACACACACGAAACAGTAAGAGAAAATGAATACTTAAGGGGCAATACTAATTATACCATAACCTTATACATTAAATAATGAGAGAAAAAGTGATGAAATTAGTGTTTTGTATCATCAAAATAGAATGGATCATTACCTTAAAGTATTTTTCTACAGCTTTTTCTGCACAATGCAGCTTATGTGCTAGAAATTAAGAAAATGGCAAAGGTTCACAAAACCAGCTGTACCATTTTTATCTCAACCGACATATATGACACTTGTTTTGGGGTTTCTTTGAAACAGAAGTAAATTTTTTGTGAAAAATGATGATATGGCAATACTTTGGAAATTTATTAATGTATATTGAGTAGAAAACTGTACTCAATACTTGCTCAGATCTAATTCAAACCCCATTCACATTAAGTATAATTTTCAGAAAACTTATTAGGAACATAATGGGATCTATATACAGCTTTCAGCTATAAAAATGATAATGTACAAGAAAGAGGCATTTGAAGGACTACTACATTCCATTACACTGCATTTGAAAATATTTATCTTTTCCCTGGCTCAAGGAAAAAGAAAGCCGAATCCTCACATCAAAATGCCACTCGTAATCCAGTGCAAACACATTGTACTTACATGTATATCCACTAAAAGTATTTATTACTTTATTGCAGTATTAATGAGATGATCTCCAAAGGATAAAAGAGCAATCAATATGACGGGCCTAGTACAGATTGGAAACCAATTTACTAAAAAAATCATGGTTTGAAAATCTCTGATGATCATTGCAATGGAAAAAACTGAATGGGAAAAGAAAGAGAGGAGCAAATATAATTAATGTTATTAATGAATATGGGGGTGAATTAAATATTTTTTTTTTAAATGAAGGTGATCAGCTTAATTATATGACTGGCTGTGAGCAGTAAGTACCAGCTGTATATAACAGAATGTCCCCACATTGGGATCTCTCAAAAGTGAAGCACCACCAACCAGTTGAACTGTTGTTTTCAGCCACAGGAACAGCAGCACAGAAACAGGACTCTGAATTTAGCAAAAAACCCCTAGGAGTCAATTAATGAACTACATCTATGTTTTAGTTTCCACTTCCCTCTTAGTGGAAGAATTACTGACTTCAGGGATGAAAACACAGAAAATTTTCATGTTTTCACTATATTTGGTAAATATATTTTGAAAAACTTTACTATAGTCACATTTAGAAAATGTAAGGGTGTATTTCATTATTTCTTTTCCTGTAAGATTTGTAAATATTTGGAAGTGTAATCAATAACAGCTCAGTATTTGTAAAAATACAAAGCTGGATAAGGTTCATGTATGGTAGCACAGCTGTGCTTGCCATGAAGCAAGTCTGTTTGCTGCTTGTTTGTCACAGTCTGGTTCAAGATAGCTTCACCATCTCTAACTACATTAAAGTGCTTGTAATATTACATTTTAATTAGGGTTTATTGTAATTACTGAGAATACACAGAAAATTGACTCTAAGTAACTAAGCAATAACTGTTTGCATGGTAAGCATATGTAAAGTTAAAACTTCGGACAAGTGTTAGAGTTATGTGTCACTATGACTGGGGTATGTTCAGTTGTCTACACTGGCGCAACAGTAGTTCAGTTTCTAACCCAGTGTCTAGTCTGGTAAAACATTTTAAAAAAACGAAGACATGAACTTCCATTTCTGCACACTAAAAGATCAAAATACACTAATCTACTCCTCTTACCTGCCCTCAAGAGCTATTGGGTACAGTGCATAATCAGACATGATATTAGACAATGAGACAGACGTGTACTACAAGATGGCAGCAAAAACTTCTCTATGTGATTTTCTAACTTCAAAAAATGTACTCATACATGTAGTTCAGCACTATATGAGGAGGGCACAACACACAGCATCGACAGGAGACCTGTTTACAAATTATGGGAGCAGTAATAAAATCTCAATCACCTATACTGGATTACAGAGAAACATGTAAATAAATAGATTCTGAACTGATTCAAGTCTTATCTGACTTTCTCAGTTTCAGCAGAAAAGCAACATTGTTAAAACAAGACAACCAAAATCAAGAAAATGATCTGGTGAAAGCAGAAACTTAAATGTCAAGCTCTGACTCTGAGCAAAAAAGTGTCTGGTGTTGGAATCACTGAAACCAGGCACACAGTTAAAAGACAGGCCTGTGCAGGATGAGGGCACAAGTCTATAGCTACACACCCAAATACCTAATACATCTTCTCAAGTATCAAAAGCTTAGAAGCACTCACTGAACTCTTGTCTGGTCACAGATGACACCCTTTACCACAGAGTTGTTATACAAGTGCAGTGGAAGCTGCTAGACGCTAAATCCTTTGAAGACTTTGATTAATCTATTGTCTGAAATTAACTTTTCCATCCTAAAATATGTATGTAATGATGCATTTCATACTATATATGTATATATACATATATGCATGTATACATATATATGTATATATATTTGACCCAGAAAAACTAGGAATAGAACTGCATTTAGAAGTTTTTTATAAAATTTTACAAGTATCTATGGAATGGGGATATTTATAGTGCAGCATTAAAACATAACCATATGGCCAGAATAATCAGTAACATACAAGTTCTAATGCTAGTTATCCTCTAAAAGTTATAGGTAATTTTATTATATACTAGATGGTGAGAAATGAATGCATGTATTTCCAAGACACAATACTGAGATCCTTGGGTAAGCTAGCCTGAGACTGAGTTACAAATTTAGCCTACAGCACCTAAGCCAATATTGCAATGTCATTACAGGTTTATATTTTTCAATCAATTTTCATTTGTATATTTCATGTTGATAAGGAGCGAAACAAGAAAAACAAATTGTCTTATTTTAAGTTTTACAGTAGCTGAACAGAACACAACTAGAAGGGAAATGGAAGTCATCAGTCTGGCAGTTTAACCACAGGCAGAATTCAAACATACCAAAACCCCTCCTGTCTAATGTACATCTAACCTTTTCTTTAAAATCTCCTAGGATAGAAAAGCTGGAGTCTTTTCAGATGATCTGTTTTCCGAGCTACACTGCCTTTGCACAAACAAACAAACAGTACCTGCATTTTCACAGGTGATGAAACAGAAGACAGTGATGTGACTTGCTTGACACCACACATAAGAATGGCAGATACAGGAGCCTGACAGCTTGCTCTCAATCTATCTTACTGTGTCAGATACAGGAGTCTAATAACTTATTCTCTATCTTAGTGTGTCACGCTGCACCGCAGGATCTTCATCTTGAAATGTTTTAAAGTCCCTCACATTCTAGGTTTCCTCATACCCACTGCTAATTTCCAGTCATCTTTAGAGTGTAACACAGCAAGCGTTTGAAAGCAGTTCAACACTGCTTTGTGCAGCAGAAGAAAAAGATTATTCTATGGATTCTGGAGAAAACCAAAATATAATTAGAAAACATAACTACCCCAGTATGGAATTTAATCAGAACAGGAGAGATGAACAACCATCTTTAAAGTTACAGTACTCTGGTTAATATAAAGAATCAAAAAATAACAGTAATTTGAAAGATCATTCTCTAAGTGCTTATAACACAACATATGCAGAGATAATTGGCACCAACTCAGAAAATACTATCATCTCTTGAAGTGCCACCTCAGTTGCTTCAGTATCTGCAGCATTCTTGGATTTTCACAAAAAGGCTCAGTTCTGTTTAGCTTGCGATACACATCTAGCCTACACCCAAAAGTGGAATAAGAGTAGCCGCACCGCTTTAGCACATTTAGTGTGTAGTCTAGGCAACATGAAGGAAAAACTACAAATATAGAGGTACATAAGTTCTTAAACTAGAACTGGAGGGAACAGAAGACATGGGACTTGTCTTCAAGATGCTATTCCTTCTCTCTTCTATTTCAAGAGATTAATAAAGATATTACAAGGAAGGGAAGTAAGGGAAAAGGAGAAGTTTGTAAGGCAAAGGAAGGAAATTAAGTACCTGTAATTTGTCAGAGAAAGCAGAAAGTTTGTGTGCACATGCGAACAGGTTATGCTGTTAGCAAATTCCAGTGATAAGTTATATACATCAAGACTATAAAAAGTATATGGAAAAGACAAAAGCCTATTAGATCCCAGGAGCGAAAAGTAGAAGTTGATTGTGGGGGTTTCTCCCCGAGGGCGAGCAGAGTGTCAACAGTCTTTCGAATGTGACGAATATCCGACTGCAGGATGTCATACGGAGAGCAGAGGTCAGCCTATCCCGAAGGGCAGCCATTAGAACAGAAAAAGAGTGCAAAAAATTAAAAATACAAAAATAGAAAGATATTGATAAATAAATTATCACAATATTCTAGCATAAACATCTAGGAATAGTTTCTTCCAGTATTGCCTTACTCACTAGACATCCCAGCTTTCTTTTATTTCCTCTAAATACTGAAGCTATCATATAACATCAGAATGTTAAGATAGAAGAGCTCAGGCCTTCAAATCCTTCCAAAATGTGAGGAGGTGCATGTGTTCCACTCGTTCTACTGAGATTTGCACACCTTTGTCCATCTGGGCCTTATTCAAATGCTTAAATGGAACCAGCTGTAAAATCTAACTTATGTAATAGCAGAACAGTGGGTTAGAAAGCTGTTACAAGCACAAGCAGCAGCAATATGAAGCGTCAAGAAAAAGTACCTATAGAAATCATTAGAAGAATGTAAAATTCTCTAATGTAATAATCTAAAACTTAGTATTCAAGCATCATCTTAAATGAAACTCGGTGACAGAAACTGAAAAAGTCAATGTAGCACTAAATATAGTTAATTTTAATAAAGTTTCTAGACTGCAGAATTGGATGCTCACGTCCTCTAGGTAGCATTTTTAAATTATTAGTTAGATTCCCACATCTTTTTTGGAAAGTATCAATGACTTGATGTGGCAATTTACTCCAGAGTAGCTGTACAAAATGAAGCATAATAATAATATTAATATGCTCATACAATACTTACATTAAAATCAAACCCAGCAACACTACTACTTTTGAAATGCAATCTAAGATACACCATTTTACATTGCAAATAAGGTCTGACGAAGATAATGAATACTTACTGAACAAAATTACACGCAGTTAAGAGTTCCCCCATTTGAGAGGAACACTATGTTTCTGTAGTAACTTTTCATTCTCACTTCCTTAATGAACTGACAGTACACCAAATAAACCAAGACATGGAAGGTCAGTGTCTCTTTTGTGTTAGTGTAAAGTTTCAAGGGGCAGTTTGAAATAAATTCAACTTTAAAATATTCAAAAGGTCTTTCTATCCTGAAAAGCAACTAGTGAAACTGGAAGCCAGAACTGTTATTCATACACAAAGAAAAAGTGATACTTTTCTTTTTTTAATTTGCTTACCATGACTGGTTCTATCTTAACCAGGAGTCATACCTGCAAAATGTTGTTACTTAGGCCAGCAGATACAAAGGGGAAAATCAACCTGCATAGCAACAACACTATGTTTGCAGTAATTTTTTGGAATTTTTCTAACTCAAAACTCTAGTATGATAATGAACTTCAATGCAACTGTATTTGTCATTTCTTAAAGCACGAAAACCCACAAACAGCACAAAACATGCTGATCTTGTTTAAAAATGGGAAAAGATTAGCATTATATTCAAGAACACCTACATCCACAAGCTGCTTACCAGAAAAAAAAGTTTTAGGGCAGACCACTCAGGACTACCAACTATGTAATATATTTCACTTTTACCAAAAATGCCAATAAACCCAGCAAATGCTGGATTAATTTTAAAACAGCAGTCAAACAGAGAAGGAAGTAATTTCATACTTAGAGAATGATAGCTGGTAATAGGCTGACTTTGTTTACAGAGACTGATGAACTTGCTCACCAGAGCTCAACATCCCAAACAGCACACACGAGAGGCCAAAGCAGACAAAAACAGCCAATGCATGCAGAAGAAACTTCCTACAGCAACTGCCATGCTGTGTTTTAGTGAAATTCAGGAAAGCCCTAGAAACGTCTGATTATTTTTGTGTGTTCTGTGACAATGGATAACATTCACCCTTTGTGTAAAAAGTTTTTATTTCCTGTATTTTAAACTTCCATAATGTAACAGTAGATAAAAAATAAAAAGTTTCTCAGTAGTGGTGAATGTATTTCCACTGAAGTTACCAGAATTTTACTAATGTTGTGAAATAAAAATACGAAACTAAAACATGGCATCATGAAATAGTGAAAAAGTATGTGACCCCCACCCAAAGTCTGAAAGACAACCAACCACCCACCCATCTATTGCAAGCACTGCTCTTCTCATTTAGGGGACTGAAATTATTGCTGGTAAGAACCAAAAAGACACATATACTTAATCATCACATTTAGGGGACTTTTTATGTCTATGAAGCTGTATGATTAAATCATACAGCTGTCAAAATCATGCACACAGAATAAACACAGTAAGACAGAAGTGGAACAACAAAAGCATAACCATCTGCTTGTGTGCAAAAACCACCCTCATTCTATATGCCCCTGCAGTGACTGTGAAAACAGACAGCATTTCAGAACCAACCTCCTCAAATTTTGACCCTGGTAAAAAAAAGTCAAGAGTAAGTTTGCAGAAATGCATTAAAGAATGAAATCTGTAGTGCATATGCACTATACTCAAAACACAAAAGTTAGGAACTTCAGAATTCTGCTTTCAGCACTCTAATTGACAGTGCACTGAACCACTTAACTTCCACCGTAGGCCAAACAATGTACATTACCGAGTCTGGAAGGAAAGGGTGGAGAAAGGAGTCATACCTCATAAAATTTACTGCAACTTCATGGATGTCTCATGATGAAACTATGAAGAAGTAACTGATTATGTGAAGTGATCAGAAAACAAGCATAAGTGGCAACGATAACATGCCTTCCATTAAACTGAGAAATATGATTACCACTTTACATTCAACTCTTGGTTGCTTCCTTTACTTTGTTCTGCTACTTTCAGAATACAAAAGCCTAATGGCTTTTTGTTTTATTGTTTTACTTAATTTGCAATTCCTATACTAACACAAATCACATTGATTTTTAGAATAATTCTGACTGACATTGCAACATAGTGGACCTGGTTTTCAGAGGAGGAGGTTGAAACGCAGTAATAGGTCCATTTGCAGGACTTGAAAGTCACAGGAAGGGGTACAGCGGAACTTTTTGTAATCTGCATCTTCATATGATGACTTGACATCCAAAAAGCCCTTTCTTACCATCACACACTTTTTGTTCAGTATGTTTACACCATGTAATTGACTAAAAACTTTAGAGACATGGCAAAAGTCTCTCATTCCCACCCAAGATACAATTTGTCCCACTAAATCATGCTGCATCACTACTGATGTGCTGGAACACTGGAGCTTCAGTAAACTTGGAACACTTGCTGGAACACTCTATTGTGAAAGGTTCCATTTTATCACTACCTTTTATAAACAGAAATTATCACTCTAGTACTAATCATGATAAGTCTATTTTTTTCAAGCTATATGAAGAATGACAAGGTGTGTATGTGGGGGAAGTAGTAAATCTAATTTCTCTGACATGAAGAGGCCCCAAAAAGGACCAAAAGACTGTTAAGATATTACATTAGTATAAGCTGCATATCATAAAAGTTCATTTGTGTCTTTGTAAAAAGCTGACTTCACAGACATTGAAAATACTTTGCTCATTTCCTTTTTTGAAAAAATGCTTAGAAGATCCTACTTCTAATATGTCTTATTTGTTCATAATTGAGCACTAAAAGAAATAAAGACAAAAACTTGTAACTTATGCCTTTCAAACAAAATATTGTATTTAAAGCTTTGTTTTGGTCTAAATCTTACTTGTAATAAAGTATCATTCGCCCCACCATCAATTATTTTTTTGCTTTTGACAGGAGTATTTGTTAAAACTACAGAAAGTGCATAAGAAAAATACTCTGTGATATGGATTACCAATAATAACAGCTCAAATTTAATTAAGTTATTGATTTGCAGGTTAAAATGACAAAGTCTACTGCTTTGCTACTAGTATGAACACTGACATGGCAATGACAAGTTGAAGAAATATGTCATGAATGTTTTTGCCTTTATTTAGATATGTTACTGGTTTTGTGAAGGAGCAGTTGAACCCAAAATTTCACATACATACCCATGCGACAATGATTCACTCTTCTCAAAATTTTTAAAACCTCTGGCATGAGATGCCACTAAGAAGAGTAAAACTGCACTAAAAGTGGTACATTTGACACTTTGAAGGCCACACTTAGAGACAAAAGAGAAATAAACTAAAAAATAGCTCTTTTTTTAAAACCCATAAAGTATGAGAGGGTGGGTGCAATATAGGTGAACTGGATAAGCACCATGGGTGGTGCCATTTTTGGGTTCATGTGGCATTAGCAATGTAGTCCAGTGAATAGCACCATCCAAGTACTGTATGCCACTGAGAAATGCAGTAGGACTGACAGCCCTACTTACCACACATCTACTGCCACTTGATTATTCAGTCAATACCAGCCAAAAAGTCAGAGTGCTTGTCACTCTACTGCTGTTATAGGCACATTAGGGAATCTGATGAGTTTAGTTAACAATGCAAAATAAAGTATTCTTTTGTAATTTTCCAAGAGACAAAGATTGTACCTTTTTGTCATATACCTCCTGAAGAGCACAGCAGATATTTCCTGAATCTTCAGGCTTTCCAACACTTACCTGACACCATCTCTTTCTCACATCAACCAAAATGTTGTTTCGTCTCAAAAAACTATCTACAAGGATCTCTGATAAGTGCTACAGTAAAGGTTAGCAGCAAAACTGGAAACAACTTGATTGTCCTTCAATTCTCACACTTCTGACAGCCTGCCAGCACAGCCAAAGCCTTGCTATCAGTTTTTTACTAAGTGTCAGAGGCATATGCTTAAAACATTCTTTTGCATATGATCCAGCACATCTCTTCTGCATGCAATCAGGAGCATCATATGGCCATTAAAAGAAAGCAATTTCAACATGTCCCTCATTGTACTGAAATGCTCATCTGGCAGGTAATGGCTTTCAGAATCATCTGTATACATGAGTCTTTGGTCAAGATGCCAACTTCTGATACTCAGTGTGACACATTTAGATACCAATTGCATTTTTCTACACTTATATGAAGTTTCCCAGAATAATTCTGGGCAAAGCAATTTTAACCCAAGAATTGAATGCTGAAAACCACAGAAGTAAGAGACCATGCACATCAGCACAACATAGTAATTACTTGGCTATTTTCTTGTTTTCATTTTACATGACTAAACAGGGTATTATTCCAAACCTGTGGAGATCAGAAAATAGAACATAGTCGATCCCTTAAATAACTGAAAACAAACCAACACGAATCATGACAGTTTTAAATCCTTTAAAAACCCATGCAACAGAATTTCAAGTTAATTCTCAGGAAGTAAACATGGACATAAGTATTACAGAAAAGCCCAACACCTACAGGTATTAGGACCCAAAAGTGGGATCTATTGCTTTCCCATATAAGGTGCTTGCTTTGAAAAAAATGAATAACTCCCTGCACTGCTTTTACTGGTTTCTCCAGAGACAATTAGGCAATGTACAACACATCAATAGAGTTTCACTAAGCACACCATCTGCAGTCCTTTAAAAACTTTTGACAGCTGACTGTCATACTCGCTATTACACAACTTGGCATTCCTAATACACATTCCTCCAACACACAGCAAAGTTCTAGCATCTACAAGCTAGTTCCTCAACATAATGTATTTTCGAGATCTATAACAAATACACACATTTTCAAATTACCAACAGCTAATCAAAAAGAATATCCTCAGAGTACTAAAAACCTATTTTAAATTTACAGTTGCAAGCTGTTCATTTAGTGTTTAAGTGAATGAGTTTTTCCCTTCAAGAGAAGTTAATGCTTATTTAGATTGACATGGATGGTTAGTTTATACATCAGACTGGTGAGACAAATACATTTCAATAATTTTTTTTTAAAAAATCTTAAAAAAATCAACACTAACTTTAATGGAAGCAATAAAAAGGAGGGATAATATATATATGAAAATGTCTATTCACAAAAAACCAAAAAGGTGTTTCTCCAGAGAGCTTACTTATAGAAATCCAAACCAAAAAAACCTCAGAGTAAAGGCTTAGCTTATCCATCTGCTATATGGTTCTGCAAGAAACTTTGTAAATATTTCTGTTCCTTTTCCATTTCTGAAAGATCTCATGACAGCAATGAAAACAGCTCTTGGCCTTTTCTTTCTCAACAGGCTACAGACAGAAAAATTCTAATTCACTGGAAACTTATGATGCATCAGAAGACACTGAGTTTTGAGTCGGCTTAACAAACACTCCATTTTTACAAGTCCACAACACTGAGATTTTGATCTGCTTTGAAGTGAAATTTTACCTTTAATATGAAATCATTCTAACATATTATGTAACTACAAGAACTAAATGAACCATTACAACTCAAGAGGCCCAGCCATTACACTGAATTGTCAAATTCCATTTATGATGAACCATTCATTGGAACTGTAAGATAAAGCCTCACCCTCAAAATTCCTACAAACAGCAAAAGTGATCAGTTACTTTTGCTGTCCTCCAGTTAAGTTCTAAAATATAGAGAAAACAAAGAATTCAAATTGGAATTCTTTCTCAATGTGAAATCTGCATTACTATCTGCTCCCCAAGGGGATGGTGGGGGAGATCACACAAAATATCCTTTCATTTCAGCATTCTTGAAACACACTGAAAAGAACTGGCTTAATTATTCTGTCATATGTAGGCAACAGTAAAAATACATAATGCAGTTTTCCTGTGTTCATATTAAAAAGACCTTGTATAACACTTTTACCTGCTTTTGAGGGTCACATTTCTGAAATTAACTTTTTCTTAATAGGTTCTTCTAGACCATAAGGGGGTCTTTGAAATTTTCTCAGTGCAACTTCGGCATTGATTACATCAGTTATAAAAATGAGAATAAATTACATGATGAGTGCTGCCATTCTTTAATGAAAAGCAGAAAATATCAAGCACTGCAATTTTCCTCTTTCCAACTCCTGAAACACTTATACTATAGAATGTTATACATACATACATTCCATACTTAACATACAATGCTTTTCTTCAAATAACTATACAAATGTTTCAGTACAAGAGGTAAGTGTGCTATTAGTCACTTTTACAATGCATGGGGTACTTAATATTGTAAAAGAAGGAAATACTGGAAAAAAAGGAAAATAAAAAAGGAATGAAGTTCATATTCTAAAAGCACAAGGTAAAAATGCAGTTATGTTGTGCAATGAAAAAAATCAGCAAGTTTTTGGCTAGTTACATAGTATCTAATTATCACAATACCTTATTTTTTTCCATGGCAAAGATAAGGAGGTATTAGAGATAATACTGAATTACTAATTTAAGACAAAACCTGAAATTTTTAAGTGCTATGTCATGAGCCACTTAATGCACTAAAATAGTACTCAATCACATTATTTAGATCAATATTTAAATTCTACATATTTATTGTAGAAAAGCTGTAGTTCATAAAGTTATCATTCAGCTTTAAAGTAATTAATGTATTTTGCATTTTTTCAATATCTAGAAATGACAGACTTAATTAAATTACCTCTGGTATCCCCAGTTTTCTACATGCATCCAAAAAGTTTTCCACATTTCTCCTGCATTTGGCCATGCTAAGTTTAGGCTGTAAAACAAAACAAAACAGTCTATGGCAAAAGAAGTCAAAAACATTCATTTGGTCAGTTCACCTATTGCATTATTCTTGTACTGATGCACCATTTTCATGTTTCTCCAGATAATAATGCACGAAACTCAACTTACTTTTTTTCTTCTACTCTAAAAGCCTCATGCCTACAAATACAAATTGAGTACATAAACTGTGGATGCCACGTGCTTGTACTGAGCTCTTAAAGTAACCGGCACATTTAGATCTCCACTTGTTCACATCCAGCTTGGGAGGTTCTAAAAGTTGCCTATTAGAAACATTTTTTACAGATAACATTGATTTTCTGGACAGCAAATAAACCGATGAAGGATTTTAATGTACATCAGGGAGAACAGATTTAACTGTAATTAACAGGCTCACTTCTTTTGAATTGCTTATGTACTCACAAATTTATAGTACCTATACACAATTTTAATGTCTCTGAAGAATAAACTTCCTATTACTGTAGAATCTCAAATACTTCCATGATTTGTCTTACTCAGAACTATTCACCAAATACTCAGAGAAGTATCATATGACTAAAAAGAAAAACCAAACATAAACACCTCACTTTTTCAATGCAAGATGTGAAACAACAGGAATTCCTGAATATTCACTTAAACCAAGAATTCACTAGTAGCAAGGACTTTAAAGAACTAATTTTCTAGGCTAAAGTAATTTGGAGGCTGTTTCAAGCAAGAGAACATCACCAATATAAAGTTGAAACAAAATGAAAAAAAAAATTAAAATATATGCTTTTTGTTACAGAAAACACAAGATATTTATTTTTAAAAATTGGCAAGAAAACTTAAGTTTTTGCCCCAGATATTCAAGTTTGCATATATTGGCAATGTCGTAATTTTACCAAAGATAGAAACTATTTTAGACCAAGCAATAGCAAAAGAAACTTCACTAGACTATGTGAGAAAATATCTGTTCCTTAAATCTGTCTTCTTGGAAGTTCTTACAGATTGCCTCTAAAAGTCGCATGGTATTCTCAGAATTGAGTATCAGGCAAATTTTTACTAATGTATACATTAAAAAGAAAAAAGGCAGATAGTCTAAAACACACAAAACCTCTTCAGAACCAGTCTGTTATAAGAAATATGGAACAATGATCTTTTCAAGAAAAAGAAACAAAAAGAGAAAGCACTCAAAAATTAAGTTTCAAGAAATGCACACACAGAGATTACATTAATTTTATGTCCTGAAATATTCAGGTCCTTAGTTTTAGGCAAGCTAACATTATAACACTAAAATGCAAGCTTCTATTCTGTTATGTTTGCAGGAAAAAGGAATCATTTCTACATTTAACTCAAGAGGAAGGTTATGTTAATGAGTGCCTTAAGTGTTTTAGTAACATGACATCTGCTAAGCCAGACACTGATAAAGTTAACATCATTTTTTCAATTGACAAACAAGAGGCTAATTAATTCTTTTAAAAATAATTTTCTTTTAAGAATAAAAACTTGCAATCATAGAATTTCACACTGTTCTGAACAAAAAGACCATCATGAAAATATCTGATCTTGTTGCTAGATCAGAGAAAGGTGGGATACTTTTACTCTCTTATAGATACACATGCACATACACACACATTTTATATATATATATATAAATACATAAAAACTAACAAACATCTGAATTTGCAATAATGTAAATGTTGCCCCTAACAGCAAAAAACATTCATTGAACAACCACCTTGTAACCAGGTATGATTTGGCAATAAACCAGTAATCAGTAAAATATTTCAATGCAGCAAGAACATGCAACTTACTACTGCTGGTGAAGGTACATGGATACTTCCTACAGACCGAGGGCGAACGTGATTTACTAAATGGCAGAGAACTACACCATCCATCAAAGCCGACCCCAGGTCTTCAGGCAAACAAATCTTTAGTCTTGTTTCTATGTTCTGCAAATGAAGAAGACATGCACACTTTGAAAGGAAATAGATATCCTCATCTCCTGTGCTGTAGACCTCTAACCACTTGCAGTTTTGATTTACCAAGAAACACAACTCCTTTATAAAACTAATTCTTTAGAAACTAATACACAACATCCTTTACCTTATATTGGTCATTGAATTACATAAACTTCTTTAAAAGAACTCAGCACTTCAACTACTGTTGCCATAATATGTATCTATTTTTATACATATGTGCATAAAAACACATTTGCATGCAATTAGCCATGTGACTGCACTACATGTGGCTTTCCTCCTTTCACCATTCCCCCAAATCTTCTATTTAGCATTCTTAAATTTCTTTATCACCAGCCCATTGAACCAGAACTGCATTGTGCAATCTGTACAAGCAGAGAGTCAAAGGCAAACTTTCCCTCGTAGCCTAAAAATTACTTAGGAAGCATAAGAGTTATCAGAAAAACAGGAGAAGGCAAGGCAAATATTTAGATGCAAAAGAGAATCTTTGGATACCTGTTAAGTATAATGGAAATCTCATTGAAAAGAATATGACATGGCAAAATAAAATACTTTTGAAAATATTTGAGCATTTAAAAAAAAGAAGGCCCAACAACCTACAGTAAGATTGTTATACATAATGAGATTCCTGAATTGTGTTCCAATCTTGAAAACATTCCAACTCTATTCTTAGAGAGAATTATTTTCATTATCTTTAAATAGGTATTTCTTATTCCTAGTTGAACTTCCTTAATATCATTACTCTCTATTAATACATGACCTCAACCTATCTGGTTGAATATGAATATCTATGAATAGATAATTCTTTTCAGAATCAAAGGAGAAAGTAGGTTGGAAGGGATTTCTGAAGGTCCCCTGGTCTAATAAATTTGAAGTGACACCAGAGCCTTGGTTAGTTATGTTTTGGATATCTGCAAGGATAGAGAGCCTCCCAAATTCTCCAAGCAATTTGTGCCACTGTCTCTCTTTGTTTCACTGTTCATCTTGGAAAAGGTGGGTTTTGTCACCTCTTTTGCTACCCTTCAGGTAGATGAGGACAGTCATATGAAATTCTCAGCAACCTAAGACAAGAAATCCAAGCTGAAGAAATCCATCTCTTTGGTTCTCCCCTGCACACCCTTTGTTTGGGTGGCCTCACCATGAAATAGCCTCCACTGAATGCACTCTGGGGTTTCATTATATGTCACCAGTTTTTCTAGCCACACTACTCAAGTATTTGCACGTAGGCTTCAAGTGCCAAAAGGGGGAGTGCATCATATTCAGTAATGCAATGTTTTGTTTTCACCTTGGTTTAGTACATAAATTAGAAAAAAATCTTGGTATATAAGTACATAAAAGAATACACCTTGAGATGGTTTCTCAAAGCCCCTTACAGATTTATATATATTAAGGAACTTCTTCCTTAAAACACTCATTTGTCTGTTGAGAGACTATTCAGCATACATGAGGGTCCACTTTTTTATGATCACAATGCACCCACAGTACCAGTTCAATGCTACTTCTTGCTGGAGTCCATAGTTTAAGACTAGATTTAAACAAAATTGAAGACTCAAAGCATTTTTTTCAATTTTATCATCACTGAAGAACTGGTCTTTTTCAAAAATCATCCACACTACACCACCAAACAATTTGCTCCACTTGGCATGTCAAAACTACTGGATGTTTACCTGTCTAGTGACAAAACCAACCAATTATTTCTTGCTAGACTGTACTGCTCAACTGTAAGTGGCAAATCACTCCTGAGATGACAACAAGTCTGAAGTGACTATGGATCACAAAATCAAGTGGACTAAAACTAAGCATGTCTCTGAAAAAAAAAGTTTTATGAGATGGAACAATTTCTGCAAAAACATAGCTAATATAAAGAAAAGGGAGAAATGTATGGAAGAAACACCACTGTTCTCACAATATGTGGCTTGGGTGAAGTGGTTGAGCTCAAGATAAGTGTTCATTTAGATTTCTAAATAAGGAGCCTGAGTAATGTACTAGTTGTTCTTTCCTATTTAGTGCACAACTTGGTTAAGGTTGCAGGGTCTGTGGAGTTTCACTAAATCCTAACTTACCATGAAACAACTCAAAAGCAATATATACAAATAGATATATTTATTGAATAAGGTATAAACTTAATGATTTATAAGTTCTCCTTGATTTGCAATCAAACTTCTCGTTCCATACACAATGTTTCAAGGGTGAGGGCAAAGAAGGACAGTGCATGAAGCTGAAGGTCAGTAGCACATTAAACCAGTATTACTGGTAATACCTAATACTAATACTGTGTAGAGAGATTCTTATTACTCCTCCATAATCATGCCTGGTATGGTGAATAACCTGGTTCCACTTTTCACTGTGAGGATTAACTGAACTAATTCACAAGGCAGGAACATTGAGGACATTATCTATGATCATTTTTAGGAACAATTACTTGGAGACTTGCTACATACTTGTGGTAACTCTTAAAATAAATGTAAAAGGCTGCACTGATGCTGCTGAATAGACTAGGCTCAGAATAACTACATCCTACTGCAATTTATTACTGCTACTTCCATTTTCTTCTCCATTACCAGTAAGTCTGTCTCATCTAATTCCTGCGTCTTGTTCTTCTGGCATCATTCACGTTTAGAACTGGTAATGTACATTACATCAACTATATTAAATCTTCAACAAGATTTGTTCTGTTAAAAAAATGAGTAAGACAAAGTAAAAGTATTTCATACCTAAAATAGGTGAGGGCCTGAGGTAAGACAATGAAAATCTATAAGTCCTCACAGTTCTACATTAAACATCCAGCCTTTTAAACAGCATTTGGTAAGGAGAAAAAAGTGAACCCTCTTGCTGTAAAATTAAATAATAGAAGACAAGCTATTTAAAATAAGTTAGTAATTTTGCAATTAGCCATTCCATGAAGCTAATGAGACAAGAACAAATAATCTTGTAATTCAGTTGTGCTGTCAAAATCACGTACCACTTTCAGGATTTGTACTGCATTTAGGAGTGCAATGATACATCTATTCTGTTGCTAATGTCATGTAACTGGAAGCCTTGACAGGTTCAGGGTCATGATATTCCTTGCAGTAAAGGTTGTCAACTCTTTTTAAGCATAAATCGGTGTCACACAAACACTGCTACCAATGTATTAGCTGTGTAACACAGACCCTATGCAACCACATGCAACAATTTTTGTATCAGGCTCTAGACTCGATATTCAAGACAACGTATCAGGAAACCACTTTCTGTATTCAGATCTTCAACTGAGGAGTATTCCTTTAATTTATAAGAAAGCTGTTCCAAGCATTAGTTATCTGCTTTCAGCTTTAACCAATAAATTTCATTATGCCTTTTCCTTGCAAAACTGAAGATTTCTCCAGTTGATCGGAAATAGTTTCTAGACCTCTCTCTCTCAAGTGAGTACTTCATTCCTTCTGATTAAATTAAATAAATGGTTAATTCCACCAGTGCAAGGCATGATGTTTAACTGTATGTCATTCACGTAACTCTCGTTAGTACCTTGCTATATTTACAAAAACTTTCCTAAAGTACAGGCATCAGATTGTGAAAAATCACTTCAGGAATAGTCTCATCAATGTGATTTGCCCCATTTAACCTTTCTTATATTCTCCTACTTAGGCAACTTTCCAAAAAGAAAAATTACAAAAGACATTCCATCAGCATAAATTAGTTCTACCAACACTCACATACCTCACGTAGCTGTTCCACAAGCTCTCTCTCTTCTCTCATCTGCTCCATTTTCCTTCGAATTGTAAATTGTGGGTCTATTGATTCCAAATTTCTTTGTGGTCTTAAGAACACTATGATTTTTAAAAAGAGAGATTTTAGTTTAAGAACAAACACTCTAATTTATTTATTTCTAAATGAAACGAAGTCCTCGGGCACTACATCCAGCAAAAACTGTTAGAAAACTTCTTTGTCCTCAGAAGAACAGAAAAACCTGATCATGGATTACAATCATGAATGGATATTTTTTGGATATCGCTCTGGACAGCATCCTGCACCATCGATGGAGTAGATAATTTTTCAACCAAATCCTAATCTCAACAGGCAAGTTTTATGAGATTATTAAGCACCAGGACTGTCCCTTAGAGAGTCTGATGTATAAAAAAAATCTATCTCAACATGGCAGGAAATATCTCTTATTCTTTTAAGTAGAACTCTCTCCTACAAGATGCTGAATTGTGTAATAAGCTGTGACAAGCTTCCTACACAGAACAAAATGCTTACTAGATAAGATTATGCTAAAAAACCCAAAATAAACCACCCACCAAACAAAGATTAATGTAGGCAGACTTTGCCATTCAGTAACTCTGCCTACATTCAAACGTATTGCAAATGTAGCATCGCACAAACTCTTTGCAGTACTGCTTCCCACCAGTCCTGTCGACTTCATCACTTTGCCCACATACAGTTCCTTGAAATAATTACATGACATTCCTACACACATGCACCTCTACATTTTTGTGGTCAATTACTGTTTTGAACAGTTCAGTAGAATGACAAGATGTACAGTCAAAATGGGACTGTCACCTGTTTGCAATTTTGTTCCAGAAAATGCAACTGGTCCCATATTTGTCAATAAAATTATAGGCCAACTTGACTATCATGGAAAATTACATTGCTCAAGAGAAAGAAGTGTTTTATATTTCTATTTTCATGTCTCCCCTGAATGCAACATGAAACCCTAAGTACAAGTACTAATTAATGGTGTGGAAAGCAAAAAGTCTAGCAACCTCTGTTTTTTTATATACAGTTACTGTTCACTCTCAATTTCATTAATTTAACGCCATAATTGAATTTCTAGGATAATTTCTTGGTCAGTAAGTAAGAGGATAGAAGAGAGGAGCCTTTTGTTTCCTAAAGGGCACATCAGAAAATTGAAAGTGTAAGAACTGCTAACAGCATCTACTAGAGTAGTAAAAAAAGTTCAAATACTCTTAATTGTAGGAAACGTACACATGGATGCAATCACAGTCATAGTTTTAACTTTTCTCAGGCAATTGAAATTCACTGCATTGCTGTTAAATCAGTAATTTCTGAAAAGCCATATTAAAGGCCATTCATTAAACCAGACTGCTTTTAAATAAAACACCTAAATATTACAGTTTTATGTTAGTAAACTCTATTCTGTTTGATGTCACCAGAAATCCCGCTGGCAGAGTGGAAGTGCGTCCTATGGAGAATGTGCAGGACTGAGAACTACAGAAATGAAACTCAGTTCCCTTCTCCAGGTGGACTACACGTCTTCATCAGTGTCACCATTCAGAAGGATCTACACACAGGTGCACACATCATAAATAAAAACATTCATTAATTATGCTGGCCTCCCACACATAGCTGATACTAGCAGAGCCATGCCTTCAGATGCAAGAGGTCCACAACTGTACTGATGTTTAATCTTTGCCTGTGTAGAAGGCAAACTGCACACTTGAAATTGAATTCTATATCCAAAGTACAGTGAATCAACAGATCCATGCTTCCTGACATTTTGTAGAGAGCCTACATATAACTATGACTGCATGTACCCAAACACACAAAGGCTTACAAACTTAGATATGGTGAAAAATATATAAACTGTTATTTAATAAAGCATGTCATTTAGGATGGCTACAATAACAACCAAAAAATCAAATCCCAAGTTTTCCAAGTGCAGAAACTCTTATCGAGGACTTCTATTAAACTCCAGAATCATACTGTAAAGTTTCTGCATTAGCAACTCTGTAATAATTTACTGGAGACTGTTCTAAATTTTTAGGAGGTGAAATAAAAATCTCCTATCAAATTTATTAAGAACTGCAGTTGCAATATCTAAGATTTTCTTGTTCATTGCACAATTCTAATAATTGAGCTTTGTTGCCTTTCATAGATGAAATACATCTAGGTACAATCATGCTTAAAGACTAATAAAATGTTTAAATGGTATTTAAAAGCCACTGTAGCTTTATTATCAGTAGTAACATTTAAAATTATTCTCTACAAAAGCATTAGTTCAGTTCTTATGGTCTTCATTCAGCGTGGCCACAGTTATGCTTGCTTAGGCCTTTGTGAAATCAGTAAGAATGTTGCAAGATATACTTCCATCTGATTTCCGGCTACAAACATCTGTTAGCAAAAATTATCAGCCTTTGTCAATTCCATTCTTGAATGGAAAAAAGCAGGCTAGTCTCAGGCAGTGAGAAACTGCAATTAGAGGTTTATCAATAAAATAAGCTTAATTGATTAAAAAACAAAACTAAAAAATCCCAACTCTCAAAAGCGTTAGCTATAAAGATTTCAGTTACATACTGAATTTAAAGAGAAATGCTCTAATACAGTAAGTTTTGGCAGCCCTGAGTGTTCCTAGCTTCTTAGCATTACACACATTTTCCAGCAAGGGGAGCCCATACCTCACATACACACACCTGAATGTCTATTTTGCACTCTTTCGAAGAGTGAGTTTCTGCTTTTTGAATCTGTGGCCAACATTGGTTATTCTGTAATACTTGTTCCAACAACTTTTTTAGAAGTATTTTGTACAAATTTCAACAAGTTAGATGGGTAATAGTTAATAACACAATATATATTCAACACACCACAGTCAAGAACAAACTTCCTTGTGAAAATTTTCATTTCTGTACTGAGTTCCAATGCACATAGGTGCACTACTAAGTGCACGTAAAAGTAATTTAGTGCCCTGAGTACTTTGTCTGACAACATTACCCTTCAGGTAAACCACAAAATGATTTAACCTGACTCTAAAAATAACAGACAAAAAGAAGGTTGGACTAATGACGTGCAGAGATGAAGTCAGACCAAAAGTTTATAGTTACATTTCTCTTTGATTGATTTATTCACTCTAAAATAGAAATAGCAGAAAGACCGTAGCCTGAATTAAAAAAATATGTAGTTGTAAAAGCATTTTTCTGTTGTAACTTCCCAAGGTAATAAACACTAACATTTGCATCTGGCTTAAGATTTGAATGACAGGAGGCATTTGTCTGTTCCAAATGCATAAGCTAGTCTGTGCTGCTTTTTTCATTTAGAAGAGTAAAACAGTAACAAACATAGATCAACACAGATCAAATGCTGCACTGATAGAAGCACCTCTAGGTTGCTAATATTCATCAGCGAAATGTCAAGTTAGCATCACATCATCATACTAAGTTCACTTTTTCAACTTACCGATATCACGATTCTTATATTCCACACTCATTTCCTTTATAGAGCCGATTCCTTACCTATGCTATCTTTTATGGTTTTGTGATCAAGAACACTGTGCCAAATAGCAAGTATTGTCAACTAATGAACTGAACTAAGGATGAAATGCCTGTTGTTAATGGGCTTCGGTCCTTAAAGCACTTAAGTCTTGGGTGGTACAAGTGTGACTCTCAGAGTGGCATCTGAATGGTCACACAGGAAAGTTTCCTTAACAGGAAACTAAATACTGGCATTTATCACTCAATACTTGTGGTCTTGGTTTCCACCTGATGCTTTTGATGGTTTCCCTACTGTCTAATACCTAAACACTCTTCTAATTTGGGGCAACTGGAAAAAAAAAGTCCTGCTTTAAAACAAAACAAAATATCTGCCTATCAAATATTTACAAGAGTTTAGTTGTCTAGGCTCTATTTCTTTCATCTGACATTTAACTACGAATGCAGTGTAAGACCCCGATGGCCCAAACATGGCCCACTTTGCATATTAGTGCCATGACTCAATGTACAGGGCAAGAAAACCCTGGAGAAAAACAAAACAAAAGCAGCAGTAACAAAAGTTCACTAAGTGCTTGACCTTTGCTATGAACAGAGAAGTTTGACAGCTTACTAACAGTTTCTTTTGGACATAAATCACAATTTTTGTTTAACTGATTGTTTCAGCTTTGTTTCTTCAGATTCCTCTTCTAGTTAAGTTAGTTATGCACCTGCATCAATAAATGCAGATGAAATAGGATATTTTAATAGCTAGTATCTATAAAAAATAATAAATAAAAAATGCGGAAGAGAGTAGCAATATTAACTGCTGTTTAGAATATAATGTTTATAAAATCTTGAAAGTAAAGCAAGTAAATAAACCTACACTGAAAATAGTTCTTTGATTTAATATCACAGGAAGATTTGTTCTGCCAGACCCGAAAACAGTGACACTTCACTCATTTACTTTTGACACTGCATATTCTACAGTAAATGAACATGCATTCTCTGAGGTATTTAGTCTCATAGACCTCCCCTGAAGGGTACTGTGTTTCATCCTTAGCCACATGGGGCATTTGCCATGTATTCACGTTTCTGAAAACACAAATTAAGTAAATTATATATGGAGCACCTACCATTGTCACTGTCTCCTTCAGATGGGATACTGTAGCTAAAGTTGTCCCATGTTTGTGCCTGTGTAAGTGTGTTGAAGGAGATAGGAAAACTGAGGGATGGGTCTGCTGAAGGGGAGTGATAACCAGTCCAACCATGGCAGATAAAAGGACCGGAGAGGGGATAAAAGTGGGCAGCAGCATTTTATATATGGTATTAGGATTGTATGGTAATGACAAAGATGTAATTCAAAGGTGATTAATACAAAATGCGTAAATTTTGAGAAAAGAATGAAAGATGGTGCAGGATAAAAAGAATGAAAAGTTAAATGTTAGTATTTGCAAATCATACATTATATGCACAGTTAAGGCTGTTAAGCTGAGCAAGATCATTGTAACCAGAGCACTTCACAGAACTTGTTTACAACCGTTTTAAGAAAAAGTACCCATAGATTTTACATTATAGCCTGACAAAAGCCTTGATTCTAATCAAAAGGCAAACATACCAGCTGTGAAGTTTCAACAATGAAACTTTCACAGAATAAAAAATTGACATCTTTGTGTAACTATGTAATAAGGACATTTCTCACAAAGACAGAAAATGTACGCATCCATAAGAAAATATTATTACAATTTCTTAGATCATTTTGAAAATAGTAACTACATTATCCTTTCTGGTTCTGTTGAAAGATGTTCTGTAAGTACATGTGCTACAGATGTTTTCCTTTCATTTTAATCAATTTAATAGTACATCAATCTCTACTTTTACCTCTTGCTAGTCCACCCAGCAATAAACTCAAATGTATGATTGGTTCACCACCTTAGTTAAGCACTGGTCCTCTGCAACTTTTACAGACTTTTTGGGGACAAGAACAGCCCCACAATGTCCTTAAAGGGTGATTCTGAGTTTGCACAAGCCTTGGCAAATCTGCACCTGTAGTCTTCTAATAAACGCAACTTCATTAATGATCCGACTGGGCTCCCTAAAACACACAAAATAGTACGTTTCCACAGAACGTGCAACAGAATCTGGAGGCTATTCACCAGATGACTGTAAAAGCATGTCTTCTCTGCCTTTTACAGTGATGCTGCTCCTTAATGACCTTCTCCTGGATATAATCACAACGTTCCTTACCACTTCTGCAACAAAAACTATGAACTCATTTCTTGGTTTCCTACATGTATCTTCATGTTTATCTACTGAATCCTATACATAAGCAACATTCATGCTCCTCAAACTAAACTAGAGATAAACTACCTCTGCTCTAAATGCTAAACCATCACCAGAAATCAATGTAAGATTACTATATAGATCAAAAAGCAGCTAAAATTGCATAATATCAGAAAAAAGCACAAAGTAAAACTTCAGTAAGCACAGAAAGTTCCTATTATATACCATTCCAAATTAATATAAGGAACTCTACTATACAGGATTTCTCCTTCCCACAATTCTAGAATTTCTGTTAACACGATAATTCAGATAGTATAAAACTTCACATTAAACTTCTCTTCAAAGTTCAAGGGCTCTCACTCTTTAGACAGCTTTCCAAAAGCTGGCTCACTGCTTCTGGCTATTCGGACATCAGATCAGCTGAACCCAAGATTTAGCACAACTTAAACTCTGGGTAAAGTCAACACTAGGTAACATAATACGGATTTACGGTAAACGATAAACAGCCTTCAACTATGCTGGAAATTAGGATTCTCACTGTTTTCCAAAGTACACAGATAATGCAGTTAGATAAGAAAAAAAAGGGAAGGAATAAATATCCAGAGATTAGAAAAAGAGTAACTACCACTCACATGAGGGAAAAATGCTGTCAAGTTTTAATGACAATTATGTGTTCCAACCAACTTGAAATAAAATCCTGTCCACCACAGATACTAAGACTGCTGCCAGCTCACAAAGCTAGAGACACTAGACTCACAAGTAAGAATATGCTACGTAAACAGTTGCAGGGGAACAATTTCTCACTTCAAAATACGAACTACTTTGTGACTTTATAGCTTTGTCAGTGCTTGTTTCAGCCTCTGACAGTACAAATTTTTTTGTCTGCCTGTGTTGCTGTCACCTTGGTCAGCAGAAACTAAGAATCATGGTGACCTAAAATTGGTATAGAAAAAAAGCAAAGAATCTTCTTGACTGCAAGATGTATTAGTAGCTGTTCAGACCTGAAGGCCTGGCATATTAAAGATAATTGTGGCAAGTCCTTCATAACTGTCAATTTCAACAATGAGTGCCACGTTGAACATTTTAATCAATTCATAAATGAAGAAGGGAAAATTTAAATTTATTAGCTATTTTGAGTGGTTCCTTTACAGAGAGCAAAAGTACTTCCAAAGGGCAAACTACAGTTCTAAGAAACCTTGTAATCATTGTTTCTTTTCAATAGTGTGTTTTTAAGGTTTTCAAAATTAATGTGTATTTGAAAAGTCCATACTCTATGAAAGCATTTAAAACACAGCAGAAAATAAACTGAAAAATTAAAACCAATCCTCTCTGTTCTACCTTCTATGTAAACATTTGACCCTTGAAAAGAATCTTTTGAGAAATCTAAACACATTCATTACCTTTCAAAACATTTTCTTTGGGTACTTTGGGTTCTTTCTGTCAGCCATCAGATATGAATTTTCCCAATGTTTTGCCTAGTTTTAAAATGAAAGAATAAAAGGACCTTCAGTCCTGAACACATATCAGTATGTACTAACACAGAAGTTTAAGGCACTGCGGTTTATCCTCTGGGTGCACTTCCATTTGTTTGTGTACTTCAAAAAACTGGAATCCCTACCAGAAGTCTAGAACAGTTTACTTTCACCTTTCCAAGAGACATAAATCATTATGAAACGATGAGGAGGGAAACAGAAAGCAACATTCATTTAAAATAGATGAAAATAAACACACTGAAAATAAACTCTCAAATTTCAGAAAAAATATGGCTGAATATATTTTCATTGAACATTTGCCACTATTTTTTCCACAGAGCATGATGTACGCATTTTAGTTAGAACACTTCAATGTTCTTTTAATCTTGCACTTGGACTTTAATGATTTATAGAAGCAACTAATTCAAATGTAAGCTCTAATGAAGTTAAATGGTTAAAATTCATTAAAACAATTTAACTTCATTAGAGCTTACATTTTAAATGAGTTTTAATGTTTTCTCTAAGGCCATGAAGAACTTAAATGAAAAAAGCTATTAAAATAAACTACAAGCTAAGCTGAAACACCTTCCTGGATCACAGAAATACTGGACCTCTATACTATCTCAGGTCTAGGGATATATATATAAAGCAGTATATAATTAACAAGTACAAATTTCAACAGTGATAGGATGGTCTAAACACACAAAACTTGAACAAAGTTTTAAAGGAAATACAACGAAAACCCTAGAGACCTGGCAAGCTTTAGGTAGGCTTCACACACATGCCAGTATTTTTGTCATGTACTACTTCTATCTGTAAATTTTTCTTATATGTTAGCAAAACAAATTTTAATAATCTTTTCAGAGCAATTCTAGGGTGGGAGCAGAAGAGGAAACAATATGCAGCTTTATTACACCTCTGCAAGGTTTCATTTTGTTACACGGTACTACTTAGCTAATATACTGTATTTTGATCTGAAGTTGGACCTATAGTTTTACTATTGCCAAGTTCCCCTATTTTACCATGGTATAAGTTTAAGGTAACACAACAAACTGTAAGTGATCAGGTGGCTGTAGTGTCTGACATGGAAAAGAAAATAAGTTCAGATTATCAAGTTTACCAAACCCATAGAATGAACAAAAGACACTATATTATTGGCATATTCAAAGCGATTCAAATATATGAATTTGAATCAGTACAGTGCAGAAAATCAGCAGGTTTTAACGAACTGACTGGTATTCAATGAGGCTATACACAGCTGCAATATAATTGGGGAAAAACTGTAGGAGTTATGCACATCTAGTCTTGCATCATGTGACTTGAGGGTTTTGTTGCAAAGGACTGCAACTATTGCAACCCACTCTTTCTAGAAATTCTCTCAAAGAAAGACTCACTAGGATCTTTTGCCCTGACCTATTATAACTATTCAGGATAGGAAACCTTGGCACACTGAAATACCAAGATTTGGAAGCACATGTTAAACACTTGAACAAGAGGTCATGGTTATGCATACTCTCCCAGGAAGCTGCTTGCAGTCCCTGGCAGCAGATTTCACTGGCATCTCAGCACACAGGCCACATCCTGTGAAAGCAGTAACACAGCACAGAACTGTTTGCTTTCACGTATCTTCTCCTAATGGTGTTATTGCAATGTTGCCTCTGGACTATGCAATGTTACTCACTGCTTCGTTTTCAACAAATCCTGAAAAGACTCATTTGCGCATCATTTTTATATTTTCATATTTTAAATATATGTAGAAATAGCAACATCTCTAAATCATCAGGAACAAGATTGAGCCATAGTTTAACATTCCAACAATCTAAGAAATGCAACTGAACAGATCTGTCAAACTGTATATCATAACTACGTGAGAAACTTAAGTATCTTCCTTCATAAAAAAGGTTGGTTCAATAGCATTTTCCTTGCTTTTTAACACTAAAAAACAAACTCCACCAAATCTATGGGTACAATTTCATAAACACGCAAAAGTTAAATTGCTGCCATTGTTGCTAAGGTATTTTGTTATGGAAACTACAAGCTTGTAGTGGCTTACCAGCACTTGATTAAAAGCATTTGTGGTGAATGCAAGAAACCAGAACTACAGTCTTAGGATGCTGAAACACACTGAAAAATCTACAGTTACTCTTTAGAGGAGATGTGAGATGACTGAACAATATTGACTCCCTCAGCACAGAGAAAATAAAAACTGAGTTAATCCTGTTTTTAAAGGAAGCTGTTATCCAAGCCCTCAAATATATTTACATGTTTGGGTTTTTTTTGTTGTTTGCTTTTTGGTTTTGTTTAAATAAACTGCTGATTGTTACAAAGATTGGTGGTTATGCAGAGTTAGCATATTGCAAATTCATTATACTCAGTTGCTGGCTGAAGTAAAGATCTAATCTTCCTATAATGCTTGATCTTTACAGAAGTGTTAACTACTGAAAGACTGAGTGCAATGAACAATTTTCAGATCCACCTGTGTCTTCCAAACAAGCCTAATTGTTTAGATACATTATTCAACAAAATCTAAACTGTATCACTATATACCAATTAAGCAAAAAATTTTGTTTCAATTAGGATGTCAGCACAGATGATAAATATGTATATACATATAAAATATATATAATTATATACAAACACCTTTTATAAATGTACATACATATAATTTAACAACTAATGTATTAGTAAGGGATGAAAATTGATCCATATATAATAGGCCAAATACATCTTACAAATTCAATCTCGATTCAAACTTATAAAACCTTAAAATATTCTTTCTTCTGTCTGTTATACAGAAAATCTTACACTGCCGCCTTCTTAAGGGGAAAAATAGGGATACCTGATAACACCACATATGTAGAAAAACTCAAAACCAGTACACAAAAATTTTCTTTCTCACATTACCTGACCGTGGTTTCAGGCCAAAAGGGATTGCGGTGTTTGTAGTAGGAGACATTGTCGGACTTTTATCCTTATTCTGTGTAATTCAAGAACATAAAGCACAGTAAGAGTAACAGCCAGAATATCTCAGCATATCTGACTATGTAAAATGCAAAAGTTAACTATACTATTCCACTATAATCTGATCACAATATAGCCTCAAACCTATGACAATGTCCATTTTTTTATCATGCCCTATTCCTCTGCTGGAAAAGATGAGTTTCTGACAAAAGGCAGCAAGATATTCCTCCTAGTTATAAATAAACTCAATTATTTCTCAGTTTTCTTCCATGTCATCACTTGGTTCCATCTAACAAATTTTGTGGCAGAGTACATTTAGAAAAAGAAAGCAATTAATTACATTCTGCATGGTATTTTACATGCAACACTGAACTTCTGTGTAAAAAAGCAGAAAAGGGGAAACGAAGCATACACCTCAGAGCAGGATCACCCTTGACCATTACTAGGCTAAGAATTGCAGCAGGAAGAATGGAGCAGCAACATACAGGAGAAGGTGAGGTATAATCATCATAATGGTAACAGAGTCCTACGACCAAACTCTGTAACAGGAATCCCATTTAAAAAGTGATTCCTCTGGGAGCTGGGAACTACACAAGTCCCATCAACAAGACGGGTGAAAGGTGGCTGGGTGCTCGTGAATTTGGAGGATGCTCATATCCAACACAGTGTAGAGGGAGAAGCCCTATTTCTGCACAAAAAATACCAAGGGAAAAAAGTCTCCATAAGGAGCTCCATACAGTTTCCCCTTTTGACCTTCTGATGAGATTGACACTGTACAAAACAGCATCGATAAAATCAGACTCCTCTCTGAGAAGTAATCAGGGACATGACACAACTGCAAAAAGAAATTGCATTGAAATTAAACAAAGTCTTGTTGAACAAGGAAAAATTAATAACAGAAAACGTGTCAGAATGGAGAACATGTAAAAAAATTAAATGTTTTATGCTAAACTACATAGTCCAGCAAAAAGCTTAGCAGAAAGTTTATTTTTATACAAAAGACTTTATATAAAGTCTTAAGATGACAATAACACACTATAAGCCTAACAAGCTCCATATCTACTTTGGATGAGCTCAGTCATATGTTCTGTGCCATTCAGTTGCATTTTGCTTAGTATATGAACCATTCATATAAAATATATAGGAGACAAATAAATGGCACTAGCATCTTACCTCATTGTGAGAGGTTTGCCCACTTGTATTCCAAACAATTAGATCATTCTGCATGATAGGAAAGAAAAAAAAAAGAAAAAACAATTTCAGAAACTATATTACTGATACATCACAATGGTACATTTTACTCATGACAGTCAGAAATATATTAATACTTAATTCTTTTTTCACTGAAACCATAATTTGCATGAATAACAAATACTTCTATTGCTAGCCAAACAACACTTAAAAAACCCCTTGTGGAGATTATTTACACATTTGTTATTAAATTTTTAACTTAAATACTAAGGGATTATAACTGCATTTATAAGATTTTAACGTTTGTTGGTTAAAATGCAGCATACAATTTTGTTTCACTATTTTTTAATTAAACTATCATCTAGGTTTAATATGCAAATATAGACTTTTAATAGAGATTTGAAGAGAGAAGCATTCCATAACCCATTAATTTTATAATTTCAACAAAACATACCTTTTGTTTCCACTTCTGTTACCATATTGAAAACATGTACATCACATTAAAAAATATGAAATAATTCAGCATCAATCATAACTCTGCAGAAACAGAGCTGCTATAAGTAAAAGTAAATTATAATTCAATTCAAAATAATTTCTATAGGACGAAAGTTATTTTAATAGATAAAAAAGTAGATAAGATAAAAGAGTACTTGGAACACTAGGTTCTAATAATCACAATAATCTTGCTAGCTTTCCAAAAGCTAGCAAGATAGGAAGGAAGACTACACACCCATTTTGCTTCATGACCTTTCTCGGCCGCTTTTCAAGCTTCTTCAGCTTTAGACATCTTTCATAACATTATCTCAACCACTGTATTATATGGAATAAACAGAAAGAAACCTTACTCATCTGATGCCAGCCAGCTCCACCTGGGGACTTGCATGCTTGAGCACTTCTGCGCTAGTCAGAATTTTGAATTTTTGCTGAATTGAATGCTTTTAGTAACACAAGAAGCCATACCAGTGCTTACTGTATTACACAGAATGCAGCACGATTAAAAACTTGCTCCTGCAGGAAATGTTTCCATATCACAGAATGTGCCTAGTACCTTCACCTGCCTAACACAGTCCAGATTAGGCACCCACAAGTATTTAGGAAGATTTTTTTGCTTTTAAAAGGTTCTTAAAACTGAGTCAGTGGTGTGTCTTTGTTAAACAGGTCATCAAAGTGTTCATCAAACTACAGAGAGCACACATACCTTTGACACTGAATTAGCCTTATCTGTTAATCTCAACAATGAATAAGAACTATTCCAAATAAAGTGTGGTAAACCCAATGTACAACAGAACAAAGAAGATTAAGCAACTCAATTTCTGGACGTTTTAAAGAAAAAGCAAAGGCAAAATTCAAATCAACAAAGTCACAAGGTTATCATAAGAATATTTGATAGAAATGATGATTATACACAAGAATATTTAAAAAGCATGAACATACACCAAAAAAAAAATCTGTCTTGATATGACAGACTACAGTACTTAAGGTACTACCAATACAGACAGCATGTTCTGCAATTTTGTTCTCACAATCTTTTTGCAAGAGCTGTCAAAAATATCCCTATATAGTAAGTTCTGAAGTAATAACATATGCCCCAAATACTTAAATTATAATTCTTTTGCAGTTCTTTATTTCTGGATCATTACAATGTACAAAACTCTTGAAATGTTCTTGAAACTTGAAAACTATCATCTCAGCCTATATAGTCTGTTTGCAATATTAAACACAATAAAAATACTGCTGTTTATAAGAACTTAGAAGCTTATATAACTACAAGAATATTTGGGGTGAAGGAAGAAGAGGAACCACATATTTAATTATCTTGAAGATATAACTTTGAGGTGACATTTTTTTCCCAGGGTAACACAACCACTGCAACTACTATACTTTTTATTGGGTCAAAATACTTTTGTTAAATGTATTATATCAGCTCCTTCCTAAGAGATAGGTCTTAATCAACTTTCCATTTACAGTCACACCTTGAGATTCATGCTAAAGCAAAAAAAAAAAACACCAAAGTCAACCCACCAATGGGCTTAAGCCCATTATCCCTACACACAAATTGACAGCATGCAAAGATCCATTCCAAATGTTTCCACATTTATTGCATCTAGACGCCTCCATACCTGACTCAATGACCATTTTTCACCATGTTCACAAGTTCTCACTTCAGGCTTTGTTTTCTCCATAATCAACTCCCTCCTCCTCTGAAATTCTAGTTCCTCTTCAGCATTTTCTTTCTGTAAGATAAATAACTCTTCAGACTGTGTATGACTGGAAATAGAATTGTATTTTTTTTGCATAACATTACCTTAAAATATTTCCTACAAATACTGTGATGAAAAGCAAAGAAGTAAGCAGATACTATATAATTGCAGTTCCAGTGCTAACAGGGAGATAAATGTAAAATTACTTCATAAACACCACCAGTTCACTAGTCAGGATACAGAACAAATAAGCTGCATGTATCACACTGGAAAACTCAAAAAACATACTTTATATACTCTCTGTAACTGTAGGGACAGTACTCAGGAAAAACACTAACTTATTTCATGAAACGGTTTGTGGTTATCCTTAATGAATGCATTGTTTTCCTGCCCAGAAGAGGGAGGTAGGGAGGTCAGATGGTAGCTGAGTATTCACAGCTGGACTGGCATACATGACAGTCCCATGCACTGGCAGGAAAACTACAGTGAAAAAGTAACTGATAAACCCAGAAAAGTTTTACATATACAGATTAAAAAAACTCCAGACAATTCTATAAATATAGTAGAGAAAAATTAGTTTTGTCCTCCAGCCTACTAGCTTTTTCCCCTCCCTACTTGGTAGATTACTAATTGATGAAATTGTTGGTTCATTTTCTGTCTTTTCCCCCCAAAAATATTTTGTAATAATACACTCATTAACATACCTGACCAAGGGTAGATATCTCCATCTGTATTTGACCACTATGTATAAAGATAAACAAATGCAAATATGTAATTCATTGTGTAGCAACTTGAATATGATGCATCTAACACATGTATTATTTTTTTTCTAAAGAAGGTATATAGACACACTTTACTGTAGACTCCTGAAATTCTAAAGCTGTTGCTGGTTCCATGGGATACAGATTCGCACCACTGCTCTCTGAAATATCCATGCTTAATCTGCAAGGTTTGAAATAGAAACATTGCACTGGGGTATAGCTTCTGTAACCATTTCATTTAATATTTAATTTCAAACAAATGGTTCTATGAAATACTTTTATAGTCATGGTTTTAACCTGTTCAGTGTTACCTCAAGAACTTTTGGAAATGTCTCCTGATGCTTCAATTCAGTCAAAAGAAATTAAATGCTTTCATCTGCAAAGTATCACCCTGAGTAATAGCTTGTATCAAAACAAAAGGACCTGTTTACTACCAACAACCATGCCATTATCTAGAAGACTGTAGATTTCTGTACCTAGCCTCTAGCATTCAGCATTCAAATGGAAGTCACAGACCTGCTTAGATATTCACATTTAATTTGCAGAGGCTGAAAATAAAGCAGTGCAAAAGAAATTGAAAAAAAACCCCAGTAAATACAGGAAAGGAAACAGAAATAAGAAGCAAACATTTGAAAATATTGAAAAAGGTTGAATCTGAAACCTCTCTCTTTCCCAAAACAGAAACACTGATTATGTGCACACCGGGTATGCAGGTTTGAAGCTCTGGAGAACACTAAAACAACTGCAACCAGACAAGCATTTTACAAGTTTCATAATCATATCCATTAGTAAAAATATTACATGATCAGCCATTTTTTAAAAGTCACATAGTGTTACCAATGATAGCACACCTGTGTGTGCATGGAAAAACAGGGTTTCCATATTTTATTGACCTTTTAAATTTAATAAAACCCCCTAAATATGTAGGAAATATTGGGGCAACATTTGGAAACAAAAACCAAAGTGACAAAGTTTGTAAGGTTAACAACTGAAATTTTTCCATTGTTGCTTTTTTCCAAAACAAATGTTTTCTTTTTTCAACTACAACACTCTTCTCACAAAGCAATAAGCCTCATATGAGATGCAGTAGCAATGGTATTAGGAAGCTAAAGGAACTAAAGAGATTTCCTAATTTGTAAAACATTTTATTAAGCAAAAATACTTCCAATTCAAGTATTTAGTATATGATTCAAGAATTCAGGTATTCTTTACATGATGCAAAATAAAGCTGTGTCTCTAGAAATACTAACAGGAGCAAATTTCGGTCCTAAAAAGGGTGAAAAAGCAGTAACAAAATAGGCATTTAAAGTAAAGAACAGTGTAGTCACAAAAGCAAACAGCTGTGGTGAACTGGCCAAGGAAGGAAAGAGAGCCAAGTACACTTAAGGCTGGAGGTTTCTTGTCTTCAGAGAAATGAAGCTGTAAACCAGCTACTTTATGGTATTAAGAACTAAAATGAATCAATTTCTGAAGGTGATTATGCAAAGAAAAGCAATAGCAAGCATCTGGACAGAACTACCTACACCATTATTGTCAGACTTCTCTCTAGGGTAAATATTTATTTTCTTTTAAATATTTATTCTTTTGTTTAGCCACAGATTCAGAGTCATTCCACCTGACTTTAGCCACTTAAAACAGGCACCTAAATTATAAAACCTTGTCTTCTGTAGTCATGAAAAGTCTAAATAGACTTCTCTTCCTCTTTCTCCTTTGGATCTCAGAAGACTAAAGAAACTCAACCACTAATTCAGGCACCGCCTTTATGTGCTCCATTGAAATGGGATGAAGATGGGCCAGAAGACCACCTCATTCCAACAAAATACACCAAGCACGAGAAAGAGGAAAAACTATAGCCCCTAAAAAATATAGTCCCTAAAAGAAATGTGAAAATCCTAGACAAAACTTCGGAATATCACACTATTGCACATAGGATAAATACTTAGGGGGTGTCCTCACCTCTAATTTTAGGTTACTTTTATAACTGAAATCCTGCTTATTTTACTGGGAATCTTGTCTAGATACTCAGAATGTAAGTTTCCTTCTTAATTAACTTGTATACAGCAGTATGCTAACAAAGAGCTTTATAACTCCATAGAACTTAATCAACTGTCAGTTAAAAGAGTACTCTAAAGTAATTCATAAAAATATTAAAATATATTACATTAACATATCAGTTATTGTAAGCATACCTGTTGGAATCTTGTAATAAATCTACCACTTCTCTTAGTTGTTCTATCATTGCTATATCAATAGTTTGTTCTTCTGATAAATTTAGTCTATAACATAAAAAAAAAGCATTCAAAGAAAAGGTACAACATTCAAGGGTAGTCTGAATTTCAGTTTGTGAGCTGCATCTTCTAACTGGCATGAAAAGACTAGAGAGAGGGAAAAACAGCCTCTCTGCACACCAGTATGTACTGACTTTATGGAAAGTTTCTTTTGCAAAAGCTCTCCAACACTTTGTCCTTAACAAATCCCCTCAACATAATACATACATAAAAAACCAAATTTGCTAAACTAAAACTTTTAGCATTCACTTAAACGGAATTTCTTCTAATATTGGAAATTTGTTTACCAATATTTGACTCTTAACTGCACTCATCACATATACTGTTTTAACACAAGTGGTATTAACATAAATACAAATCAATTTTTTTAAGAGCCAGATTGCTTTCTTTTGCTTTTCAGCATTCTTTCAGCCCCAAAAGCATTCTTTCGGGGGCTCAGAAATATAACCTTCTGTTAGTTCTGCCAGTAAGGCTCTTTCAGAAAGTACTTATTCTTTCCTTCCTTCAGTTTTCATTTTTACATCATATAGGACTACACTCTTCTGATGAGTGACTTCACAGTACCCTGTCATGTTAAACTCCCTTTTCTTATGCACTCACTGCAGCAACTGATGTTCACTTGTTCTACTCTTGAATTAGTATCATGAGTCAATAATTGCTCCAAGGTCAAAATTATGACAAAAGAAGAAAAAAAAAGGAAAGCTGTTTTCCAATCAAGGTGATCTTTAAAATGTACATTAAATTTAGATCTTAAAAAGTTTTGATAAAATCTTTTCTTTAACAAATCCTTTAATAAAATAAGTATCAAAATACCTAATAAAAGAGCTTTCATTCTACATAAATAAAAAGGTATTACAGCATTATTTGTGCATACAAATTCACTAGCTGTAGTATAAGATCCACTCTATTCAGCAATATGTTAAACATTGAGCACACACAAAGTAAAAGGCTATGCATTTGTCATGCCTCAAAGTCTACAAAATTATTAATTGACAAGGAAATACTAGTTCTAGTCAAACTAATTAAATGACACAGCTAATTATAGATACGTAAAAAATACTCACAATTCTTCTGCTTGCCATTGTGTGTCCTCTTCTATTCTCAATAATTCATCACACTCTGCTGCTCTGCTCTGTAAGCAGACAAAAATGATAATGAGAAGTGAACTTTGCTATTAAGCAGGCAGACAAATTTTGCTTTCAGACTCCGCACTGACCTAATTTATGTAACAGTTTAGGCTGGTTAGTTGAAGCAATTCAACGCTTCTGCTCCACTCCTTCCTTTACACCATTGTAAGATGCTGGTTACAAGATCTCCTATTCAACCTTCAGATTTTATTGAGGTCAACAGCCCTAACCCTCCTTTACCAGTAAAAAGAAAGTCAAGCCACATAAGAATCCTTTATTCTATGTCCCAGACTCCACTGGTGACTTTCTGGCACATGGAAACAATGCTTCAATTAAACACAACCCTAACTCTCCTCCTACTTTCCCCTCCTACCATAGCCAGATTTGTTTACAGAGTAAGGAAATTCCAAACATGCAAACAGTGGCAGTTATGTGCCTCATCCATAATTATTAACAGGATTTATAATTGACAGCTTTGACAGCCATGAATAAGTTTTTTAAAAAAGAACAACTCAGAACAAAACTTGAATGCAAGAATTCATATCAGTCAGCCAGTTATTTTGGACTCAGTGTAAGCATAAATTAGAGCTCCCACACCTCTAGTATGAAATTCTACTTAATTGAAAACTTGACTCTCTTTTATGCCTCCACTGTGTGCTTTGCAACACTCTCATCTTGGACAAGCAGGAACACTGACATAAGTTCAGCTGCCAGTAAAGACAGAAGCTCTCTGAATGAATGTGCATTTGTACTTGTAGAGAATCAACAGCAGAAAACAGAGGCTTATCCTCTTTTGTGTCATGTGTTTGGCACATGGGTTGCATCATCCTGTACCAATAAATGCTATCCAATTCTGCCATATGTGACACTGAGGAGTGTACCAGCTTCTCTAATATTCTCCAATTCTCCAAACTGGCTCATTTCCCAGTGTCAATCCCCAGTAGAATGAATAAAGCTGTTCTTTTTCATCTTTCTTCACCTTACAAGAATGTAGAATAATGATTTTTTTCTATAAGAAGTGTACATATCTTATGATAAGTGCAGCATTTATTTGAGAAGGTGATTTGATATAATTCGTCTTGATGGATCTCTCAATTTCTATTATAATGTTTAAAAAAATTAAGAAAATGTATTTTACTGCCATAACATTACTTCAGAATTTTAGCCGCCACAGCTAGCACAAAGTCATCTTTCATTTTAGCAAAGTAACAAATACAAAAAATTGCTAAATTCAAAAGAAAAGCAAATAACAGAGAACATAGCTACCATTTGTTCTTAAACATAAAGAATAACCTCCCAGATATACTAGAAAGTATGCATATATACTAGAAATTGATCTCCTAGATTAATTGTGATAATTTTAAACCTACCTGCTTATTTTTGCTTTCTGTATCTTTTTATGACAGTGAATACCAATTGCAGTCTCTTATTTGTTAAAATATCTGCGCTTAATCATTCCTGTTTCCTCTATACTTATGAAGGTAGTGAAGATATTTCCCCCCAATTAAAATTGTCACAAACTTGCCTTAATGTAACTCATAAATTCAGTAGTAAGAGTATCTGACTCATCAAACTGGTTTCCTGTTTCTCTTGACTTATCATTGACAATCAAGCGAGAAGATCCTTGACGGAATTCCACTAGTAAGAAAAATAAAAAAAAATATAGAAGAAGGATTTCTGGTTCAGCTCAACATTTGTCACTCAACATAATTTCATTGTATTAAATTATAGAGCTCAAAACCAAAGTTTTGATTCGAAACATATTAAAAACTTCAAACAGGTAAGACCTTTGCATTGTAAAGACTGACACCAATTCATTTCAAAGCTGTACTAAATCTACACCCTGGGCACATGCAGTTGTCTATCAGAAGTACTGCAGGAGGCTCTGATGGAGTCAATTATGAAGTACACCAAGGCTGTCCTGCCACTCCTGGTACAAGAACACATGCGGACAGTTGTTGAGTATTTTAAGACTTTCAGATATCTCCACCAGGGTCTTGCAGTTTAATGCAATTTCAGAGTTATCATGCTGTAGCAAAGAGTCAAATGCTTAGCAAAATTACTCGGAGCCTATGCCAATCTCTTGCCTACATATTTCCAGGGATATGATCCTACAACTTACACTCTCCAGTTTGCTAATAAACACTGTAGGATATAATCCTTTTACTATCTTTCTTTGTATTCTCCTAAATTCTAATGAGTACTTCAAATGAAGTTCATTTAACCTAGTATGTAACAATGTGGAAAGGCTAACCTCCTATTTGTGTGGTTTTCATATGAAATTCACTCAATTCATCCTGCTATTTATCACTAGTACGTGCAGAACTTGAAGACACATTCGGGTTTTTTAATGTGGTATATAGTAGAAAAACATAAGTTACTTTAAAAAATTAAATAAAATTACACATTCTCACAAAATCTGAAGAGCTTTACTTATTTCCAGAGGTAATGCTGACTGACTAATATAGCTTCACATATGTACTAAATCCTACTATAGAAATGGACTCTGCTATTGTATATGTGCTAGATTATCTCACACTGATATGTGGTTGGGAAGCACAGTTTAAAACAACTATCACTTTTTTCCCCCCACTCAGAACCAGATCTTATTAATTCTTGACATAAGGTGCAACAAGTTCATTGGAATTGCTAAGATAACTGTAAGGACTCAATTCAGTACAGTTAAAAGACTTTCTAAGTAGCCCACTTTTTCTTTTTTTACATGATTGCATAGGCATGCTCAAAGGCTTCTGGGTAGGCAGGCAGGCATGGAATCAATGACAGAATTTCCCTGTATTTAATTTCCATGGTTTTTACATTCCAACCTTTTCTTGAGTTACCATGGTGACCTGAATCTTCCTTTCCAATATGGTCTTCTTCCATGATGTCTGACATTGGAACATTAAAGCTGACAGTATCTTCATCAGATGGCTAGGAAAAAATAAGAGAAACATTAGCTCCAGCTCAAACCAAGACGGATAAAAATATACATACTGAGAAGAGTGCTCACTAAAGAGTTGCAAACTAACAAGGGAGAGGATATCAGAGCACAGGACCAAATCCTATTGTAGGAAGTTGTAGTCACACTGAATACATCCTCACAGGAGGTTTGCCAAGCAGAACAATTCATCTGTCCTTTTTTCCTATCTTCCTCACTGCCCTGCTCCTCTCCTTACTGTCACACTGCTGCATTGTGCTGCTCTCTGTGCTTTCTTGGGCCACATGAAACAGGGGCTCCTTGTAGCCACCAAAGTCTGTAGAAACAGTAAGTCTCATATCACTGTCCTTTTTTTCTTTCCCTCCAAGATTTTCTTCGCTGCTTTACCATGCAGCTTGTTAATTGAATGTCTAAAGCAAGCAAGATGAACTTTGTAGACCAAGGCAATATCTTTAATTATATTAACTGCTAGAGCTGGGGAAAAATGAAAAAATTAAAAAAGCATAGACTTTCAAGTACACTAGCTTTTCTTTGCTTAAAAGCTCATCCATTTTTTTTCAGCAGTGTTAGTTAGTACACTAAAACACATTACTTATATCTACAAGCCTATCCCGTCTATGAGTTTACAGATAATGGTTACACAAGGAAGCATGGATACACTAGGCTTTACTTTTGTCCCAGGCCACTAAGGCTCTGCTGCTCTGCAGGGCTGGCAGTGACCTGCTCGAGTGGGACCTGCTCACATCCTCTCCTGAGGTGAACTAGAGCAAAACTAGTTTGTAGAAGAGGCCAAGTTTTTATTATTAATTCTCCTTAGAGAGAGAGAACTTTCAACTACAACAGTCTCAGAGCTTTGCAAGTGTATTTCCCAACAAACCCCATGGGTGTTACCTATTCTTTAAATGCTCTTTGTTTCTGTAACTCACTACTCTGCACACGTGTATTCCATACATGTTTATTCTGTAATTATAACTGCTGTATTACATATATAGCAGTTTGTTCTATATCCCTTAAGAATATATATTTTAAGGAAATAATATTTCCGATTTTATCAGTTCAGACCATTTTAACAAAAGATCTGCAATGGAATGGAAGAGTGTTATGTACAGTCAGTTATTTAATTCCATAATTGCTAGCTTCTAGTAGAACTATACTATTCTTGCTACCTTTATATGTTCATACTCCAGGTAGAAAATATTTTTTTTACATCCTGAAGCTAAGGTTTGTGATAAAGGAGGGAGCAAATCTAAACCTTGTTCCTAAAAACTGCAAAGATACATGTGGTTCTTCCTATTTTCCAAGAATATCTCAGAGTTAAAATATTTTGCAAACATGGACAACCATGAGTATTCTTCCTTAGTAATGAACTGCATGTTCATTACTCCATGAATTCACTAGTTGTATTCTTCTGCTTAAAAAGAAAAAAAAACTTGAAAGAATGTTCAGGAACTTCATAAAGCCTTTTCAAAATAAATTTTACATTTTAAAATTAATTCTATTGTAAAATGAAACAAATTAATATCTCAAAGAGAAATCAAGCAAACCATGCTGCAAGTATTCTAAGCATTAAAGTTGCTGTTCTTTTAGATTTGAAGCAATGGCAATCCAACAGCTTAAAAAAAAAAAAACATGCACAATATAAATTCATCCAGACAACCAATGTTACAGTGCAGTTCTTTCTCTTTCCTTCAAGTTGTATCTCATGTGACAGTTGAGCACTGAATTTAGTTATTCTAGCTCAAGGTCTGTGTTTTGTTAATTTTTCAACTATCATTTGAAAGTAGAACAGTAAAACATTCCTATACACATTAGTACTAGCTCTGGATACTAAAACAGGTAATTTTTTTTTCTCAGCAGAGTAACATACACTTCAAGGAAGATATTTTGCAGTATTGATATAAAAAAAGCCACAGGCCATTCAATTTGGAAACAAAAAATTATTCCTTTAACAGGGTATATCTCACTTTCAGGACCTATAGAATTCGGCAACTGATCTTCCAGGTGTTTCCTGTCAGTATACTATAAAATAGAAACTATCCAAAGCCTGCAATAACACAGAAGTATTGGTCCTTCATAGGTGAAATACTGTATCCCACTTCCTTCACCCATAGTTTTATTTTTTATCCAACTAGCAACAAAAGACAATAGACATATAAGAATCAAAAATACGTGACATTATTCTAACACAGAATTCAGATGAAGCACTTCAAAATAATCGTCACATACATTCCTGCTGGTAGTAATGTGTCACTCATATGGGTAATAAAGCAGTGACACCACCTGAACCTTAGCAAGTACCCTCTCATTCTAGTGAATTTTAATAAAATCAAAAATAAGGTCAAAGAGGCGTAGAAAAGGAATCAAAATGTTACACTTCTCCTAGAAGATGAGGTACATGAGTGCACTACCTTAAAGCAGAATTTGCCTTTAAGATGCTGTGATCAATTTTACAGCCACACTACAAGTTACCTTTCCAAAAAATGCTCAAGATGACCATAGCTTTAAAAATTGATGCTGTAATGACCCTACCAAGTCAGACAGAGATATATAAATAGTTCATTTCATGAAGTATTCCCTCCTAAGTGTATTCACCCAAAGCCAATTAGCAAACTTCCCCAAAAATACACTAGTATTCAAACAAGTCATTCAATTACTGGTTTTAAGTTACATGCAAAATGACATTGTAATATTTTCTGTAAAAGCATTGAAACTCAATAGTCACTACCCTTCAGACTAAATGGTAGCTTGTATTTATAAAAAACACCAGATACATGTTTTAATGATCATTTTGTGTCTTATCATTTAATGCTTATCTAATGTTTGCTGTGTAGCTTTCTGAATGTAATTAACAACATAAGTGAACTTGTATTTGCAACATGCCAATATTTCTTGCACAATTCTCATGTGCTACACAGGTATTAAAGATCTCATCAGAAGGAAAGTGAGTGATGAATTTACTACAAAATGTATTTGGGATTACTGATCTCAGCATCTATTTCTCCTTAATAGTACAGCAGTAGTCTGGCGGGGATGGAATGAGAAAACAGTTCTAACATAAAAAAAAACTTTTGTTCTATTAATAATGCATTAGTTCACTGTTGGTTGTCTTTAAAACATTTTTTGCAGCATTTCAACTGCTACATTTTGATTACAGGTCAGATGATCTATTTTCTAAATGTGGTAGGTACAGCTAAAGAGGAAATTCTGGAATAACAGTTTTATGAACAAGCTAACAGCTTCAGGAAGCGCAACAATGGCAAAAGAGTTTGTGTCTCTGAATGGGCTGCATGCTCTTACAGCTAAAGAGAAACCATTAGAAGTTTGGCTAAAAATCATTACAATTCTGCTTCACTTCCATCTAGCAGGAAACTTGCCCAAATACTTGAAAATCCCTGTGTTTCATTTTTTAAATGCTATTGTATTTAAAAGACCAATCAGTGTTTAAGTGGATTCATATTCAATTTGCTTTTTAGTACTTCACATTCAATATCTAAACTTGATTCTCCATACATTTGTTTCAAAAGCAACAGAATCTCTCTTCCTCAAAGGAGGAGAGAAACACTAAAGAATCAGTGTAGAATTATTTTAAGTAGTGAGAAGGCAATTCTTTTATTGTGACCTAGGTATTTTCCATTAGGTCAGACCACAAATCCTGTTATACATTTTAGAAAGATCATTACTGAATTATACTGCTAATTATTTACTTATGTATCATTAATGATTCTGTTCAACTCCAATTAGATTTAGTGCCCTGTTCAGCTGAGTAGTGCCTCAGGAAAAAAAGGTCTTGGAAAGTCAGTTCTAACTGATTAGGACAACACTATTCCCAAACAGCTGTTCTTTCTCTCTGCTCAGTTAGACCACGCAGTTCAGAAAAGAGTATGAAGATTTATTTCCACTACTGCCTAACTGCCAGAGCAGGTAAACACATTAAGATTTGCAAAGTTTCTAAAGTTTCTGCACTACAGCAATCTGCCATACTCACATCACAGAACATGTTGGGACTGGGCACTGTTAATTCCCAACAGGACAGAGTTATCAGTCAGACAGAAAATATATAAGTCATCCGCGTGTAACCTGTTGATATGGATCCTGTTTTGGCTCTCATTCTCTAGATTATGTAAAACTGCCTGAAATATGTAGTGAATTTTCACTGTTGGTAGGTTGTTGACCATTTGGAAGCAAGTATCTCACTGTCCTCTCCAGACAGCATACAGACAAAAATTTTAAAAAGTCCTAGCCTCCTTTTATCTTTGTTTTAGCCATGTCTTAGTGAGAAATTCATGTCAAGGATATGGTTGCAGTTTTTACAGCTAAAAAATCTATTCACACTTTTACCCAACTTAAAATACAGTCAAAATATGAATTCTGGGAGTTGGATGCAAAATGTAAGTAACTTACCTCTGTTGCTGACAAACGTTTATCACCATTATCACTACCAACACCTGAATCTGAGTCTTTTTTACTTGGGTAGATGTCATCAATGCTAGATGTGAATTAAAAAAAATTTAAAGATCAGTAAAAAGCTACCATAACATTTAAGCTCCAACTCTGTCCTGGCTTCACTTAAATCAGAGCAAATTTATAACCAGTCTTAATGGTAGAGGATACAATAGTCTGGTATAACTAAAAAACTAATATTTACAGTCTGGTGGTATTAAAATAGATCAGATGGAATAGTTGGTTAGTCTAAAGATTAATGAAAACAACAAAAATCATCTGCAATAAGCTTGTTTTTTTCTATACACTAGGCAAAAATGCTTGGTTACTAGCTAAGTAGCACAGGAGTCCGACTGAAGTGATTTAGCCACAGGAGAAGCAACCAACATAGTTGAACTCGAACTGGAGTCAACTGATTTAATTGTACCCACTGATCCATTAAAAATGAACTAATATCTCCCTGCAGCTCCAAGTAATTATTAACACAGAAACCTCCTTTTGGTGCTTTAAAATAGACTTGGAATTTAGGTTTTTAAGAAAATTACTATAATAATGGCAACCGCTCTCTCTTGTGGTTTCATTACCTGATATGACCTCTACTCATTCTGAAGTACATTATTAGATGCAATGCTCTCATCACTTAACTTTTTTTTAAAATATACTTTATTATTTCCTTATTTGCTATCCTGAAAGCTGTAATACTGAATTCAGATTGACACAGAAATTTACAAAAGGAGCTTTACCAGTCTTCACATGAATAAGGTATCTGCTCATTTAATCCTAATCTTAAATTACCTCTTAACACTAAGGACTTTTTTGTAGAAGCTGCCTATGGAAATCCTAACCAGGTTATGTTTTTTTCATTAGAAGTATGGTGTTACACTCTAAAATAAAAATTTGGTAACTATTACATGATAGTGCATTAGGCTGTTAGTTACCAACTGATATCTACTCCGTACTATCCCTTTACCCTAACTTGTATTTTCCACTATTACCAAATATCATATAGGACACAATGTTCCAGTCAATTTTCACATATGCTAAAAGAACAAAACAGAAAACCAGCAGGTGTTTTCCAAACGGAAAACCTAATCCTGGATTCTTCTCACCTTTGACAGAAATTCACAAATGTGTCTCCAAAGGTACATAAAAACAATTTCTTTGAAACCTTATCTAGATGACTGAAAGGGAGATTGCATAACAGCTCTTGGTTTTATCCCTCTGGGTTTTAGATGCAACATCTTTATTATTATTCACATCAACACTTTGTTTTTATTGAGTACTTCTCTCCGAAAATATCCCCCTTCCTCTGATTGGTCATATTATACTGTCCATGTAAGTAAAGAAAGAGTTAGTCAAAAGCTAATTTCCACCTAGCTATGGAGATACTCATAGAAAGGAGCTGCTTCATATCCAGTTCCTGTCTTTAAACCACAGAACAAGGTGGTGTTTCCTAGATGTTTGCTGCAAGACATGAAGGGTTTTGTCTTTCATTTTGCTAACAAATTAGCACATTTCACTTTAAAAGCATCTCAACATTCATGCAGTTCTTTGATGGATGGATAAGACTTTGGATGAATTAAAAACTATGTTGCAAACTTATAACAATATACAAATCACAAAACACCACAAGAAATTAAAATGTATTGTGTGTATTAATAGATTTACAAGAAAGTTTAAACACCTAATTTACTACCATCTGAATTACTTTCAATATATTCCAGAAGGCCATGAGAAAGAGGTTAGATTTAAACTAAGGTTCACTTTTAAACTCTTAATGAACATGCTGCTAACTTTGATCAGAACTGATTATTAATTTTTTCCCTAAGCTCTTATACGGATTTCACTAAAATGAAAGCAAAGGAATTTAAATTAAATCAAAGCAAAACAAAACTCCATTCAATGAAGTGCACTCTAGATAGCATCTAAACAAACAAAACTAGTGACTGAAAAGAAACATTGTTTCACTTTGTTTATAAGCATTACATGGGAAAACGAAATGAAACCTTCATACATACCTCTCTTCCACAGGTTGTGGCAAATGCTGTGGTTCTATGGCATTAAGATATAGTGAGTCTGCTGTTTTAATCTGACAGGCTTGTACAGTCAGATATTTGAATATATGCACTTTACCCTTTGTACAGATCTGTTAGACAAGGAAAAAAATGTTAAGTTTATGACTAGAATGAAAAAAATAATTTATTCCAAATATCACTTAGCATAAACCAACTAATATCACAATGAATACCACATAAAGAAAAATGGATGTTATTCTTTTTTTTAATTACTAAGAAGTACTTTCTTATTTATGTATACCAGTATAAACACACTCAGAGACCAAAAAAAACCAAGAAAATAATGTAGTCTACTTAAAAAAAAACCACCAAAAAACCAGAAACGATCTTTTAACTAAAACAAAAAATTACATTAAAATATATGGTATGACCTGTTGCTAACTATAATTGAAAAATTATTTTCCAAAATTAGTCAATGACATTTAATTAATTAGCATGCCCTTTATATTCTTGGTCCCGTTGTTTTCACTAGTGTTCAAGCATACTTAAGATGCATTTCATGTGGATTCTAGAATTCTTTTTCTTAAAATGCACACTTCAACTTGCTCTTCATTTTTTCTAGTTTAAAAGCAGCATCACTATTAATTATGAAAAGCATTTCTCTAATGTAATAAAAATTTTAAAGTATTTCAACAGCTGTTGATTTAGAACTGTAGCTTTCAGAGATGAAGTTTGAACCTACGGTCCAGTAAGTCAATCACAATGAAACTATTCTTAAGCAGCAAGCCCAGGATCCATTAATTTATTATCATTATTGCTCAGTGTGGCCTGTGGTTCATTACAGGAGTTTGATTTCTTTGTGTATAATATTCTATATCCTTACACTGTAAAGTAAAATAAATTTCACATGGATTATGTTCTAGATCATCTGCGTACTTTTTAAGGTAACAACAAATCACTGTAGAACCTTCTAGAACTGGATTCTTATTAACAGAGGGAAAAATTATCCAGTAAGTTTCTTATTTCTCTTTTTCAAAACTGTATACATATTCCAACATTAGGTTTCATATGCAGATAGGAATGAGATGTATGTTTGTTCAAATGGTGGACTCAGAACATAGGATAGTTTCTATGTCTTATTTAGATATTTCACATCTAGATATCAACAACTAATGTCTGTGATGACTGAAGTTCAGGAACCTGCAACTGCAGAAGGTGACATTTTCTAGTTTATAATTTGTTATTGTCCATCTGATATTAAAGCACAATTTAAATTACAGCTGTTACTTACTTGTGCTGGTGGAGATTGCAAAGGATTATTCTCAAGCAGTAATACTTGTAACTGCACCATCTTTCTAAAACAAATTGGAATCACAAGCACTTTATTGCAGGAAAAGTCAAACTTTACCAAGGGAAGCTGTACTAGTTCTAAAAGTAACAAAAAGGAGAGAAGGTGTTATATCTGGTTTTATTTTTGCCATAAAATAATAAAATATTTCTGAATAAACCCTCTTTTGCATTCATAAGAAACACAAACTCAGAGAGGAACAAGATCAACATTTACTCCATTCTATACTGGGAAATGAAAAGAGTGTTATTGTTGCACAAGTGATAATAAATATTAAAAGAAATACTTTGAAATATTTTTAATTCCTGAAACTCAGCTGACAGTTCCCACATTGCCATCAGATACTTTTGCAAGTTAAAATATTCCCAGAATCCTAAAGATACTACATAAAAAAACACCTCACATGCTGTTTTTCAGTGAATACCATGTTATATTCTGCAAGCTCATTTAGAATAAATTTGAAAACAGAGTAATTATTTTTTAATCATATTTACTTATATGAGTAAAAATACTTTTGAAATGCTATTAAAAAGATCTACTGTAAAGGTATTTTTTGTTTGTTTACTTTTACCTTGGGGTAAAACTTCGAGGTAATTTCTTCTGACATTCAGTTCTTTTAAAGATTTCAGCTGGCCTATCTGCTGTGGCAAAGCTGTGATTTCATTACAGCTGACATCCTACAGCAAAACAGTGATAACAAATAATAAGGAACTTTCAGCTCCTAAATATTCAATACAATTGTAGTTAATTGCTATTATAATAGTAACATTTTATTAACCTTAAAACATGCAACAATCTATGTCCTTTTGTCACAATGTAAAACAAGATACATGGGAAAACCTTTACACATTACTTAACACCAGAGCAAATTTTTATTTGAAGAACAAGTTAAGTCTGAAAGTTAATTTGATTTCTGTAGAAACATTCAAAACCATTTGCTTAAGATGTTCTACTTTTTTGTTCTTTTCCTGACATGAAGAATTCGGCATCATGGTTATATAACTTAGCATCTTTGGATGAAATGTAAAATTGTTAGTGTGTGGATTTGAGTTTTCAACAAGATTCCTGTTCTCCTAGACAAAATATTTAAGCAAAATATAATAATAACAACAACAACCACCAGTAACAGCATTCTGTAATGATGCTCAGTAAAAGCATGTATTTGATCCTCACAGTACGCAGAAGGACATAATAAAATAGGACAGATCTTTTTCAGTAGTATATAGATATTCAACACATTATTGTAAAGGTACTTCTTCACTGCCTAGACAGGTTCTAAATAGGCCTGATTTTGATGACTAAACACAAAGGGTTTCATAATCTGCATGAAATTTGTATCAATCCTCATTTCTGCATTCCTAAAGGAGCAACTTTTATGAAGTTGAGGTGAAAGTACAGGGTGTGGCATTGTAATATATATGATACTTTAACACTATTTCTAACAAGAAAGTGCTATGTATGTGTACAAAAGATCAACTTCTTGGATTAACTCAGTCTAAAATGGACAGCTGTCAGATACTGGCTATCATTTTTGCTGCCAAATGGACATTGAAACCTCTGCTTACACCCTAGGCCACCTGTAAATTTGAGTAATGTCCCCATTCTGCTTTAATTTCTGTATTAAAAGAAGGAAACAGTATGTCACAGGATGAAAGCTAAGTCAAGTAATGCCAAATTTTCCTGAATAGCAAACAGAATACTCTCACTCTCTTGACTGTTTCAAGTGGATTTATACAGTATCTGGGAACTCTTGGATGACAAAAGTTCTTGAAGTGAGTCAGATTTCCAAGTAATCTCTTGGAAGATACTTGCTTTAATACTAGTCAAAAGCATTGCATTAACTTTCTACCTTTCAGCCTAAAAAGTAATAAGAAAAGCAAAATGTGATCTGGCAATGCTGCTCTCTCCATCAGACAAGTTTCTTCTTGTAACAGAATCTCACTGCTGCAAATACTTCCTTCCCTTCTCAAAACAGAGTCAGGAAATGATTGTAGCTCTTAGACAAAGAATTAAAAATTCCAGCTAATGAGTGCATTTTTTTTGCCACAAAGTTTGGTTAATTGCACTGTTCCCAGATCATTTCTTTTTAAAGCTTTACTGTCCTGTTTTTAATTTACACACTTTAAATGACTTCATAATTAGATAATTGATTTTTAGAACACAGAATTTAAAGTCACCTTGTGGCAAAGAAACTCTAGACCAAGTGCACTTAGGCACACACATCAGAACAAGTCAGGGAAAGAGACAGAGGATTCTAAAGGAAGTAGCAAAAAAAATTAAAAAAATCCTGGCAGCGTGTTAGTCTCAAAAACAAAGTCCACTTCCACTTACAGCCTTTCAAAACATACTCAATAAGACTGATCTGTTGTGGCAGCATGTCAGCATTCACAAGATCTCTAGAGACCACAGTATCCTTTATCCCACTAAACGCTGTAGTACAACTTGCTTTTTTTATTACTTTGTTTGAATAGCCATGAAAAAAAAAGACCTGCAACATTATTGCTAGTTTTGCTCCTATTATTAGACTTCATAAATGCGTATGTGACACAGATAGTGTTTACCTTTCTCATTTACTTTGCCAGTAATGGAAGCAATACTATCAGAGTCAAACACCTATCGTTTTCACGCTGATAATTTAAGGAACTATACAACTAGCAATTTGGAACTTTGCTTCATAAGCATCTGCAGGCACCTGAAGTGCAACCACCTACTCACATTTCAAGGGGCTAGTATTGGCTAAGGTCAGACTTGCACTAATTCTATTTTGTTCTTACCAGTTATGCCATGTCCTGCCATGACAGGACAATTTCTCAAAATTAGAGAAATGTACAGCATATTTAAATTTAACATTAATTCCTGTGACATGAAGCTTAGTGGCATGAAAGCAAATTAATCAACTTTTTTCCTTTGTTTATGGTAATGTTTAAATGATCTTAACCCAATCAAATTCAGCATATATATTCAGCAATATAATCAGAAAATATAGTCTGAGTACCGCATTGTTTTACATATTTATTCACACACACACAGAGTTTATCCAAACCATTTAAATTAAGGCAAACTTCCTCCCTACATTCATTTTAAACTTGGGACTCCTCATGGAGCTGTTATTCTTAAAAAGCACATGGATTCAGTCAGAGCTTGTGACCCACAAGCCATATTGAACAGTAAAAAGAAACTACACGTACATGAGCACGTGGATCCTTTCAGGCAACAGTAGGCAGCAAGACCCACATGGTCAGGCTGATTAGATGAATGAGGTAAAGGACAAAAATCATAGCTGAGAAATTTAAAGGCTTCCAACATGAGACAAGAGCATCCCAGAGATGGAGAGGGCCACTATTTGAGGAAGACAGAAGTGCAATAATGCCTGATAGAATGGAGAACACAATTTCACTGTCCATCTGATAGTTTTGGGTACAATTACTAAGCTATCTCTGCCTGGATGACAGTAGTGCTATGACTGAGCTAATGAGCTGCAAATAAAACTAAGTTAACCCACCAAATTATGCAATTAATTGCAATGTGCTCTGCAGAGAGAATAATTTATGTTACTTTGGTGCTTGTAAGCTAGCTGTCAGATCACTAAAATTTTAAAGAATACCTTCGATGTGATCTAATTTGAAGCAAATTACGCTTACATTACTTTGGAGTGACTATAGAGGTAAATTTTGTTTATAAAGGTTAGATAAAAAAATCCATTTGCTATGTATACACAGTTCTCACTGCATGCAGCTTGTGAAATATCTGGGGAACCTGAGGTTGCTTGGCAAAGTCCTGTTAATACAAGCACTGCACCCAGGTGACACCTCAGGATCCATCTCCTGGCCTAGCTCAGCATCAGCACTGTGCATGTACCAAAATAGCAGCAGTCCCTGCCACAGGGCTGGGTGATGGTTCTGCTTGAATACCCTGCTATTCAGGCCGGCATTGCTCTCACACAGCTGAATTTTTCATGCAACAACTGCACTATGACTTAATCTTTTTTGTTTGCTTAGTTTTTTACTCATTTTAGGACAACAATCGCCTTATTATCTAAACTGCATTATATTATACATGCCAGTACAGACCCCCACTCTCAATCCTACCACTATTTGCTTCTCCCAAACATCATGGTTATGTAATTTCCAGTTAAATAGTGCAACTCATTTTGTTAAAAATGTACCAAACACACATGGTGGCATCAAACGAAGTAATCAGGTCATCTGAACAGAATAATGCTCAATTTAACAAAAACTTGTTATTCAGCTTCCTCTCCGCCCTCCCAGCCTCCCACTGCCTTCTAATCACAAAGAACAAGCATCAGACCTTTTCCAGTTTTCATACATCTTCTAGGCTACCGAAGTGACATGTTGCTAGACCCCCTCATTTGAAATATTTTTAGAGCAAGAATTGTTGTGTTCTTCTTAATCCACTGTATTCCAGAATTTAAACATATGATATGTTTGAACCAAACAAACCCAATCTGCTTTGGGTATAATCTACATTGATCTTCAAGCTTTTAGTTTTTTACTAAATATAAACTGATTCTTTACTAAATTTAATTATTTATGAAACTGGAACAATTTTTTTTATTGTACTTATTTTAAGCACAACAAAACCAATGCCATAGTCTAACACCCACTTTTTTTTGTTTTATTAAATCAGAACCATTTGTGTAATCTTACTAAACCCATCCCACACACACAAAAAAATCTAAACTATTTGATAAGATAAATTAATAATGCTCACCAAACAAGACCAACTTGCTAGTCTTTAGCTCAAGTATTACCCAGAAATGAAAAGGTAACTACCCTTCCATCCTCACCAACAGTCAGATTAATTGTAATATATAACAGAAGCCTGATACCCAGGATGTTGTTCAAGAATACTAGAAGGAAAAAAAGCCCCACAGTTGCCACTTTGCTCCACATATGAAGAATCAATAGCAAGACTGGGGCCTAAGGCAAGATTAGCTCTTCTGTAACATAATTTAGTGGAGGAACTACTATTATAAAAACAATAATGATAAGCAGGCACTTTCAAGAACAGAGAAGATATTCAAGATAAATGCTGTCAACAGAGATAGCAGCAGCTGGAAGAAAGTTCAAAAGTCATTGTTTTACTACGCATAAATTAGCAGTGTCAAAATCTATTTGTCAATTTATATCTCAAAAGGTCAAGATGAACAGAAACAACCAGAAGACATAAAGCATATGCCACAAAGAATTCAGTCTCAGCCTTCCTATAGAAGAGGAAGAGAAAGGGAGTAAAAGGTAAGCATTATCTTACATATATTTTCCACACATAAACTTAAAAAAAAGTGTGCAATTAAATTCACTTTAAGCTATAATACCACGAAGTTTTTCTACTTTTTCAGATTGTCATTGAGTGGATGATACATTATAGATGATCTACTGCTTGCAGAAACAGTACTCATGTAGGCAGCTTTGAAAACAAGAGGAACATAGTTTTGTAGATCTGTTTAGATGGGTGTTCCAGGAAAGGAAAGCTGCATGACAAACATAGTGAAATAAAATGAAAATAGACTGATAAGACCAGCATCATGAGTGGAATGCAATGTGGTAAGCAGGGAGTAATAACAGACAGAAAGGAAGCAGGAGGGGAGGGTGCTACAGGGAGGGTACAGCCTTTCAGAGCTTGATGCCAGAACTTTTGAATCACTTTTTTGATACAGTGAGACAGGGCTGAGTAAAACTGGCAAAGACAATAAACTTCGAACCTGAGTTTTGAAAGAACCAAGGGCATCGATGAAGAGACTTGAAGAACATAAAGGAAACTATCCAACATACTTGAGAAGTAAAAAAAACCTCAGTTATTCAACCTGCATTATAGTATTAAGCATTTGTTCAAATATATGTGCAAAGTGATTTTTTTCTGTTTCTATTTAAATACAAAAGAAGACAAAATTAAAATTGAAAAAATAAAATATGAGTAACATACCAATTCCATTAACTGTTTTAGCTGACCTATCTCTTCTGGAAGGGAACATAGCTTATTGTTACTTGCAATTAAGACTTTTAGAGGAAGACCACACAGGCAAGCTGGCAAAGAAGAAAGCTGATTTCGACTGCAACAAAACAAAACAAAACAACACATTAAAACCATCAGTGATGTTCTACTGTACACTCACAAAGTCTGACAGGTGCAAAATTTCTTCATTTTCATGGGTCAGATTTTATACAGATAAAATTTAAATTTTTAAATGCCAATCATTAAGAAAACGCATGCACATTGGAAATAGTTGCATTATTGACTAAGCAACATTGTGGAATTTACCATCTGGGAAAAAAATACATTATATTGGTTTAACAATATTGTAACAAATCTGTTTTTCACCAAGAACAGCTGTTTCCCTTCCTAATGAATACAGGAAAGTCAACTGAGACAGTATTTTCTAAGTATTTAAACATTCCTGTGGTTTTATGTGCCATTAAAATGGATGCCGTTTGTTCCAACTGAAAAACAAAAATATAAATTACAGACAAAATGGTTATTTTCTCAATTTCTTTAAAGCACATTTATAGCTGAAGATTACGTGGTACTTCTTATTCTATGATTCTGGGACTATCAATGGTTCATCTCTTTGTAAGATTTATAAGTTAAAACTTAAAGATGGCAAATGCCATGACCCTTTGTGACGGCTGCATGATTAAAGACAGTGATTTGTGGCTCAATTACCAGAAGAAACTTCATGCTCATCAAAATAACATATTAAATACTCTGTCCTAGAATATTTAAAGGTTTTCTTAAAATATCACTTCTTCTTTCTTACAGGTATTATTAACCTGCAGTAAAAAAATGAACAATCACTTAAAGTGGCACCCCAGCATCAACCATTTTAGTTAGTTTCTGCTTGACTGTTAAGGCTTCAAAGAGCAAAGATATATGCCTGAACTCTGAAAACACATGGCAAAAATTTTCCTGTATAATTTCAGTAAGAGTTGCAACACTGAAATGAAAAATCCAAACAAAAATCAAAATTCGACAAATTTCAAAGCATTTCTTCAACTGCTAATCCAATGGAATGCTACAAAGCTGCATATAAAGATGCATATTCGTGCTCCACGCAATAGTATCAAAACATTTTACAAAGCAAACTATCATCATATATCTGCTGAATAGGCCAGGAGACAGACAGGTATCAAATAACAAACACAAGGACATTCAAAATGAAAAATCCAAATATTAACCAGCAGTAGTTGAAAAAAGAATCAATGCTTATTGTGGAGCCAGGTTTCTCCATTCTAGTATTTTTACAGAAGACCAAGACACAACTTTTTCTAAAAAATTAAATAGAAATACTTTTTTAGGTTCCAAAGAACCTAAACTGAGTCTAGACTCTGTAATAGTTACACTATGCTGCAGATCAGACACAGAGAAAAAATAAGTAGGAACCATTTTTAAGCTCTACAGAATTCAGAAGCAACCCACAAGGAGATAAGGAACAGTACATCACCAGGGCAAGAGAGTAATATATCATCATAAGTTTAAAAGAAATTTCTTTAAATAAAACATGAACAGTATCCACCAAGGCCCACAGACACCATATATCTCTTGGCATCACTTTCTAATACTATTTAACATAGGGGCTCTGCTGGTAACAGGCAGAAAAATATGCACTCTAAATCTATAATGTGTTTCTTGCCAAGAAGCAACATAGTTAGAAAGTCAAGGCTACATTTCCTTCTTTAACCTGTTAACTATGTGCAACTAATATGGACAAAGGGCACATCCAAGTGGAGATTTTAGACCTTAATAAAACTTGGAAAAGTTCTGTTCATTTTGTGATATAGAATCTAATTATTATGGTTTTGTGCTGATTCACACAAATTTCATGGCTAGACTGAGTTCTAATTCACTGGTTCATGAGATTTAGTTATAACTAAGTTAATTCTAATTCCTAAATTTACCAAGATGTTTTATGTAAATTGAACAACTTAATCCAGTCTTAAGTTCTTTATGTATATCTAACAAACACCAATTCAAAATTTCAAGTCCTTTTGCTTGTATGTGTGCAGATATTTGGGACACATGATTACATTTCAATTTTTAGAGCCAAAACAGTGTTCCACAGTGGTCAAAATTGCAGTACACTAATAATAAATGAAGGCTTGAGAAAGATCCTCAGTGTTGATAAAACTGATGATCAAACCTTTATACCCTGAATTTAAAAGGACCAAGTGCCACTTGACCCTCTGTTCAAACCTCATTCTCACAAAGATCAGATTATACATTCACTATTACAGTTTTCACATTATTAACCGCAAAGAAGACTCCACACCTTGCCCCAGCTGAGAAAGGGCTCACGTGCCCTCCATCAAAAGCACATACACATTCACTTGCACTTTAACTAGTAGCAAATCTCTATATTGATTAGTATTCACACAGACTTTTCACTGAAAGGAGTCAAAGGTGTATCATTTCTGGCCATTTCCTCCTAAATAGGTAGTAAATATATTTATTGCATAAGACAAAATCTTAGTGATAAAGTATCATGCTTCCCTATTTTATTCCCCATGGGAAAAAACCCATAAATCCTCTGTCTCTCCATGCTTTTAAGTACAAAACATATGTCAAGTTCTAGAAAATTTGTTATCAGAAGTGAATTAAAAGAATGCAACTGTGCTGATGTCATTAGCATTCTGAATTTGTTAGAAGAATATGGGAAAGAAATCAACTAGTATTTCTCAGTCTTTCTCTTAATAATCAGTTTTACATTTGGCCTTTAAAATGCCTTCATACAGAGATGTATCTACAGCTAATTATTTTCTTCATTACTGTTTCCAGCAAAATGAAAAATGCATTCAGCTGTTCCAGAAACATACATAGAGCAGACAAAAAAAAGCTTTACAGATCTGCAGACAAAAAAAATCATGGCAAAGCTAAACTTACCTCAAATTTAAGTAAGTTAGCATTTGCAAGTTTACTATGGCATCTGGTATATTTTTAATACAATTGTGGTATAGATTTAGTGTTTCCAGTGATACAAAATGGCACAACTCCGTAGGAACCTCAGTTAATCTGTTCTTGGATAAATCTGAAAAGATAAAAAGAAAAGGTATATTTTTTGAACCATCAGAAAGATGTACTTTGAAAAGTTACACTTTATTAAAATAAGTGAATACATATAATCTACGGGGAGATGGCAAACTAAACCAGTATTTTTATTATGCAAAATAAAACTAGTGTGAATGTTTACAAACTTGAAATGGAAGACACTGCGCATAAAAGAGCAAACATTCAATTATGATTTATTTGGTCTAATAAAAAGTAATTTTTTGCAGGACTCAGTATGCCAAGGAAATACTTGCAGACAGAATCTATTGCAGATTCCAAAGCTCATATAATATACACAAAGATTTAGCCAATACAGTTAGACATCTGCAAATAATAATAGCATTGAGAGAAAACAAACAAGGATTACATCTTTAATTTCTATAAATAAGTAAGTTTGTTCATTCTTTAGGTAACTTTTCAAACTGGTCTGTATTTCCTAGGTCTAAACCATTCATTTATAAATGTTACCTATAGAAATAGTGAAGACCTTCAGGAATGGATTTGATATAAGTACATACAAGACAGCGATAGATTCCAATCCCCCATGTGAATGCTTGGAGCTACAGAACACAAGCTTTTGACTTTTGATCAGTTATTCATTCTTCTTTTCTCATTCTAAGCACACAGACACAAAGGAAAATCAGTAGGAAGAAATGTTACTGAGCTTTGTTCCTTAACTACCACCATATGAAGAATGAGGTATCTCAATACTGATGTGATGTCAAGTCAAAAAATAATAGTGCATGCCAGCATCCAACTGAATCAGTTGAGTTGAAATAATTGTTTAAATAGTGTTGCAGAACAAATAACTATCATCAGAAACTGCACAAATGCCACCTACCCATGTCACCAGAAGGATAACCTGATCTGAAGAATGGTCACCTGCCTTAAGTGGAAGTAACAGGAATGTGCCTAGGCAAAAAGTCAAATGTCTGATGGGAAGGTAAAAATAGAACTTAATTATCTTCTTACTTCTTCACCAGTGTTATTTTAAGCCTCCTCTCTGATCTCTCAATGTTTATTTCAAAGCCTACTTAATTAAACCAAATAAAGGGAAAAGCAGCCCAAGTGTAACAAATGTATTTCCAGAGCCCTGATGATCTGACTCCTCACTTTAGTGCCATAAAGCAACTTTTTCCATTTTGTGAACAAACAGATAGAAGCCTGAAGAACTTTTCAACTTCCTTTGCAGTTCCAGACTTGTCAGTTTGCTGTGCAGAAGCATGGCTTGCATTCAAAACTATCATCAGTAAAAAGGATTTATTAGTTTTGTACTCATCTCCTGCAATGCAAGCTGAAATTCAGCATGCTCTATTCTTGCCAGCTTCCACTCTGCTTCCAGCAAGAAGCTGGTTTCATTATTCCATCCTCTACCAAGGCAACAAGTGATGGCCTACAAGGGCAGTAACTGAGAGCAGCCCCGCTCACCCAAACACCAGCACAATGAACTGAGCATCTCAGCCAAAATTAGTCACTTCTAAGTTACTATACAACAGCAACACTTGAATTGTTCTGCTTTCTCTTACCAGGCTTTGATAGTGGTTAGATTGACTCTACTCCTAAAAGAGACATTAATATGACAGTTAAATGCTTTTAATCTTTATTTTTGTTACAATACTTTTGTCTCAAGGTTTTGACTCTGTTAAGCTGAAGAAAGCCAAATAAAAGACATACAGATGATAACAGACAAATTCTTTGCTGTCATCCTCAGGATCATGGGTTATAGGACACTACATACACAAGCAAGGAAGTGAATTATTTGTTACTCTCTAGTTATCACACTCTAAGATAATTTCAGCACTTATATCCATTGTTGCTTTCTAAATTGTGATGACGATAATAATTTTAAAAATCTAATCCATTCACAGTGTAAGTCAGAGAAATGAAAACTACATATTTTAACACCATTTTACCATAACTTAATAGAAAAAGCAGAAGTTTGCTACTATAATTTAATAATAAAAGATATCACTAATACCAATTCTGAATGTCTTTGTGAAACACAGTACTTGAACGGAAACTGACCTACAGAACGCTGACCACATATTTAACTAGCGGTATAATTTTTGCCAAAAAACAGACTTCCCTGATTATATGGAAGTAAGAGAAGAAAATAGATTGCTTGTATTCAAGCCTACAATGAATGCGAGCCTCTGAACATGATGCAGCTGTGAAGAAAGCTTAGCAGCTTTCTGAAAATTCCCTACAGGAAAGCACACATCTTCAGAAATGAAAACAGCTTGCATAATAATCTTACACTATACCTTGAAAGCATATATAAACAGGTACAGAAACCTCTGAAGTTTACAAAATTATTTTGATGCTACTTAGTACAAAGGTATTTTTGCCTCAAATTCCTTCATTTTACAATTAGTCTGTATAAAAATTGGAGTTAACCCAAAATAAAAGTTCTAGAATAAAATACATGCATTAAGCCTTAAGGAAACTGCAGAAACTTTTGAACATACTGACAAAAACAGTCTGCATGTATGCTGGTTTTGTCACCATTCCTAAACTTTCTGAAAACTATTTTGCAAAGTAATTCCTGGGTTATTTCAGGAAAAGGAAGAATGCAGAAACTAAACTTACAAAAAACTTCAGAAAATATTTTTAAAATACAGAAACAACTAGCTGGTAAACCTTTACTTTCTTCCTGTAACTCTTTAACTCTATACTTCCCAAACTCTGCACATCCCCCTTACCTCATTAATTTGATGAATAACACTTAATGGTTAATAATAATGAAGTTACTATACAGACTAGCTGTTGCTACAGAAATGAAAATGAACATAGGGATGGAATTTGCTGGTGTTTAAAGGAATTTTGAATAATTTGCTTATGCTATCTAACACAAAGGAAATCTAACAAATTAGTGAATTCATCATAGTAGAAGGGCATTTCATGGTTGCCAAGACAGTACAGGTAGGTGACTGAGATGACTATTTCCTTTACCTTCCATTATGTAATTTGGTGACAAATATCAAACAACAGGGCGGGGGCATGCACTAAACTTTTTGCTTTAATTATGCTCTTCATTCATTGTTTGTGATACCAAGGCATTTTCAAACTCCATCTGGCTTCACTTCATCTTTTCCTGCTGAGAACAAGTTTGTTAAAACTCCAAAATAAAGTAACAGAACACAAAAAAATAAGTAAGCCAGTTTAAAAAAATATTAGATGGAATCTTGATCTTTAAAAGAGTCAGCAGAGTTCTGGCGCAGTGATATGGCTTTTGTAGGAGAAATGTTACTATGCTGGAACTCAGACAGGAACTACACAAAATAAGCACTTCCTTAGCTGGGAGCGAACAATAAAAAACAAAATGTTCAGAGTGGTAAATAAGCATTTAACAGAAGACTCCAAGCCAAACTGTGGTGACTGGCACTCTGCACAGCCTGGGACCACACTGCCATCACACCAGTAATAACTGGCCCCCATCCCTGGGGCAAAACATTTCTATTCCTGTAGCTCAGACTATGTCCATCACAATGAAGTACCACCACTGACTAGGAGCTTTCTGACTTCACACTTTACAGCCAGATAACGAAGTGCCACTATACACTTATACATGGTATGAAACATTGTCACTGCAGAAACCAAAATGGTTCTGTCAAAATAACCAGAATAATACAAGAAGTCAGATAATTACATTGCTTTCACTAAAGCTACCAAAGTGCTCCAATTTTACTACTTTCCTGTGATTATGATATTATTAAATACCAGTTATTAGTACATCATTAAATTAAAATTGCAGACTATTCACTGGAAAGCTAAAAAATTTAAGGCTTTAAATCATAACGGTAATTAATTAAGTAAATACACATATGCACTACTACACCACAAATCTAAGCCAAGAACATGAAAAAAAGCAATTTATTAAAAAGCAGCAATTTACAGATTTCAGATAATGGACAAAATCACTGCAAGTCTGTATTTCTAACACACAAACCCACAACAGACAAAAGTTGGAATTATGCAAGTAAGCAAAATAAGCATCTATTCACCACTGAGCAGGAAATTATATCTATACAAATATAAGAAATATCTTTATTTGCTATGAAGTTCTGAAGTCAAGAAACTGCAAAGGAACAAAGTCACCCAAACAACCTTAACCCCTGCCCAGCAAGTTCCGTTTTTTGTAGGATTCAGCACCTACTGAATAAAAGATGAGGATCATTTTGAAGAAGCTATTTGCATTTGTACTAAGATACCATTCAAAGTATTCAAATGAGATGTCTAAAGTGAATTTGACAAAGAATTCAAGCAATTCACTATAAAAGCCTAAAAAAATTAAAATACTAAGTTCAGCCCTAATTTCATAATGCAAATAAGAATGTTAGAAAATACCTTAAGAAGTCTATGTAAGACATAACTATATGGAGCTCTACCTTTTATACTCTAAGTTACCCATGGTTTTATCAGGCTTTTAGGAAGCCTGTAGTCCCTTATCAGCAAGGTGTATCTTCATTGATACTGAAGCCACACACTGATGGCATGGTATCTTGAAGACCCTTTGGAATACCTGCTTAAGTGCCCTTCATATCTTTGGTAACACTGTACTCCACCTTGGCAAAGAAGGCAAGTCATCTATTATCAATGTAATTGTGCCTATCAGAATCAAGCAAATGGTCAATGCTCTCTAATGAAGCAATTATTTTGTTCTAGCCTTCAGCCAATTTTCCCCCCTAAATTGTAGGAAAATGCACCATTCTACAGACAAATGCTATCTATAAGTCATGAAAACATTGTAATGCAACACTGAAGTGCTATATGCTTTTAAGACATGCCCTATAACTTGTCTCTATATGCATGGCTGCACACCTTGTCTCAGCCAGTTGTCCTCTCTACCTGGCAGAGTAAATGAATAATGTCCTGGACGTACAGCTAGTTTTCAGCGTAGTCAGCAAATTCTACTGACAGTGATGCTACACGAATGAAAAAGAGGCAGCAAAGACACCCACTGACTTTCACATCAAATGCATTCTGCTTTGTTCGTGACAATTATGCCACAAAGAACGCATAGCATTTCTTCACTAAGAGACATTTCTATTTCAGTTATTTAGCAGACAGAATAACACATAACAGAAGACAATGACTGTACAGTAAAGCAAAAATAAACATGACATAGTCATGCACAGACTCAAAAGTTTTCCCTTCTGAAAGTACAATGTATCACATTGAAAAAAGGTAGTTGACCTTGTTAGGAATTCGCATTGGAGCTACTGATAAAGTAATATAAAATGGTAACATCTAGTCATTGATCAATACTCCTGAGTCTAGCTGTAAGACCGCTGACTCAAAACCTAGAGAAAGTGCATCTCTCAGGGAGACAGACACAAAATTGTACAGACCTTGCAAGACAAATATTTTTAACAGATTATGAAGCAACTCTGATGCTTCAAACACTTGGTAAGCACTATTTCTGAGCACTGTCAGCATGTTTTCCTTTTCCATCTGTCTCCCATTGGTTAATTTAAGAATTAATATTAAAAATCTCCACCTCAAAGCCATAGTTAAATTAAGATTACACAACAGATGCAGGAAATTTCAAAGCGATTGTACATATACTCTTGTACCCACTTTTCTTTTAATCACTATAATTTAACACATCAAATGTTTCTCCTTTACCACTGTGTATAATACATAGTCAAGTTAAAGAGCTAACATAGAGAGGAATTAAATGTCGGGTTTAGAGGAAAGGGAAGAAAACAAGGGCTGAAGAACAGGCTAAGAGCAGCAACTCGACAGAGGTGGCACCACTAGAGGGGGTCCCGATCTCACGAACTCGGCCAACACCCTGAAAGGGTCTTTCACCGTTTCCTTCCCTCAGAGACCATCGCAACGGATGAAAAGGACAGAATCAGGAAGAAACACTTTAAAACCACCCCCCAAGCACTCCTATGAACCCACTGCCCACCACAGTTTTCAAAATATGATGAATGAGTCTGCTCACTTGCAATCATTACCGCAAGAATCAAATATATACACTGATTTCTAATGGCCCCAAGCCCTGAAAAAGAAAAGTCTATTCTGAAACAGTCACACTGAAAGTTCTTTTCCCCAGCCTTCATTCAGATGATATAAGAATAAGAGGCATCCTTGAGCCCTCTGTAGTACAGCAATAACAACATTTGGCCAAAAGTGTCAAATGTATCATCTAATTTTAATTTCAAAGACCCTGCTTGTGTTCCACCCCAACCACCCTGATCTACTCTATTTCATCCACTGCTCTACTACAGAATGCATAGCTTACTTTACCACAATACCCTGTAACCTCCCAATAAAGCACAGCCGAATGTAAAAAACATGCATCCAACATTTCTTCTCAGGTAGTGCACTAACTAGCCTGAAAGAATTCAATAGCATAAGTTGGGTCTCTCAGACACCCCAAAATTTTGAGCAAACATCACTTCAGGGTCTTTTGTTTCCTCTCTGTGAAATAAGAGTGGAATAAGGGAGCAAAAGGCTGGCATATTCTCATTATTAGCTCTAATTCCAAGGCGATGAAAGGAAATGTCTCCTCAAGAAACATGCTCAAGAGTATCACAAATCTGGAAGAACTGAAAAAAGTTAACACAGTAGTCTGCCTCATTACTGCACTTGGTTTTAAGTGCCACCACATAGCATTTAAATTTCTCCTTTATTTTCTATTTCTCTGACTTTCAGACAAAAACAGTTTGGTGGCAGAAAAAACTGTTCACACAGTGGAGGTGAACGTGGTGTGAAAGCACATGAAACTCATTAAAAACACACTGTAAAACAACAAGATTCTTCCTGCATATTTCCCTGCAGGTAAAAACAGATGTGGACTGTGATGGGTTCCCCCTGGCTGACCACCAGGTGTCCACCAAGCTGCTCTACCACTCCCCTCCTCTGCAGGATGTGGGAAAGCCCATGGATGGAGGTCCAGAAAACCTGCTCCAGCGCGGGTTCCACTCCAAGGGCCACAGTTTGTGCCAGAAACATGGTCCATAGTGTGGGGTTTTCATGAGCTGCAGCTTTCCTCAGTGCACATCCACCTGCTGCAGCTTGGGGTGTCCCATGGTCTTCTCCATGGGCTGGGAAGGGAATCTATGCTCCAGCACCTGAAGGACCTTTCATCCTTCACTGACCCTGGTGTCTGCAGGACCATTTCTCTCACATTTTTCACACTCCTTTCACATAGGGTTGCCATGTTAGAAAGTATTTTTTACTTTTTCTTAAATATGTTATCACAGAGACACGATCAGCACTGACAATGGGCTCAGCTTTGGCCAGAGGCAAGTCTATCTCGGAGCCTGCTGGAACTGGCTCTGTCTGAAACAGGGGCAGCTTCTGCTGTCTTCTCAGCCCTGCAGCCTCTCTCTTACTCTCTTGCCATGTAAAGCCAATACAGTCATCCAAACACTAGTATTATGAGATGGAAAAAGTATCAGGCAGCAAACACCTTCCATCAACAAAATGACCTCTAATAAGATGTGGTATGAAACCCAGTTCATGGCCCATGAAGAATTCCTCCTTCCACAAAAGAGGGAGAATATAAGTCATTAATTGTCACTCCTTAATAAATAATCAACCCTAAGAATCATCAACGGATTGTATTATGCCAGTATTGTACATGTCAGCCTGAGCAGGACAAATATTTCAGATGTTTTGTCAGACACAGTAGCACTTAAAAGAAATCTTCATCCAACTCTAAAAACTTCAAAAACTGTCCTTTACCAATTTTAGCCTTTATAGTAGGTTGACTCAGAGCACTGGAGAAAAAACTGAAGTGTTCACATCATATTACTATCCTGTTGAATACCTTTACTGTATTGAACTATATTTCAGTCATCTGTCTGAACTGTTCATACTGGCACATGAAAGGAAATTTCATAGTGAACACCCACACAATATGACAGCAGGACCTTTCCTGCCTCTTCTGTGGAAGCAAAAACTAAAAGTATACCTTGATACTGAAAAGTCCTCAAGAATAGCTGCAGCCACCACAGATGCACTTTAATTATTAGCATGGAATGATGTGAGACTGGGTAAACAGTGGGCTATAAGGGGACGGCCGGGTATACTGGAGATGTCTCACAGAACTAAGACTTGGATTTTGAAATTCTTTTCTGAAAGAAGAACAGTGACCACTACTTACACCAAATTTATAAGAAAAGTTCAAAAATGTGTAAATTGCATGTGTGTGTACCTAAACACAAAGGCACACAACCTTATTTCCTTCAAGCAACTTCTACCTGTTGCGGAAATCAGAAAGATGTGAAATAAAAACATGAATTACATTCTATCCCACTGATGGTGGTGGATCCCTGCAAGGCCATACTCATGTCTTCTATTACAAATCTTTTGCTTCAGTCACAGAAATGTTCTTTATCTTAAAGTTGTCTACTTGGGAAGTCAACACCTTCCACCCCCATGAGGGAATTCCACATGATGCTCCAAAAACCAGCAGGATTGAATTTAATGGTCTCAAACCTTTTCGAGCCCACAGACAGCATACTAAGAAGAAATAAACTGAATGCAATGTCAAGGTTTATTTTTCACTCCATTCCCTATTTTAATAGCTATTATTTTTTTCCCCTCAGGCTGTGAAGAGAGAACACTGATCATGCTATGCGTTATCTGCCTCAGTGACCTGTCCAAAACTGAGTTACCTCACATTTACCATCTGGTAGAAGGAGCACATAAACCAATTGCTGTGAAGTGGCTCGCTTGCACTTAGAAGACAGTTATTTTCACACTTGACAGACTAAAATGCTACATTTGCTTAAAGTAAATTTTATACATGAACTGTCTCATGTTTTGTAAGAAAATTTGCTATGAACTGGAAAATGAACAAAAGTTATTTGATCTTTGAGTATATCAAAGGCATGAGAAAGCTACCTGATGTTAATTTACAGTGACAAGGAAAGCAAAGTATTACTCATCTAATCACTTCCCTTTCTGTCTGCCCATCTCCCACAGATGCCAGGGTTAATCTACCTTATCTACATTATTCATGATTTTCTCCCACAAAGGTTCTTGAAGGCAGCACAGCATAACTGTAGTATTTCATCAACACAAATCTGCTTTGTGCCATAAAAGGTGACTTGCACTATTGAGCACATCCTTAAACAATTAACTAATTATATGGCTGCTGCATAGGAGGTTCAATATCTGCACAAATGGCTAACATATTTCAGACTACTAAACAAAACAGGTATCCATGAAACCATTATCAGAAAGTGAGGCACCAAGAAAGAAAAATCCTGGAATAAATTAAATTGCAATAAATAACCAAAAATTGGATGATTATCCCTAGATAGAAACAGCAAAAAAGAAGAAAAAAAATTTAAAATATTTCCTTGAACTGAAAACAAAATAAGCATAGCACATACTTTATCCTAAAAAAAAAAAAAAACTAACTAAAAACCACATAGCTGGAACCACTAGAACTATAGACCCGTAATTTTTGTACCAAGATCTCTATCCTATGAACTGTTCCCATGGCTCTTTCTTAAGTTTAGGACAATGTTTCTCAACCTTCTAATTTTTCTTTCCATCAGAATCAAAGAACGTTGCCTGCTCTGGGGAAAACAAAACCAAAACAGATATCCAGTCTGCTTGTTGGTCACGGAGGAGCTGGGTTGGATGGATAACACATGCAACTTCTTTTTTTAACTTGTTTTAACAAGTCAGAGTTTACAACAGGATTTTAATCTAACATCTTTACAAGATGAGAGACATCAGATACACAGACTGCAAAAAGACTTGAGGGGGGAAATAAACCACACACACACTCTCTACTTATAAACAACCTGATGCCTGTAACTGGGCAGGCACTTAGCACTTGCCATAATTCTTGCTGGGAGCACAAGTGGCAATAAGCCAGTAGGCAATGATGGCATTTGTAGGGCAGCCTGTATGTAACAACTGCATGGCAATGTGGGTTTTGAAGGGACAAAAGAAAGTTCCCTTCTGGTCATCTATTTTGTGTTATTTTTTGGGGAGGACACTTCACAGTCAGTTTTCTGAAATGCACAAAATTACTAATGCTCATCTATTTAGCCTACTGAGCCTGGCCTACAATTCCTGCTTCTGGTACAGATTCATTTCCACTCCCTTATTCATCTTCCTTTCAAACTACCTTTCAAGAGGTCTAATTTAGATCTTACAGGCCAAGTATTACCATGATATTTTTCTATAAGAATGATTTGGGGCTGGATTTTCTTTCTGATTGAATTTTGTTCAGCTTTTACATATATCTTACCTTGCATACTCCCCATTGCTTGATGGCTAGTGGGCTCTTAGTGTGGCAACAATGAGTTATCACAGAGAACAAGCTGCATGTAAATCAGGAAGGGGACAGGAAAGTGTTAATTCACTATGCCATCCCCATCAATAATTAAAACACAATGTAATGAACTACAGACTCTGAGGTCTGAACCTGAAGAGGCTAAACAGCTAGTTTATTTATGCCCAAATGAGACCCCTACAGGTAGATAATGAGGAGCCCTGTGAAGAGCAGATGGACTGCGTTATTTCCCTTTAGTTATCATAGCTTGATAGGTGGAAGGAAAAGTGTAAGCAAGATCTATTAGATCTTAGATTTAAGAAGTCCAGTAACTGCAGTGTACACTGTTATATTAAACAAAAGCAAAAATAAACAAACCTCTCTTAATCTGCTTTCTTCCTGCTGATAAAAGATAATAATGCTTTAATGAAACAGTTGCAGTTAAATTAGCCTTGTTGGAAAACAAAAGTCTTTGCTGCACAATCTGTGAACCCGTTAAAATCAGTGAAAAATAACAGTTTGATACACATGCTGTTGCAATCCAAGTCAGGTCTTGTGAAAAAAGGAATCAAGGTAAAAGCTTCAGGACTAGAACTTGGGAGATTTCGGGAGTACACCTTCAACTATGGCAGCAGAAAGTACGAAAGATTTTATCATGTACTTAACTTTTTGGCTTCGTTTGTTTATCCAGCATACACATTTTCAAGGCTTTACTATGAGATGAGCTGTTAGTTTTCAAGTTTTCCACCAGTGGAGGTGCTGAACCTGCTAACCTTATAGTACCACTGCTATTACTCAGTGGCTAAACTTTCACTGATTATATGAACTCCAAGTCTGCATTTTGAGTTAATTCAGTTTTTAAGTCATTTACACACTGCAAAACTCACTGATTTAATAACATACTTTTAACTGTACCCATTAAACATTCTGACTCAATAACTGCTATTTTAACTGTACCCCAAACAAGTTAATTAATATACAAGTAAAGTGATCTACTGGCAATTTAGATGATTTTGTCATCTTTTAGACAATACTAAAAGTAATCCTATGAGGACTTTTACTAAATCCCTTCTCATAACTTAGTATTTCAGTGTCAGGTAATTCTGTCATGCTCATAAAAGAAGAGGTTACACCTAATAAGGACTGTGGTTTTAATTGAAAAATTGCATTTCTTGCAATTTCTTTTGTGCATTAGAAAAACAACAGTCTCAGATTCTTATCTAAGTCACTCCAANCAAAACAGGGTAATCTTTGTGACAGATACGTATAACCCTCAGCTCTCATCCCCTCTCCCTTTGCCTCTTCAAAAAACTTACCTAGGAAATTCTTTCTTTCCAGAAGAACTCTAAAGATATGCACTTGCAAATATACAATTAGAAGTGCACTTTACTTCAGCAAAAAAAGAGGCTCTGACTATACAGAAATTATGAATCATTTCAACCAGCAGTTCTTTCTCTGACAAGACTGAATTACCACATAACCCCATGTATTTCCTATGCTTACTTAATGAAAGTCTCATCTCTGAAGTTTGTTTATTCCAGATTGACACAGATAGCAGAAAATAACTATAACACAAAACTCTTCTAATGTGGCTCGTGCTGAGCCCTCTGCCAGTGCACCTGCAGATATACTGACGGTGTTATTCAAAAGACTCATATTACAAAGTTATATACTCTGTGCAGGATACTACTAGACAACTGTTGTGCTATAAATTGTCAGTTGATCTGTTTTCTGCATACAACAGTATTTGATTTCACAGAAAGCTAATTTTAACTGTTGACTGAGAACAGAAGTATCTGTTATATACCATACTCTTGTAATAAGTGGAAAAGGTTAAAAGGTGGGTAAAGCTTTGTTAAAAGGCTGGTTTATGCACTTAAATCGAGTATCTCAAGATTTTAAAGTGTCAGAATGCCAGGAAACTTAAGACACATTCTATCAATATCTGCTATATCATCTGAAATCTTGTGCCAGAAACATCTGTGGATAACAAATTCTCCTACAGCTTTTTCCAATGTTTTACATGCAAGAGGCTTTTTTCTTGATTCTGCAGCTCACCTGCCCACATGAATATGCAACACACTAAGGATGAAGGTTTTTCTTTTAATAATTCCTCCCCCCTACTTTTTCCTGTGATATTCATGAGAACAGTACTTTTTCCCAGTCATTCTTCTACAAGACTAATAAACAAGCTGGATTCTTCTCAGATCATCTTGTTGCAGTTTTCCTGACCATCCAAGTCCTTTTCTGTAACCTGTTCCACTCTCAAGTCATCTTCCCTGAACTTGAGTGGGACACAGCTGGCCATTTGAGGATTACATTACACCGTTGCCATGCGTAACATCATTAAGAACTTCTAGTCTGTATTGACATACATCTTCTGATAAAGCCTCAGGACACAAGCAGATGGCTAAGATTTGTCATACTGCTGGCTTGTCACCATTTTTACAGGTTTTCCTCCTTTTCTAATTACCAGTGATGAACTCACAACTTAGACCTGCCACTTCACTTACTGACTCTTTAAATTTTCAGCAGCCTTTGTTATGGACCATTCTTCTTAGAGCAATGAATGTTTCCAACACTAAATATACCCTGAGTGTTGTTATAAATCTGTGTTCTCATCATAAAGAAGAAAAAGAGTAAAAGTGCTTAAGAAACACAACACTGTGTGAAACAAAACCCTTGACACTAGAAAACATTTAGTTTCTATAACAAAGTTTCCCATCACAGAACTAAGTTATCTACTTCATTTGAAATTAAAGCAGAGAAACAACCACCCCTACTAAAAAAAAGGGGAGGGGGAATACTGCCAACATTTTTCACTCACTAGAAAACTGTAAACAATAGCAATTTCTACTAGCAAGTTCATAACAATAAAGTGTTAGGCAAATATCTGCAAGTGTATCTTGCATTATAACTCTCAATTGTAATTCCAAAGATAAAAGTTATGGTGCTTTACTAAATTAAGCCAATAAGCAAATCACCTTTATCAGTGGATTATTTGAAAACATACCCTTACTGCCATTTGTTACCAAGTTTTCCTAGGTCTGCTTCTGTCAAAGATCTGAAGAGAAGCTTGCCCACACCCTTCTTTCCCACTAATATATGAGCCATATCTTAATCATGAACACAAAAAAGAGTTCTTAACATTTTCCACTAGCAAAGCCTATTTTAGAGGTTAAATAAACCTCTAAAAAAGAAGTGTTTATTTAGGCTTACTTTAAGGTTCATTTTACAGGTTAATAAAGCTCTAAAAAGATGTTTATTTAAATAAACTACTCTCACAACATAAACTCTTAAACCGAGTATGAACAGACTAAACTTATTTTGATAAAGTATGTTGGTACTATACTCACAGGTCAGTTTGCTGATGGGAAATAACATCAGACATTTATCAACAACTCCCAGTCAACTTCATGGTGCTTCTTTTCCAATGCACCAGAATCCACACAAACAACCTCAACAACTTCCATCAGAGCAGACTCATTTGTTATCCCACCATTTGTTTTTTACTGAAAAACAAGAAAATTGCTGCAAGGAACCACGGTAAGTTATGAGTCTGGACACTGTAGCCAAATTCCAAGAACATTATTGATTAACTATACACAGACTAGACTTCTATGCAAATATTTTTCACAGAGGGGGAAAAAATACTATGCACAGAGGAAGGAGAGAACTTAGCCTTTCCTTCAGGCATGATGAGCATAGGCTCTTTAGAGACTGTGTCACAGAAACTGGGCAATGTGCACAGACTAGCAATTCACTGATCATATTGACTTACTGAAGAGGACACTGGTAGGAGAAGAAAGAGGCTGACACAGATCTGGACCAGCATCCCCTTCATCATGCAACACTGTAACTAAAGATAGGGTGTAGTCCTGTTGCAGTCTGTGTTTGCACAAAATAGAGACAAATATAGAGACAATAGGAAGAAGGAATAATGGCAGCCAAGGTGGAAAACTGCTGTTTGCTTCACTTCAGTAAACAAGTGATCTCCAGCAGCACTTAAAAACATTCCAGGGCCACGGAACAAAGAACGACCCAACCAGAGTTACTATCAGATCCATGACATCACTGCCTTTGACAGAAAGGAAGAGGAGGCAGAGCCAGGGTTCTGCTGCTTTTCTTTTAGCAGCTGAATGGTCAACACAGACTGCACTAAACAACACACTTGTATTTGTTTTTCCAAGGACATAAAAACATATTTTAACTTTTACACTCCAAAGAAAAAAAAAAAGGAAAAAAATCAGAAATATGAACAGAGAAGGAGCATTTTCTCCACTAAATTCAGTGCTGCTTCAGAGGAGCAATGCATATAGACCACTTTCTTCTATTTCAGTAGTTTTTTTAAGTTTATCCTCCTATATTATTTCATGCTACTTATAGTGAAGAGAAAAAAACAAAACACAAAGTCACCACAATTCATTTATCAGCTTTTGAATGCTGTAAGACAATGCCTTAAAGCCAAAAGCTGTTTTTTTTCCTGTGGATTAGTAATAGCATAATTAATTAATTAGTAATAGGATATTTAGTAATAGGATGGTCTAGGATCACAGCGTAAACTGCACCTAGTTTAGGTGAAACCTGAACAAGTTAAGATTACAGCATACAGATATGTTTTCAAGAAAACAGAACTTCTACAAATACAAAACCCTGCATTATTTTAAATAGCTATAAAAAGATTGGTCTAAGGTGACAGGGTTTTTTAATAATTTTAATTACCATACTTGCTCTACAGTAGACATTACCATAGTCTAAATGCACCCAAGTGGCTTTGGTTTTCTTTAAAACAAAGTAAATTTCAATTCAGATATTACATGACTATTAGAAGAACAGTTCTTCAATGACTGGAAAAAGAAATTGGGGTGGAGGTGGGATTTCCATTCTTGCATCTGCTAATTTATAAAGAAACATGGTAAAAAACCCTCTCAAAAGCACCTACTAACTCTCTAGACTGTAATGGTCTAAGTATTATTAGTGCACATGTAATATTATATGTATGTAAGTGAAAAAAATCTCCTTAGACATAGAGGTAATTACTTAAAGTCTCTTCATAAATATTTCATTTCTTTTCTTTTGGCATATGAACATAAAGCAACTGATAAAAAGCATATCACTGAGTTGCCTCAAGCTGCTCTAGTTGTAGACAAGGGAATTTATTGCCAGCAGGAGCAGTCTGCATTTTTTAAATTGTTTCTGCATTCTCTGTATACAGATTGTCAAACTATTTGCATGTGGTAGACTCATGTCATTTCCAGCTGCTCTTTGGTCCTTATTATTTTGCACTAACACAGGACAACTTTCAGTACAGCTTATTGAAACTTGGCCACTGAGCAACAGTGTTTTCCAAAAACCACAACCAAACACACAAAAACCTCTCTCCCAGTCATTAAAGGTATAAGAAACAAGAAATACAGCCTTTCTTTGACAGCCAAAGTAAACAACTCAGTAGCTTTCTTTCAGTGTGCTTTAGCAGCTTTCACTGCCCAATTCTGACAGGCTAAAATTCGCTTTTAGGCCTTGAAGTTTGCTTAAAACTAATTAAGCAGTACTGTAAAGTGCCTTTTAAGACTTCCATGAGTCCTTCAGATATTTTCAGCAAGTCATATACTGATTTTCAAAAGTGTTATAACAAAAAACTTTTAACTAATAAATGAACTCCAGTTTCTATACATAAGACTCAGCACTACAAAAGCAGCTGGTGAAAAATTTATCAGATTTCTTCAAAATTTATTTCCAGACTTTAATACAAACTTTTTAGGTGCTCCTAGAAGCTTTCCTGTCTTAAGCACTTTGAAGAAAATCCAGCTGAATAAGGAACTCTGACTTCGCATATGTTTCCAAGATTGACTGTGAAATAAGACTGATCTTCCACTAAATTATAAAAATAGCAGTCAAATAACTTATATAGTGATTACAAATCACATTTTTTCAGTGTGCTGAGTTCACTGAACTATAAGTTAGTTCCCTAACTCCACTGTACTGGCCAATGAACTGCAAAGTGCACTAAGAAGTCAAACAAATCACCACCTGAGTACTGTAAACATGAGAAGGACCACACAGACTGACAGGTAACCTATACAGGACTCAGATAAAGAATTCAATCAAAAACTTATGAACCAATGGAGAAAATAATCCTGATTTTAGACTTTGCTCTAAAATTATTATCCTTTTTGCATGATAGGCATAAATTGGTGGATACTCTGTGAGAGAAATAGATGAGGCAAAAAACCCATTCTAATTAGCAATCTCGAATACTTATCACAAGTCAGAGTGTCGTGAATTCACACTGTCTTTCAGAATTAAAAACGTTTCTTAAATTCAGTTATATTGTCCACAGGAGTTCTCATTCAAATTTCGACACAAATCCTCTCCAGTTTGCTTTGGCTGAACTTCTTGGCTGAAACCTCTTGACCGAGGTTGTGTGACACCCCCCCAGTACTATCCCTGCCATAGCAACTTCCCAAATACATCAAGGCGGAGACTTTCATTCCCTAAGATTTTCCTACCAGTTACCCAAAGCGCTATTAATAAAATGAATTAATTCTGTTTTAATTCTCACACAACTTTTGGCCTGTTTTCTACTGAGAGAGAATTACGCATCCTATCAGCAAGGAAAATAGTGTTTTAAAGTTTTGCTTTATTAAATTATTAGAATTATTTATTCTTTTATTTTCTTAACAGGAGTTTTAGACATGCACTATCAAAAAAAACCCAACAAATGACTGAAGTAGTTTGGAAAGGCCAAGGAATTGTAAAGATTAATGTATCCTCTTCAAACCAAATGTGTAGGGCTCACAGGATTTATTTTTCATACATATTTTGTAATTTGGTCTGGAACTCTGATATGCTCCAACCATTCAGGAAGGACACACATGCCAGGGCATGAGGTCACAGGACTTCACTGCACTCTTGATCTAAGCAAAATCTGCATTTTGATATATGAATGACAGCAGATTACAGCACTCTGTTTTCTATTTCATATTCCATACTACTCTGACTGATTCCTTGTCAGGACAGTTTTCTAACTCACCAGAAATTACCCAGATATCTTCAATAGGGCAACATAGTCCATTAATATTTCCCTAGAACACTGCAAACTAATATAAGCCTGAAGATCAGAAAAGTTGCATGAAATAAAAAACATTTTAAAAAAAATATTCCAACCAGTCCCTTTCTTCCAGCTTTCACCAGTTAAAATCAAACTTTACAAATGTGCTATTTTTGTGGCTCCAGGAACAGCTAAATCATATGCAGATGAAAGTGACTGTCCATATGAACACGATGTTCAAAGTTCAGAAGGAGTTTAAACGCCTTCACTGTAGATCACAAGCAGTAGCTTATAAACAAGAATGAAAAAAAGACTGTTACGATACATAGTTTTCAACTCAAACTTCTGAAGTTATTGTCCTACTCTATTCAAAGTGGTGAGTTTATAAGGGAAAAATGTTAACTGTGCTATTATTAGTAATACTATAAATGTGTTTATTTGCAGACAGTTGAACTGTCTCAAATGTTGCTTTGAACACTTAGGCATATAATTTATAGCAAATATTTATGGCAAATTGTTTATGGCAACTCAAGACAAGTAAAGAAGTAGAAGTTCCTCCCACTGCTTAAATTCACTAGAGGTGAAGTAGTAACAAACAAACCCCCATATGTGGAACTTAATAATATGCAAGAGAAGGTCAGCTTTATTGTTATACTGTTGTTCTACAGTACTACAATTCATTTAGTAAAGTGTACTGTCCACTGTCCAAAATGTACTGCATTTTACTCTACACTGAATGAGAATCTTCTTAAATAAAAACTGAAATGTACTACTTATTTCCTATAGAAAACAAACTTCAGTGTCCCCACCCTTGGAAGGTATGAATTTGTTTAGACATGGTACTTACTACAGTTGAACCCTGCCAAACGAATTTAAACTACACTTACATCAAATGTGCCCAATCATCTAAACTGTTCTGAGAGTCCCAAAAAAAACCCCAAAACTGAGTTATTGTACAGTCTATGCAAAACTGAAGTTTACTGAAAGTACTGATATTTCAATTAACATCACAGAAGTATAATGCAAATTGTTCTGCAGAGGCTTAAGAAACTAAATTAAGAAATAAGCTTTTAAAATGTTATGAGAAGAAACTGCATATGCTTTTCCTCATCATTTCAGCTCAGTCAGACCTTAAAATTGAAAAGTTCCCAGTAACATCATTTCCAGCAATATCTTTTACCCCTATATTAAACCAGTTTGTTTACCCACCATGTATTTAGTTTCAGAACTTCTAAATGGTAGGACTGCATCAACGCTCCCCTTATTTGAAAGCGTCCAAATTGGTAAGAGGATTTTGTATGTGCATGAATGCAAGCCAGTAAAAGAGCAGACCATCAGGCCCTTGGCTTTATCCCTCTAGGAATACAAGATGAAAAAAGGACATTATTTGAATGTGAAGAAGGTATGATTAAGTTAACAGGGTCAGATTGAAGAGGTTTTATAAGCTTTTATCTTTCTAAATGAGCTCAGCTTTTAACGTTTATTTTGCAAGTTGTAAAGTCTACACTGACCAAAGGGGGAACTTAAGAGCAGCTGTTCAACTGTACATACATATCTCTCTCTATGTTCTTGCTAAGTCAATAATGCTGTTTGCATTCTTTTAGTCAAACAGTGGCCTGCTAGTTAAGCGTTATAACTACACAGTTGATAATACTACACTTCTCACGCCTGTGAAGACAAGGGTCAAATTAAGTGTTGTCAAATGACACTATGACACTGAGCAACCAGTGTTACACAGCAAGATGAATGAAGCATAAAAATAATGTATATGATGGGTGGAAATCTAATTTAACATATCAAATAACAGGTTTTAAGGCACAGGAATATAAAAACTTCATCCAACAATGCAGGATATAAGAGTGAAATATAGAGTTGCCAAAAAAAGGGAAAATACTGACAGAACATACTGTTTGAGGTATGCTTAATACTTTTCCATATTCCAAAAAGAGACATTCAGTAAGCAGTTGGATGACACTTTTTCCACCTTTTTCTTCATTGCATGTTACTTCAGAGGACAGAGAACTAGAGTTAAAACAAGTTTATCAATGAGCAGCACAGTGCTCAATATCAATTGTAAAAGTAACTGAAGCATTCAGAAAAGCAAGGAAGGAACAATGCATGAACAGACTAAATGAAAATAACTCTGTCACCATGTAGAGCTATGGATCTGTTTTGAAGACTGCACATGGCTCGAGCAATCCCTTTACCAAAAGAACAAAGTCATCTCTTCTCTGAAAAAAATTATTAAATCTAGAGGTTGACAACTACCCACAGTAAATGTGGAACATGCAGAAGTTCAGATGTACAGTTGTCAGTAGACCTTACTAAGTTCTACATGCAAAGTGCATTGAGTTCATTATGTTCAAGACCTGACTCTTAGCAATTGTATTTCACTGCAACCACATTAATACATACATTCACTATTCTGCAAACATGAGAGAGCTCCAGCATAACTATTCTCATTTGCTTCCTCCTTTGGCTCAAGCATTATGACAATTTAGTCACACTATGTTCTGTCTGGGGGAATCATGACCTAAATAGGATAAATCAGTTTGACAGAACAAACCAATTGTTTGTTCTAGACTTTATTTACTTGCTTGGCAGTTTTGGTCAAAATCATTCAATGCCCTGAAACAATTTTTTTCAGCAATGGGTGACAAAAACACAAACCTCACAATAGACCCATGAAGGCTGATGGATTTTTGTGAGGCTTTTCAAGGGAACAGAGTTCACAAAAATTTAAATTACTAAAGTCAGGAACAGTTTTCAGCAAGGTCACCTACTGATAATGTCTGAAATAATTTAAATTCAATTATTGTCAAATTATTTTTATGTAAAATGTTGCCTCTCTATAATGTTTACTTTTATACAGAATTAATCTACTGCACTGACAGAAGAAAATGCTCAACAGAGTAAATCTAAGTCTACCTGGAATGCAACTTGATCAATCTGGAAAAAACTAAGTCTAAACCAGATGTCATTGTCTTTTTATTCACAGAATACATGATGTTGCCTAAGAGATGTAGAAAGAATGTATGTCACATTAAAGACTGATTTTAATCAATGCCAAAGCATTTGAATACATCAAGTTGTATTCAAGGAGATCAAGTTCCACCTTCAAAGTGATTTCAAAGTCTAAAATTACTGAGAAAGGTTATATGGTGCTTCGAAAAAGTCTATCTATATGTATAAGCAGCTACTATATAACAGTCCCAAAGGCTTTCAAATCAGAGCAATCTCTATTTAGCTCAGCATTTCTGAATTTTATTGCATAATAAGACACAGGGGAAGAGAAACCCCAGTTAGATTGCTTCAGCAATTCATTACCAAACTAAAACATTGAAAGAGGGACACAAAAGCAGTGTGTTTGATTAAGACATTCTCATATCAGTTTGCTGTGGAAGTATTTCTAGAGGAGCAAAGTGGACTAAACCATTTTAACAGAGCCAGAACCATGCCTCAGATTCTCTATTATTGAAAAACATGGATATAAAATACTCACAGGATGAGAGTTCTACACTGGCTACTAACAACTTCGAATATAGTACCTTAGAAGCCACATACTTAACATGTTCACAGATTAGATCTCACAAGAGAACTGGAACTGAAGATGTTCCTCCTCTTTAACCACTATGAGTGTGGTTAAAGTACCACAGCTATAAGTGGCCTCAGGTAAAATTACAAAATAACCTTCTTCCCCCATATATAATGCTTTGGACAGTCAAATGGTAAGATATACACAACAAAGAATTAAGGACACACCAGAAATTTACAATCTAGCATATTTAAAATGAAATAATTAAGCACAGAAAGCTAAACAAGAAAAGATAACTGCATTGATACTCTGGTAAGCTGATAATATAACAGTTTTATGTTCCATGCAGACAAAACTGCGCTAAGATTAGTATCACTAAGATATGGCCTGTATGACAACACTTTGAAAGCTCGGAATCCAAGTGCAAAAAGCATGTGATTGTAACACCCAGAACTGCCTCATTCTTGTCGAAAAACTGGTAACACTAATACAACAATCCTGAAAAGGACTCCAATCAGCACAGCAGCAGTTCAGAGTGTAGGAAATGGGGGGACACCTGCCTCAGGTGGGCTATGTGACTTGGGATGGGGAACACAGTTTACCACTAGCTTGCAGGTTAGCACATTGTAGAGAGGGGCCCTGGTATAAAGCTAGAACATCCATACCACTGGGAAGAGGGGCGTGCAATTAGGTAAACTCACATCCTGAAGAGCAAGTGTTGCTTAGAACCCACACTGCTCATGGAGCTTGTGTGCCAATAACCATGTGGGGGAAGAGGGGATTAGAACTTTTCATGAATAGTTACAAAGTGTTTAGATATTTGTAGATGTTTATTCATTTTTCTAATGGTCTGACAACTCTGGTTTATCTGTTCTATTCCTGATGTCAATCCCAAGTATACAGTTCCTTGATTGTTGTTTACATCACAATAATAAATCAAACAAAACATAGCTTTTTGTTGTTAAACTACAAAATCTGAGAACTTTTTCCGAACAACAGTCAGCAATGAGTCTTTGAATATATCAATCTTTACATTAATTTCTAATGTTCCTTAGCAGCTGTGCATAGACATTGTGGAACAAACACGCTTTCTTGTCAGAAAAAAAATCCAAACATTTCCTTGGAGATTATTCATTATTCGGCTTGCATCCATTTAATTTAAAAGATAGATCTTTCAACTAGACTAAGACTGAGGGATACAACCCTATAGAGGTATTCAGTACCTTTATGAATTCTCCAAATTCCTTAAACTCTGATGAAATTCAAAGTGGACCTCTCCATCAGCTAGGTCATTTAAAATATTACACTACCCTGCTTTCAAAGTATGACATTAAATCCAGCATAATCACAAATCTCACATATATGCATGTTAATTAAAAACAGATCTAAAAGAAAGGGAAAATATGTTGAAAATGACTAGACAACAGCCATATAACTTTGTTTCACACTGCAGAATAACAGCTCATATAGAAAGAAACAAACAGGCACAGTTCAAACCCTTGCAAGTCAATTCCAAGCTGGTTTTACAGCCTCAAGTTTTCAGGTTTGTTCGGCACTGCTGAATAAGGTAAAAGAAATTTTACCTCTAGGGAACTAAACACAAGGTCAGTGTCGGAGATACAGGTCTTGCCTCAGCAAGTTTACCTCAGCAAAACAGAAATACCTTGTCCTCACTGTTTTGCCAGCACTGCCCACACACAGTTACCATGGTTAAAAAAAATGCAAGCCCATGCCACTCCCACTACTATTTTTCTCTTATAATTGTGAAAACAAAGGCTCAAGTCTGGCCAGATAGCTTCAGGTCTCTTGAATCAAAACCTCTCTCTTCCGAAGAACTACTTTATTATACACATAATATCAGAAGAGAATTAAGCATGAAAATATTTCTGTTCTGCAGAAGAATGACATATGATATTTAACACCGCCTTCACAAATGGAAACCAGGCAATGTAAGCAAGGCAGACTGTTGCACAATCCACACCTCCCAGATCATTCAAGGCTTTGTTTCTCACAGTCATCTACCTCAGAAGTGTCTGGCAGGAACAGTGAGTCTAAAGCTACATGCAAAAAAAAAATCATGACTCACAGGAACAAATCCTGATCTAAAGAAAGAGACAGTAGGTGACCATGTAGTTACAGAACTCATCAATATTCTCAGCACTCTGTACTGTGAGGTCCATCTTCTAGAAAAAACTAAAGCAGAAGAAGAATAAATAAGCCCAGATACAATTAGCTTTATATCTTCTGGTTCAAGCACAATGCTTAACCCTACCTCATGTTCCAGCAAGGCAGTTTCTTTTATACACACAATTTTTAACAAGAAGCTCTCTAATAACATCTCTGATGCAAAACATTTAAATGGATGAGTCTTGAAGGAGAAAAAAAAAAAACACAAAACCAAAACAACTCCCTTCTGAATTCCCTCTTTGCACTTCTAACATTGCAATCCCACAGACTCGGCTGTTTCAAAATCCTTCCAGAAAAGGCTACACCTGAATTTCTAACTAAGACCAAAGGGCCAGGGGACTAAACCCTTCAAGGCAGATGTAAGAAGCTATTTCCAAGTTTTACATTAGGTTGGTTAAACTAAAGAATCAAAAACTAAGTCGGCAGCCACTATGAGCTATTAACAGTTTACACATTTGTATTTTGAAATATTTGCTGAAGTAAACAATTAGTTGGAAAAAAATTCACATTTACACTGCACAAAAAGTACAGTATTCAATTTGACTACATATAACCACTTTGCAAATCCATAAGAAGTACATAAAATGTAGGTATATAATCCATTAAAACATATATGTAGTATTTTATGATTTATAGTTGGGGTGTGACTTGCACAGCTACAAATGGTTTTCCTTCAGCTCTTTCCAACCAGTGCAACTGCCTCCTGGCAAACTTTGTATGAACTTACACTAAACAGTCTCAGTGCCAGTGATAGTTAAGAAAAACAGCCAAACAAAATCCACTACTTCATGCTCAAATATAGTTGCACAATAAAAAGACAAAATACTTAAGACTTTAGAATTTTAGGATTTGTGTGAGGTAAAAGAAGTTGATGAAAGTCATGATTTAGCTCTTTTGTATTTGACACTATTCCAAGTATAAGATTCTTATTTCCTGAGGAATGTAATTAAGTTGTGGAATTCTTGTACCACAGCAGAATGACTTCAGTTAAGAAAATTATAAACAACACTGAATAAATGATTTTTTAAAAGTAAATATAGCACCATAAAGATTCACCAGCATTTTAGAAACTAGGTTAAAAATAGAAGCATGCTAAATAGTAAACGAGAATCAAAGTCAGCAGTGATTTCCATTTTCAGCTCTGGAACTTAGAGACAAATAGCTTTTGCCAGTTGCAGATGATATAGTGTCCTGGAGTTTCCATAGGGAAAAAATAAACCACTGAAAAGCAGAAACAAAATCCATAAGATTTACTGTACAGGGAGTTCTTAATCATCATATGTTGCAAAACAGAGACCTTCAGTACTGCTATGAACAGACGTCTTTAAAATTAATTTCTTAAAAATCTGAAATTATCTGTAGCTGTTCTGAAAAATATTTTTTTGCAATTCCTTAAAAATTCCCTGTTTTATTGCCCCATTAGAGAGACAAGTCACAAAGAATTCGTGGTATGCCACAGACATGTACTGTTTATATAGCCCAAAACAACCAAGTCATTAGTTCTGAGGGTGCCCTATGAGCTGTGGATGATTTTGGTTTTCTTTCCTTCCAATGAAAATGTGGCTTTTGCTCAAATTCAATTATCCTTTTAAAATTCTGGGGCATACAAAAGTAAAATAAACTATATGGCAAAATAAAAGTTAGATTTTTGTGCCAGTAAATTCTGGTTCTGAAATTCCAACTGAGCCAACAGACTTCTATTTTGCTGAGTAAAAAAAGATAACATGATAACAATATGACTTTTCCAAAAACATGGGGAATGTTACACAAAAGATCACTGTGACAGGAAAACTGGACTCACCCATTCATCAGAATGTTAAGCATTTTCTAAGTACAACTGAGCAAGCTACAACAAACCACATAACTTATTTCTAAGAGGTCAAGAGGGTTGTTTGTTCTATTATTGACTGTCTTCACTAAGTATTCAATAAAGAAAATATGTTGAAAAGATTAAATGTATATTGTAGACAATAAAATGCAATATATACAACATACCCACAGGAAATGCCAACGGGAAACAAATTGCAGAATTCTTGGGATTTTGCAACTATCTCTGCAAACATAATATTAAGTCACTAAGATAGACTTGATAAGTATAACCATCAATCACACTCCCCTGGTTACACCAATGGGTGCCTCTCTATACTAGTTCATACTCACTGCCTCCAAATTTAGCTGTACTATGCTATTCAGTGATCTCATAATACAAGCAATGTACTTAACTCAGACAGTATGGAAGTTTTGTACCCCATGTTCACTTTCTATGGACTCCTAAATTTTCTTCCATCTGATAAAATATCACACTTTACACTTTCCTTAAGCTTCTTTTTCTATTTGATAGTTATTAAAAACTTTGGACGATCTGACAGGTAATGTAAGTATTGCAAGGCTGTGGACTTCCGAGAAAAAAATGCAAATGAAAACTGACAGCGCATTATTGGGAGATTACCTAATATCTGGAAAAGGATGACCAGTTATAACACATCAGTCTTAAAAGTCTAATCTTCTGGAAAAAAAAGGGTCGCCGGTACTAGTCAGAAATGAGATCAAACTTTGGGCTTGCACACCTGCTAGAAGATGAGAAATTCCACAAGGAAAAACCTGAGGTGAGGCTGAAACTTGTCAGTTACACACTCATGAAGCAGAGCTCACAAAGTGCTGTGTAACTGTATGAACTACAGGAGGGATAAACTGCAATCTCAGGTAAAAGTGCTCTGGTTGTCCATTGCTGTCAGGGCCAACAACTAACATAGTTGCACAAAAACCTGGTCAAAAGTCATTTTCCTAAAGAGGTTTTTTCCTAAATATGGAAACATGTGCTTGCTTTACTTCAATTTTCATTTCCTCATTGTCTTTTTGGGCCTTCTTTTTTCAGCCAGCTGGCCGGATAGCAGTCACTTCCAGGGCAACACTGCAGTTCATCTTCCATCATCTGTTTCCTAACATAAGGAAAGTCATTTGTAAGTCTGCTGTACACCCTTTGAATGGCTGAGTTAATCACTTGGCTTCCTTGTGGTGAAGGGAAAATTTAACCAGGATTGCCAGGAAGACATGCATACCCAACCGGAAATTTATTTCCTGAAGTTTTCATCAGAAACTAAGTTTTATATTAACAGCACTTCAGGAAACAGTTGAAAAATTAGGGTTAGAAATGGACATAATCCTGAAACATACTTAACTGCTCAGGTTTACACATTTACCAGTGTTTGTGTCAAAACAGTTTTGCCTAGCTTCTCATATGCTCCTGCCTAAAAATCACTCAGTCTCTCTCCCCTCCACTATGACTTTCTATTTGTTTCTATTAAGTAATTTTATGGCATAAACAAATTACTACAAAACAAAACCAAACAAAAAAAAAACAAATCAACCCAATCAGAATACTTAGCTGCTGTGCTAAAAGACAGGCTGTACACTTAAATCATTAACAGTGCTTATTCACTGTTATGGAAAGTAAGTTGCTAGAACTCTGCAGGCATTCCAATTCAAAAGTGAAAGTACCCAAGTTTTCAGAGGTGATAATCACTCAAAGGACATATCAAATTCCAGCAAAGTTCAGGGTGTTAACCATTTTTTGCATACCAGGCCTCCAATACAGAAAATTTTGTTCTGTGCTGTTGGGTACAATCCTGATACAGAAATCTTGCCTTGGGAGCAGCATCAAACACTGCAAAGGATGCCTCACAGAAAACTAAATACCGACTCACAGAGCTTATTTCTTAGGGGCAGACAAATATGGTAAACTGAGGGACTCACAGAACTCTTCTCTCATGTCCTGGTCAATAAGAGCTGTTGCTCCCTAGCACCTCCAAGCAGGAAGTTGGAGCAGGAATTCCAAAAGGACAGAGACACACATTGTAGGTAACATGGTTGACCACAAACACACAAATGAATAGAAGGTGGCAGTACTGTATTGAACACCCACACAAAAACAGACAGCACAGATATGTTCATCCTGTTCCCAAGGATCAGTGCTCAGAGATAAAAAAGCCTTCACTAGTGTCTCTGACAGGCTCTGCCCCTCTACTGTCACTCTCATCCTGCTTGCTGGCTAGTCCAGCCTGATGTCTGGTAGAAGATTGTGCACACATCCTATAAAGACATTCATAGGGTGGGGAGGGGTTGTGGGAGTGGTGTGGACAAAAAGAATTCAAAAAAGAGTTTGACAGGATAAGCCACAGTGATCAGGCAACTCGGTTTCACCAGGCAAATATACTAGCCTGCCTTAAAATGCAACTGTCCCCTTTCATCTCTTTCTTCTTTTCCCATACTCCTTCCTCCCCACTTTGCTTTGATCCTTTTTCCACCTCTGATTCTTACCTTAAAATATCTTGTAACAGATCTGCACAACCTCAACATTCTTTTGTTAAGTCCCCACTGCCACCCTTCAGCACTCTAACACATCTTATGCACCTTTATTCAAGGGCTACTCCTCCCCAGTTTGCCTGGCATTCCAGAGAGTTTCTTACAGTGAATCACCTCAGCAGGTTTTGCAACGGGGATAATGGTTTCATAGGTCACCCCTGTGGGTTTTAGGAACAGCTTAACAGATGAAGCTGGCTCAGTCTTCTGCCTTATCACCGTTCCTCTGGTCATTATTTGTCTATCTGAATAGCCAGTAATCAGATACTGTTACATGAATCACCTCAAAAAGCAACAACCTTTTCAGACAATTTAGTTATTATGTTATCAACATTTCAGCCATTTTATTGTATTATAAAGCTCTATTTTTTATTTAAAAGCATTTAAACATGATTAAACAATTACATTTTAGGTATACTGCAGTCATTAAAAAGTAAAAGGTGAGAAGAAAACCATAATGACAACTTAATGTAATTGCAAATTATAACAAACTGTTAAAACAGCTGGTGATGAGGGGCAAGGCTACTCTTTCCTACTATTTCCTACTTTCCCCCGCTCCCAGTTCCAAACTTTCATCCATCTTTCCCTATTCATTCCATCACTTGCTCTTTTATCTTCCTGACATATTTTAACAAGTCCTGAGATAACAGTGTATTCTACTTTATTACACTTGCTCTCATCACATGCCTAGTATGTAAAAATTACTGTTACATCTATTTTACAAGGGTTTGGATACACAGTGACTGACTTGAAATTAGTTTTTTTTAGGACACCACACACCATTTACTTCAAGTGCAGTGGGAATTGTACTATCCATATTTAATAAGTAACACAAGTCAGCAAAGCCAGACTAATAGAGGAAAGCAAGATTTGTCTGTCTTACTCTAGATGTATGTTGCCAAATTACATCTTATTTTCCTATGGGAAAATAGTCAGGCAGAAGCTGTAAGAGGATTCAGAGGAGAAAAAAACCTGCACAGGAACACTGTTGAAAGCAGCAGGGAAGGAGTGAAGGAGACAGAGACCCTCCATCTTTACTATAGACAACCACAGTTCTAAAAACCAGGACAGGAAGACAGCTTTTGTCTGAAGAATCCAAGACACTTCCAGTTTATATTTGGTTTTACTGAAGAGTTCCATTGCCCAGCCTTTACTAAATGTAAATATTAAGATTCAGAAACTATGCCTACATTGGCAAAGTTCAGATTCCTAGTTAGTACTGGTCCCAGTGCATTAATAATAATAAGAGTGTAGACCATAAATTAGTGTCAATATAGATACTTCTCCCATGTCTAATGACATATGACCTTACAGGACTTTTCCAACCTAAATGATCCCATGATTTTAAGATTAGTTCCAACAGATGATTTTCTCACTATTTTTAAATAAGGCTAAAAAGTTTTAAGGTAATTATATTTTATTAGCGATTTCTTTCTGAATTTAAACGTTATTCCAAGGCTTTATATACAATGAAAGGCTAAGCATTCATTTAATTCCTCCAAACGCTTTATTCTCTGCTTTCTGGTGTGCTCTTAAATAGCAACTGTATTCAATACTAAAAAGGCTCAGTTCTACTGAGAATTTAGATACCACACACTAAGTACATGTCAAAATATGGGTTTATATTAGCCTTGGCTAACAACATCATCCAGAAACTGTTTCTACACTGTGGTTAGTCCATTCATTATGGCCAATCACAGGCTACTAATTTGTTAAGTTACTTGTAGATTTTGTTGTCTTTTTTATTGTATGCCTTTATTTGCTTTCCCCCTTTTGCCCATCAGTTCCATCTTGATTCACATTCATTTTAGACAATTCTGCAAGGAACCCACAAGCACTGCCAGTGTCAGGGACCTCAACCCTTAAGAACCTGTATTCTTTCCTATATTCCCTTTGTTCAAAGCCTTGCAAATCAAGCATTTCAATTACAAAGGCACAGAACTCTAATAAGCCACCATGAAAATAAATAAAGTTAAAAAAAAGGCAAGAAGAGGATTTTAAACTTTTTTTCAGTTCTCAAATAAAAAGTTAATGTGAAATATTTCTAAATATGTTGTAAAAAATATACCGTACTTCTAAATTAACACAGAGTGATTCTGAACTTGAATATAAACCAGATATTTAAACCAAGGATCTTTTCTGAGAGTCTAGAATATTCATATAGAGACCAAAAAAATTACCCAGACAGATGAAGCTGTTCCATCAACAAAATTTTCTTTACAGAATCTCTGTATTAGGTTATCTAGCTCTCCTTTGGAAAACTGCTTAACATACAAAGTTTGGTTCAGTTTCTGGTTATTGCTTGTACTTTTAGCAGTAATAATGTAAAGAGGACATTCTTTCAGAAAACCCTTAGGTTTCATGTCAAGGATCTGTAAACAGTTTTAGTGAAATAGTACTTTCAAGCTTTTATTTGTGTTTTTCACCTTGGAAACTACTGTTCTAGAGAAACTGTCCAAAGTAAAAATCAGTAAAGACGTCTTCCACTTCCAATTTCAAGAGATCCAAAACACCTATAAAAAGCGTATCTGACATGGAATGTTCAGCAGCACAACTTCAGAGGGAAAGACTTTCCATACCTGTGTTTCAGGAAGAATTTTTGAGTAATATCTGAGAGAACTTTTACACACACTTCAATGTTACATATATGATAGGACTGTTACATGCTTTGGCTACTTTAGTCTACTCTTTCAAGTTGTGTAATCTATATACATCTTGATTTTACAAAGCCACAGGAATAGCCTGGCTATTACGGGTTTTATATATATATATACACACACACAAACACATACATATATCTATATAAAAGCGTATACTGACACCATAGTTAGGGACACACCTGCATCCGCATTATATTCTCCTGAATTTTAGTAACTCTTGTTATACTACGCAAAATGACATTTAAAAAAACAGTTACATCTATTATATCTGCCTCAGGCTTTAATGTTAAAAAAAGAAAAAACTCAACCAAACAAAAAAACTGCCTCTGTTAGACCTATTAGCCTGTTAGACCTCTTGTTAGAAATTTTCTTTTGGATTCATAGATTTAAACCTTGAATAAGAGATTAATACATCTTGCTTCAAGTAACATAGTGCCACCAATCCAGTGACATCTAAGAGGAAGAGTTAGTGGCTGAACACAAATTTTTAAAGAATGCAATTATGATATAAAAATATCCTAGAAAATGCACAAAATCTTTTCATTCGTGTTTATATGCATTGAAAATACTCAACTGCATCCATTTAAATGCACTTAAAATAGTCTTTTGGTACTCCTCATCACACAGAGGAACAGAATGCAATCAAGTATCTGAAATACAAAGACCTTTCCTTTGCCTAACAAAGGCAAAGCATTATGATAATATCAAAAAGCAGTCAGAAAACAGGTAACAAGACAGTTAAAAATATCTCAGCATAAATGTTTAAGACATTTAACTACCCTCAGACCCTAAGTAATATTGGAAATAATGATTAAACCTTACATGGACATATCTGCAGAAAACATACAATGAATGAGGAGAAAGGCAAAATATTTTTCATCTAGTTAAACTGTAGCCAGACAGAAAAACAACTGCACAAGGACACTAACAAAATAAAAAAGGTTAGGCTTGAATTCTGAGGTGTTCATATCCTTCTACTACTTACTTTTCCTGTCGAAATGGAAAATAGGGATTTTAAATTCAGTAATGAAGTGCAGCCTCTATGTATGATTACTACATAACATCTATACCTATGAGCTAATGCTACATTATCTATACACATTAAAGTGTTTAGATATGCAAAAATTACTGTGAAAATAACATAGTGCATATTCTGAGGAGCAACCAAATTCAGAATGAAATATACATACAACTTCTTTGAATAAATTCTGCAGAAATCACAAACTTTGTTCTTAACACTAACCCTGAAAAGCTTCCATGATTACACTAATTACTTTCAATTTTCAAATTATGGAAATAAAAATGCACCTTTCTTTCTCCCAGATACAAGAAAATGAAAATCCAAGTAAAATCTCTATGTTTGAAGTGTGTATATGCATGTACATCATGCCTCATATGTCTATGGACATGTGCTTGCACACCCCTGCAAATGAGAGAATACAATGCACAATGACAGAGGCAGTTCTTTATTCGAATGCATCCTTGTTTGATAAACTGCATTATACAAAACTCTGGTTAGCAGTAATTTCAATAGCCAGTATGATTTAAAATATTTTGCCTGCATATAATTATGAAACCAAAAAGAGATGTATTTTTATCTGAATAGTTATGCTAGGGAATAGTCTTTTAGGGAAATACATTCTCCTGGCTTAGCTGTGGCTTCATCTGGCAAATAAGCACCCTACTTACCCTATCAAGGCTTAGAGAGGCCTATACTTGATTAGGATACATATTCACAGAAATCAAGGAAGGATCAAAAAAGTATCAGTGATCTACAAATTAAATTTTCCTCAAAGTCTTACAAGCAAATATGAAGTACATGCATTGGTCAGACAGCTTCACCAAAACAAGGAATACTGAACTGGTAGCCTTCAGAAATTTTGACCCAACCAGCCCTTGCAAAGTAAGGTTTCACTATAATAAAATAAGCAGCATAAACAAGACAATTAATTTATTCTGAAATTAAAAATAGCATTCTGATTATTACCATCACACAATTACCCTTGCCTGTGTTAAAAGTATGTAACAGTGCAAATCATTGGTCAGGGAGATATTTGGGCTATGGTATTCCATGTAAACCTATTTATATTTATCTTGTTAATTCAAAATAGTTCATATTTGATTTTCATATTTATCTCATTTACTTGAAGCACGACACTAAGCAGGAAACTACAGATCATTATCCACACAAAAAAGGTACATGAAAATAACAAAATATTTTCCTATACAGTCATAAATTAATAGATTCAATCACAGTTAAAAAGTTTAAGTGTGCAATGCAATGTCCTTCTGTTAGGAGCTTATACTTAAAACTGTTTTTCCTCCAAGTTTTCCTTCCAAGGAACATCGGCCATTGAAAACAAAACTGATAAAAATAAGGAAATTAATCATATATTCATTTTCATAAACTTCCCTTTATTAAAAAAAACATTCTGAATTACAGATCCAGTGTCTTGCACTATTAAAAAAGAAATCTAAGTTCTCAGAGGATGTCCTTTTCAAGCAGTTACACCTCAGAATTTGTTTTTTCTACAGAAAGAGAAGGTGGGCTCAATCTTCCATTCCTCTTTTTCCTTCATGTCAGGGGAAGGCAGTCAGTATTTGCACCAAGACTCAACTCTTTTGTGAATTAATTAGTTTAATTACTGTAAAATAAGGTTAAAGTGAAAGAAGGGAGAAAAAAAATTTCCAAGAGGTATCCTAAGATTCAGTATTTGCCACCTTCCTCTCACAGACAGTACAGCTCAATTCATTCAGCCATTCCAAGTTAGCTACTGAAACACTGTGCAAAACAACAGATTCATGCTATATAACTTACAAATCCTGTTCCAAATTAGTAAACTGCATGAAAATGACTAAAGGTGCATCAGTAGTTCAGTTTTTACACAATAGTTCTATGAAGTCAAGACTCACAGCTTCTTTAACAATTTTGAAAAAAAAATAAATTCCTGTCTAAAAAATTCCCTTTGACCACTGTGAAAATCCAGTGCAAAGTCCCCCCCAAAAAATATAAATTAAACAGTAAAATTACACCATATTTAAATATTGACTTCCTCTAGTTAATTTGCAGCCATGGACACTGACTGACAAACATTTAAATAAAAATTGAGGAACACAAAGCAATCCCACAAAGAAAATACTTACATGCTACTGAACTGTATAAATGTATTATAGTAGGATATAAGCTCAATTACTATACTCACTGTACTTCCTTTTTCTTTAAAACTTATGGCTTACTACATTTATGAGGACAATACATGAGGCAGTTAAAGGAGATTTAATCATATTCAAGTTGAAAACCATTCAATGCACCTAAGACAGTAAACCCATAATTACTTGCTATTATTTTGCCAGTGGCCTAATATCACAGAACATGCTGAGTTGGAAGGGCCCCACAAGGATCACGGAGTCCAACCCTTAACCCTGGGCAGGACCATCCCCAAGAGTCACACTGTCTGGGAGTATCTTGAGCTCTGCCAGTCTTGGTGCTGTGACCACTTCCCTGAGGAGCCTGTTCCAGTGCCCAACCACCCTCTGCGTGAAGAACCTTTTTCTAATATCCAACCTAAACCTCCCCTGACACAACTTCAGGCCATTCCCTCAGGTCATGTCACTGGTCACCACAGAGAAGAAATCAGTGCCTGCCCCTCCTCTGTCACAGTTACTCCCTTTCTATACCTTCAGCTATAATGGCTAACAAAAAATGCACACACACCAAAAGGCATTCAGAGGGATAATATTATTATTTAAACATTATTTAGAAATCTGTCAGCTCCAAATACACCAGCTGCCTGCTCCATTCCTCATCAACTTCTCCAGTTATAATATGAAAATTCTCACTAGTTGAAATCTACCATTCTGAAAGTTTATAAACTTTGATGGTTATTATGGAAACAAATAAAAAATCTTCAGTACTGTTAAATGCTGCATTAAAATTTTACAAGGAAGAAAACATATTGGTAACCACATTCCAAAAGAGAAAATTTAATTAATGGAAGGGAGTTTTGTCAGAATTACATTCTAAGACATCATTTGATTTATTACGTTACTGCTCTTCAAGGTACAAAAAAAAACCCCCCAAAATCCTACATAACTGTAGTGGTGTTGAATGCCATTTTACACTAATATATAGCTGAATAATGAAAGTAGTCTGGTATCATCTTGCCACAGATGAGTTTTCTGGCAGATTTTCATCTGACTAGATTCAGAAAACAGGTTCTAACTGCCTGCCTTTTAACACAGTTAACAGCTACAGTTTCTGGTGATTCCTTAAAGAAACCAAAGAAAAGAGATCTAGAGAAAACAGATATTTGCCATCTATCATAAACTGTTCCCCTAACTGGGCAGGAGGAGACCTTTCAGATATTAAGACCACATTTAAAGAAGTCATATAGTAAAGACACTGCATACAGTGAAAATACACTGCAGTTAACATAAATGTCAGAGATAATTTTCTAACACTCAGATACTGGAAATATAGGAACACATTCTCCTAGTATTTTATTGTTTATATTACTGCTGATGCAACACTACAGATTCCCCAAGACAGTCTGGACATAAGAATCACAAGTTACAACACCCAAGACCATGCACACTAGCTACGGAGCAAGAATAACTACATCTCAATAGCTATAATTGCATTATAGTCACATTATTTACAGACATCTATGCTACTGCAGTCACAGCAACACAGGCACACCAAGAACTCCTTCTGAACTAACTAAACTCAGATGCTGACATCAAGCAAAGTACAGCAGTGTGACAGCATACCTTGCCAAGAAACTAGGTTAAATAAACCTGTGTTGAGGTTTATGCAACTAAAAGAAGACTGGCAAACTACCTTACACTGCTCTAACCCAGTCCTAAGCATCATTTGTTTTAGAAAATTAGAAGAGGGAAAATCCCACGTACATCAGTCAGAAGGGATTTTGCCACTAACTTCATTTATGCTTACTTTTCACTCTACCTGTATTTGCATACCAAATTGTCAAAACAAACAAACCCACCCACAACTTATTTTGCTTTGGTTGCATGTGTAGTTTTTTCTTTACCCATTACACCGACTTTATCTCAACCCACAAGTTTTCATACTTTTAACCCTTTTGACTCTTTTCTCCAACCCACTAAAGGGGAGTGAGTAAGCAGCTGTGTGGGGCGTAGCTGCCTACTGGGGTAGGCAGTACCAGTAAGTAAAATTTACTGCCATGCAACATTAAACAGTTTAGTAATTTTAAACACAGGCATTCTGCAATTGCCGTCAGAATTTAAAGGGAAAAAAACCCACACCATACTATCTCAACTATCTCAAATCTCTGTCTCTGAGTATTCTTACTGAGCATTCCAGTCTTGAGTGCTACAAGTTCCTCATGAACATCATTCTAATGGAGAAATCCCAAAGTACCCAGATAGGATTTAAAACTAAGTCCACGCCATATTCTCTTTTAAAGCATAGTAAAAACACTTCCAAATGTGTTAACCTAGGTATTTTCTTTAGTATTTCCTAAACAGATTAACAATGAGAGCCTGTATTTGGTAATAGATGCAAAATATGTCAGGTTTATGTCAATACACAACTGGAGCAAAACTCTACAAGTAGGTCTATGGGTAAGTACATCAGGAAACAAAAGGTGTCCAAATAGTATATTTTGCATAGATGCAAAGCAAGGTTGTAAACCAATCTAATCACCTTGGGTACTCTTTCACCACAAAAATGTTGGGAATTCATAACAGAAGTAACACCTGGGACTTCAAGATACTTGGAAATGCCTCAGCTAAATGAAAAGCGCTTCAGCTGACAAAAACCAATTGAACAGGTTTAGCCTTTGCACAGGTGGTTGGACTAAATGACCTACGGGGGTCCCTTCATAGTTATCCTATGATCCCATAAAATTTAAAGTTAGAATAAAACTTTATTAAATTAACTGCATATTTTAACTGATACTTATGTTATTTACAAAGAAACATTTTCTTTTAAAAAGCTGTTTTTGTGAAGTTGTAATTAGATCTTAACCAAAAGTTTCCAAAGGGAAAAATTAACACTAAACTCAAATGCCAGCTGAACCAAAATTATCACAAGTGAGGAAAAAACACACACAAGAGATCCAAAAGAATTGAGCAACATAGCTTCGCCATCCAAGAAGGGCAGTTCAAGGGTTATGTTTTAGATCAGAAAATTACCTAAAGTGGAATCTACGCTGCAATTATTTATAATATTTAAAACGGTATAGGTAAAAATCCAAACCACCTACTACTCTATTTCTATTGCCTTATATATGATCACCTGGACATTAATACCACCAATTCCCCTTAAATAATAAGATTGATTAAAACACAATTCCTCGTATATCACTGACACTTCTAAAGCCGGTCTTTATGTATCACCTGTAGAAACAGTACATTAAAAAAATCTGATATGATCTGCATTCCACCAAGGGTGGAGGCAGACAAACACTTTCTCAAAATGAGTTCCCAAGAAATCCACATTTCATAAAACTAAAACATCCTGCTTCTATAAATGGAATTGTCAAGCAATCCATTCTGGAAGAGATACTCAGGAAGGAATTCTTAATTAAAAAGCAACTTTACCTGTATTTGATTTAAAACCTTCTTCAACATTCTACAGAACCTTCACTTCTATATTCCTAATTCATATAGCAAAACATGAAAGGAGACACAAGTGAAGAACTATCACATGGAAAAAAATACTTTGAGATCTTTAAAAAACATGGTCATAAGCTAGAACATGTACACTACTGAAACAAATCATATCCTACCACTTGTATGAATATACTATCTACTAGAAAAGCCTTTTTTGTTTGCTTACTCCAGAACATCAGTCATTTTGATTTGATCATAGAGTGTTAATCCAACATTTACTCAGAGAAACTGAACAATGCCCTCAAGGAAGTCATTAAGTGTCTCATATGAGAAATTAGTTTTATTTCTTCACAACCAAACATTCAGTCAAGATTTCCAAGACTTTCCCCCCCTAGAATACAAAGTCATTGCTGGTAAAATGTGCAAGGGATTGATGCTAATGGTGCTGTAAGTAACAGCAAGGCCAAGTTATAGATACATGGGGACCTGGAGCACATAGTAGGTTAGACACAATTAAGGTCATGTTTAACCCTGTCATACAAAAACTTAAAATACAACATGGAAGAATGTAATCATAGAATCATAGTCTTGGGAAGTGACGGTGTAAAAGTGGAGTGATGACAATCATGAGCTCCCACCAACTCTAAGGTGCAAATGACTGCATTGAAAGTTGGGTGCATTAACAGCAAATATTGATAAGTAAACTGAACACACGTTACCCCACTGAAAGTATTTGCAAAGCGCCTCACAAATTGTTATGTCTAGTTACTAATAACTAAGTAAAAGAGAATAAAAATTATAAAGCACAAAAAACCCTATAAGGTTTCATAAAATTGCAAGACCTGGGATCTGAAAACATATTTCACAGCAGAACATGAAAGGTTCATCTCTTTAGGACTGACTCACAAGCCCCTGAAACATTCAGTACAGCAAGGCAAGATACCACCAGACTCAGCTCTGGCCTCCACTCCTCTGTTGTTGGGTACCTTCCCAGGAACAGGTGCAGCAGGTGAAATCACCTGCCAGCTCCTCAACACCACAATTCCAAGCCTGTCCCATTAATTTAAATCCACCATCATCACAGTTCAGGCTTGTCACCCTAGTAACATGGCCAGTACCTTTCAAGAGGAAGCTAGATGGACAACTGCAGTGGCATTCTAAATTACAGTAATAGGAACTAATCCTCATTAATCAAATCTCTTAGTTTATTAAATACAGAGGTAAGAAATAATGTATAAAAAACTGCAGAAGAGTCTGTTATAGTAGATTAGCTGATCTCATGAGGAAAGAATAAATGACCAGAAGTTGAAGGTAAAATAAAAAATAGAGTGCATAATATTTCTTATTTACTTATTTCCAAAGGAAATATATAACAAATCATACTACTATCACTGGTATACTTTAAAATTGAGACAGTACATATGAGCCATAAATTTGTGACCTATATACACAGACTCAGTCAGGGAAATTGATGGCCAGTATTAGGCAGAGGAACAAACTGCATCAACATAAAAATCTCTTTTGTTATTAAGACAAATCAATTGCTTCAGCATGCTTTAACAAGTATGGTCCACTAGCACCATAATGAAAAGAGCAGTGCAAAATAAGGTGAGACGTATCTGATAAAGAACAACAGAACTGACTAAGTATTCTTGAAGTATTAGAGGAATTCCTCAAAAAAAAAAAAAAAAGGCAGCTTCTGTCAACAAAGCAAAAAATCCTAACAGCTTACTGCACTCTACCATTTTCTTTTTTGTAACACTGCTTTCCATTGATTTATTTATACTATTCCACAGGAAAGACAAGAGTAGCTATGCTCAAATAACCTTAATTTAATAACTTAATCATAACAATTACCAATAAAGCAATATAATTCTCCTTATGTCCTGTCTTTTCACACATATTGATTGGGTTATCCCCAGGCTCAAGGAAGGGTTTAGAAACATATGAAAAAGTAGAACAATATCATGCATAAAAAGGAGCAAGTGAAATATTTATATATATATATATAATGCATGCACCATATTTAACACAGAGACACACAACAACATAATGTAAACACACTGAGCACAAATGATACCTGCTTTTTTCCAAGGTCATTCAATTACAAGCAGAAGAATCCCTCCTAACTGCAAATATTTTCATTTTTTCTATGATATTGAAAAATAAGACGGTTTTGTTAGAGACAAGGAAGAAAAATTTTTAGACAGAGACTAATTCCTTCAAATACTGTTAACCAAGAATGTGATTTATCTTCAATAAGTACCTTATCAGAAACATTTTTTTAAAATATCAAACACTCTATAAAACTAGCTGGCTAGAGGTTGCAAGCAAAAAATGTAAACAGCTTACACTACTTAGCCATCAAAACACAAAACAAAAGATTCTGTTTTACATGGACAGCTGTATTTAGGACAATTGGCAAGGTTTCTGCTTAGTCTAGGAAAGCAAAATTCAAGCTTTCTGAGGGACTGAGCACAGGTATTATGCAGTACCTGATCTGGAATGACTCTTTTTTCATAAATTGTTTAGAACAATAGCATTTGTATTTCAGAAACTGATTTTGGAGGTATGTAGCTCTCTGCAATGCTTGTGCTTCACTTCTCCCATGGCAACACCATGATTTATTTTTTCATTTTAGAGTCCTAGCACTGATAAAGAAGTCTGATAACAGTCTTTAAGAGCCATCCACTAGTCTGGTCATCTTGAGTTTGTGTGATCACAAATTTGATAAGAATTCATTTAATTCTGACCATATTTCCAGATTGTATTAACAAATCCTTACACTGTAAAGTTAGAACACAAAAAATCAATACTGATTTCTGGGATGATTATAAAATTAGTGTTCTATGCACATTTATCAGTTATGTCTAGAGCAACACAGATCCTCATGCAGAATTTTGTCCATGCTGACATCACCCACAAAAAAAACCCAAAAAAACCCTGTATTCTCATATAAATTTGAGTCAGAAACACTTTACTTTCCTGCAGCACCATACATTATTCCTACTTTTTGAAATAAAAAAATTTGAGAAAATGCTAACAGATTTGTGAAGTACATAGAAGGAAGCAATATCCATCCTTTTCATGGTTTTGGACCTTTAATTGGTCTAAGATTTTTCATATTTAAATAGTTAGCCTCTCATTATTCTCCTGACTATTTCAAATTCCTGATTTAAAATTCCACCCAAACTGTTCAGAAATCTACATTTATTACAAACAAACATTCACAACTAGTAACTGGTGTACTTGTTTCTTGGGGCAGGGCAGTGTTAGAGCTGGGGTGGGGTTTTTTCATTTTTAAAGGTAAACCTTACTACACTGGCTAGAAACACAAGGAAACTTCACAGACTCATTCTATTGCCCACAAGTAGAGTCTCAACTGAAATGCTCATGCTTCACTGTTCCCACAGTGATACCATGATTTATTTCTTAATTTTAGAGCCTTTCCCTGTAGAGGCTAAACCTTACACTGACTCTTACTTCCCTTTAACATGTACTTACAGAAAAGCCTCTTTTTCTTCAGGCTACCATTGCTTCATAGATAAACATGGTTTACATTTTTCTGATAAACGGCATGTTGAAGGGATCACACAGCCACATCTCCCACAGCTTAACATTTAAGTGCATAACTAAAATGCTTCAGTGAGACTACCAATTACTGCAGTTATGTTACTACCGCACAGAACTGCTCAACACCAAACTGAGCTATGAGATTCCAGAAGCCATTTTTAGCCTAGGGCACTAGGCCAAAAATAACCTTTTCAGTTCTCTAGGAAGCCAAATATATGAAGATATGAAAACTGGCAGAAGGCGTACAGTACTTCTCGCCAAAATACTGATTTTTTTGTTGTTGTTGCTCTGTAAAGTTGATACTCTTTCATATTCTTTCATACCTGATTCTTAACTGCTTGCAAATTCTTAGTGATATTCTTTTAGAGACTGACTATTTCTGAGTTGTATCTGTGTGTCTGTGCCAGATGCTACTATAAAGTGAGTTCCTGCATTGTGTTTATAAGTTTAAAACCACTCCCAGGGCATAAGACTATAAAGAAACCTTGAAGTTTTAAGTCTTTCCTACTATCCCAACATCTTCCAGAACAAAACTTGAATTCAAATGCCTCAACATCCATTCTTCAAGATATTGCACACTGCCTTGATTGAGATATTAAAAAAAAGCCAGAGAACCAAAGCTGGATTCCTTTCACACTTTTGTCTTTGAGCTGTTCTGAGATCTGGATTAAGCCACTCAAAATTCCTGATTATCAGTTTTCCCAATCTGTACAACCAGGGATAACCTGCATCATTACAGAACAATGAAATAATTCACTGAGAGAAGTTTGCAAGGTAATTTTTAACAGAAACATAGAACAAGGTCTATGCTAGGAACAAGTAAAAGTAGATATCTTAAAGTCATTATATTAATGACTTAAGCTCTTAAAGTCATTACATTAACAATCAATATAATTACATAAAAGGCTTTCAAAATACAAGAAATTCAAAAGGCTACTTTCTCTACCCTTCCAAGTTCCTGACTGGTTGGCTGAATGCCAAAGGTACACATAGCACACTTCAATGTAGCAGTAGTAGCTGCAATACCATGATAAAAGAGAATGTCCCATGGTCTGTACCGTGATAGTGTCTGTCTTACCTCTGAATTCCTTTAAAAAGTTTTAGCAAATCGAAGTTACTCATTACTTTAAATTAGTTCATATTTTCATTCAAGTCATAAGATCACTTGCAGGAAAGATTTTCTTTGAAGAGGTGTGGCAGATTATATTCACTTTTTATGATGAATTTCAGTAAGCATATGGGAAAAAAAAAAAAGACAGCAGTTCCAAAGATGGGGAAGAAATTTGCCAATATTTTTAAAGAAAAACAAGCAATTTTAGACTCAGCAGTCTCTCTCATCCCCCCACAAATGAAACCTCAAAAAATAACATATAAAACTGCATATTGCCAAATTAACATAATAGTTTTCCATCAAATTTGGAAGTCTAGATAGTGAATGGAATCGGCCATTAAAATACAGCTACAATTCGGTAGTCAGTTTCTGCACATTGTGACTAAGAAACTACATCATCTGCTCATGAGAGATGAAAAAGCTAATCAAGAACTAGACGCAATGACAAAATATGTTGATGTTGTATACAAGCTATGAGGCACTGGTGCTGATAGGTCTTAAAGTAAGAAAAAGCATTTTGGATGGATGGCTCAAGGATACTGGTCAAACATCTTACTAAGCAGGGGAAAATAACATGTCTAATAAACCTTGCAAGTGACAGGATGTGTGTGAGTGAGGGAAAAAACAAGTAACTAACACAAAGCAGTCTGAACTGGCTGGCAAGTGGAACACAGACGAAGAGTAGGCATTCAGCCAGACTGGAATTCAAATCTTGGAACAGGGATCACAGGCAAAACTTACTGGGTAGGGAAATGACACTGTACACAGGGGAAGGCAAAAGGACAGTTTTCTTGAACTGAGATGAACTCAAACAACAACAACAACAAAACACCTTAGCAACACAACATAAAATGAACATGGGAAACCCAGGTTTAAGTTCCTCCCCTTAATCAATCACAGCTGTGTTTAATAACCAGGGCAACTTTGCCCTGCCCCAACTGTTGAGAAGGCTCCTTTCAGCTTTGACCAGATATCCCAATCCAAAAATCTTCATAACTGTCGGCAATTTTTAATTATATAACATATGAATGACACTATGTTCTTTCTCATTCCCCACCAAACAGACAGACTGTTATGTTGCTAGTACACTTACCCTGCCTTAAAAAGACTGAATTCAGCTACGCCTCACTATTCTCCAAATACAGTAATATAACACCAGCAATGGTACAACCTGTCAATAGTTCAATAATCCCTATTTCTCTTATCATTAAATCTTTAAAAAGTGAAGAGTTCAAACAGTTAAAAAAAAAAGTAATTTTGTAATGAAAATTTCACTTAACAATTTCACTATCTTTAAAATGTGACACAAGGTTCTTATTATAAATTAACTATTGCACTTGCATGTTTGGTATCTTGCCTTGCTTCTGTAAATCTTATCCAAGGGTGTATTCTGCTCCACTTCTTTCCTTGGATTAACCTCTGATACAATTTTCTCTTTCTACCCCACTTCTTGCCCATTTTACAAAACTTCTCCATCAGGTTCAGTGATTTACTTTTGCATGCACATTTTATGAACCCGTTTTTTTCTGTTCAACAAACAACAAATCCAACTTGTTATTCATGCTTTTCCCTTCATAGCTCAATGTGGAGGCTTTTTTATTTTTCATCTAATTAATTTTTAATTTTTACTTTTTGCATGTCTAATGTAATGCTAGAAAGGAGTGATATCACTGCAAATAACACAAAGATGCAGACTTCGGATGTTAAAAAACAGACAATAAATCAAAGTGAAGATGTCATTTGCAGTTCCTTTGCTACTTTTGAAACAAACTACTTTATAATATAAACCAGAATTCTAGTAGCTTTCTTTAAAGTATAAAGAAATCAAGTCACATGCTATGTTAAAACATAGCATTTCAATACATTCCAAGATGTATTTTGCTGAATTTTGTTTCTTTAATTAAAAAAATCATTTGTCTTAAATCTTCTACACACATATTAATGCCAGCTGCTCCAGCAATGTGTCCTTCTAACAGAAAGAAGTATTTATAAGGCTGCAATAGTAGAAAACACCTAACTAGCCCATATAGACAAATCCAAAACCTAGGAATTAAATCTGTTACCAATCTTACTTTTTAAAGCACCACAGTCTTGAAAGCAAATAATGTATTACAACTACTGCACTTCGCACAAGAAGTAAAATCTCCCACAGACTGGGATAAAGCACGCAAGACAGTTATTGCTATTTCTATTTTTAAATAGTTAGGAGGTTTACAGACATTGTGGTGTTCTGCACCATACAAGGAAAAAAAGGGATAAAAAGATGGCCAGCAAGACACCCTTAGTGAAAAGACACTGCGGAGAAAACATTAGAATTCCATAAAAGAACTCCTCCCACAAGGACACATCCATGGACAAATTCAGCAGAAAGTAATTATTCTTCCAGAAGTTTAGCTCCTCAGTACCTCTCCAAAAAACTACTCTGATGTGTGTATTATCCCTTGCACAATATTACCAACACAGAACAGTCAGAAATCAGGAGATGTAACACCCGAAAAAACTTCTAACAGTGATCTGCATGCTGAATATAGGGATAACATTTCTGGCTCTTTCAGTTTTACACTCAGGAGAACAATAAAGGGGTACACTGTTTTCATAATTCTGGTCTCAATAGAAGTTGTAAAGGATACCTGTAGTTTAAAAAGTGTCATTTAAATTATTTAAGCCATATTGACTTGAACTGTGAATTGGCAACCTAACCAGCTCAGGATTGTTCACAAATCTAGTAGATGCTTACTAACAGCAACAACCCAGCAGGCGGAATGATGAACAGCCCATTTATGGCCTGGAGAAATTACTCATCCTTCCTAGAATGGTCATTCTGATATGCAAAACATCAATCTCTCCATCTTGGTTGCTCTTGTAACTCTGTAAGCAGCAAAAATGTCACTGGCTTTTCCTTCTGCAGGTAAATGGATGCTAAGGCTTCCAAACTTAAATTCAACAGTAAATATTTTACAGTATGAATTTGAAACTATTATTTGTAGCATAAAGTCTATAAATCACATGTATATTAGGGTCAAACAATTTTAATCATATTTATATAATTCTCTATTCACAAAAGTCTAGTCATCATGATTAAGATAACTGGCATTTTTCCTCAGTTTTACAGATATCAGAAAAGTATCCCAAGCCTTTTATTACATTCACCCAAGAATATGCAGCTCATCTCCCAGCTTATAACCATTTCCCTTCTTTGAATTCCTACTTCATATATTTTCACTCAGTAGTTCAGAAATTTTGCACTCTGTATGACACTACTACCATTAGCAGTGTCTACTTTGTATCCATTTTCTTGTTCAAACTTGTATTACATTAGCATTCACCCCCTTCCTCTTCCAAGCCACAGTTCTACTGGGCAAATATTCATTCTACTTCATCACAGCAGATTCTGTCCCAGTCTCTTCCCCTCACAAAGTATTCAGTGTTTTCAAAACTCTATGTATAGTAACCGTATTGAGACTCATGCAGTCTCTGCTGTTTTACAGATGTCTAAACGAAGATGGTTTTTGTGGTGAAGACACAACAGAAACAGATCAGGGAAGGAATAAAAGGAGGCTCACAAACTATATAGGGATAATTTGGCTTCTACCTCCCACAAGGCCTGTGATCACATGCAAGTGGTTCTCCTAAATTTTTGGTCTAGAAGCATTTGAGAAGGAACCTGTAGCACCTTAACTACCATAACAGCACTTCTGGATTTCCAAGTCAGTCAATATTTCTACAAATTCTACAATATTTCTACAGAAGAAATCAGTTTTTATTCATTTACATGCACAGCATGTCCTAACATTGCTTTGGCAATTCTAGGCAGAGCTGTTTAAAAAAGAGCCACCCTAAACTGCAAGTTAGCTTTAAGGATAAAGGTAAGGGTAAATACCCAGCAGAGCCTATTCCTGCTGAAATTCATGGGTTTCACCATTCCTCCTATCATATGATTTTTAGGCTGTAATCTCTCCTACCTCTTAGTCCTTTAACAAGTTTTGAAGCTTTTCTACAAAGCAAGCTAGTCCAAAAGAAAAAAACAAACAGAAATACAAGGAAAAGAGACTCACACAGTGTCAGTGGTAGAAAGCCATTAATCTGTTCAAGCCACACTCTGAAACAGGAACCAGGCAATTGAGTACTGCTAATTTGTTTCATGCAACACAAGGCACTTCGCGCTAATTCACAGTGTTTTGTGTTGAGTCTAACAGCACCTGCAAAGTCACTGACTACATTTCAGCTATGGGGGCATAAATCTTCAGACAAAAGAGGTAACTCAAAAGCACAATTGACCAGACCCTATAGCAAAACAACTAATAGACTCTTTTCAAAAGGAGTCAATAGCCTTGAGGTTTGTTAAGATCCACAAGCAAGGATACACTCAGGCTTTTGGAAGAAAGGACAGACCAATGGTTTAAATGGTATCCTGCAGTTACAACTTGCTACACACATCCACGCTTCTAGAAAGCCTCCTTCAGTTTCACAAAGCTCTTTCACGAAGCACTGCTTGAGTAAAAAACAGAAACTAGAATATGTTGGCACAGAGACGTCCAGACAGAGCCCAAGATTGGATGGTATTGGAAACTGTTAAATACATAATAATGTTACATATACTGCTGAATACATAACAATGAACACAAAATTGACTTCTCTTCATTTTTAAGCCTTCACAGTTAAATCTCATAAGTTTTGGCTGCAGGATAATATTCAATTCATTAGTGATAACATATTTACTCTCCCTGTCCTAATACAGTTATTATTTGTGTAAGAAACAAAATTAGTAAGGTTAGAAATCCTCAAAGAAACACAGGAAGGGATTCACTTTTGAACATGAAGAAATAGACTTCTCTTCTTTTGTTTTGCTTTATAAAGACATATTTTTACTGATACGAGTTTAGATAAAGCGAGCAAAATGAAAGGCTATCCAGAAGCCTTGTCAGAAAAGAAAAAAAAAAACAAACCACAATTTAATCAAAATATGAATTTAAGATGATGAATTATTCAAAGCAGTAATTACCAGAGAGAATTCTTAAAAGGAGAGAGGTATATCAAATCTCTTTTTTTTTTCCCTAGTGACTAAATAACAGCCAAATTCTAAACAAGAGTCCATTTGGTGGTCATATTTGATACATGAAAGCGCGCAGTAGCACAAACTAGTCTGTATGTGTGACATCCTTCCCAGCAAAACTTGTATTTAGAATAAGTGGAACCAACAGCATATCTACTGCTATAATTAGGAGAATGCTCAGAATTGAAGGAAGAATTACATCAATAAAGGAGCTGGAAAAAATAAGAATAAATTATGGCAATCTAATATACATAGAATTACAGAATGGTCTTGGTAGGAAAGAACATTTAAATGTCATCTAGTTCAATACCACTCCAAGAAGCAGGGATGTCTTTGACTAGATCAGGTCGCTCAGAGCCTCATCCATACTATTTAATTTTTTAAAAATGGGAAATAAGAAATATTATTATGATTGTTGTTGGTTTTGTTGTTGTTATTATTATTATCAAAGAGAAATGAAAGGAACATTTTTCATCTGAAAAAGTAACAATCCCCATAGGGATACTGTGATTTTTCAACCATCTTGAAAACAAATGTACAGTTACATAATCTAAACAATTATTTCAAAGATGCTGCCAGGCTAAGGTGTCTTCAACACAGCATTGTCTGGCAAGCACAGTCCACTTAGAAACATTTTTAAGAAGAGCAGGTAGGGGCACCTTTGTTGAGTGAGCGCTTTAAAGAACAAAAGAAAAATACATATTCCTTCCCAAATTTCATGCTGTCCAAATTAGGAATTAAATACTACAATTTGTAACTATTTTCTAACAATCTACCATGTGATAAAAATATTTATTTGCTTCTCTCCCATGTCATCACCAGCAGCAGCAAGTAATCCTTCCTTATGTGCCTAACTTAACCAAGAGAAATGGATGAAGTTATTCCCCAGAAAAAGTTCAGAGGATTTGTCTTCAGAAATACAATCAAAGCCTACAGAAACAGGTTGAAGTGATAGAAGCGGCTACGGTTACATATTTAAGTAACATCTTTGGGACCTTTCCTTCCTCTTTTATAAAGTAACGTGCTTCCAGCATTCCCAGCGGTTTGGAGGAATATAATTGCATGCTATGACCTAAGAACTATGTGATTACTGTGCCACTACCTTCTGCATAACCCAGCCTGTAATAAAAGTGATAAAAATAGCATTTATTATTTTTGAAATGGTTTTTGCAATGCATCCATACTGATGTGGTTTAAGATGTCTGACTAAACTCAAGACACTTTACACAGAGGTTTTATTTTCTTCTAACAGTACTGAACACCATGCAAACTCCCTTTTGTGTGCAGAGATCCTGCCCAAAAGTTCCATCTGACTGGGTCACTCAGCTCTTAAGCAGAACTTTCAAAGACTGTGAAAGAAATGTCCTATCATGGCTCTATAAGCAAAATGTATTTAATGCAAAGGAAAGTCACAGAAGAAAAAGTGCAACAAGAAGCTGCACGAATAGAAAGTGACAAGCACAGTTAAGCCTCTGTAGTTATTACAGAATGTAACTGCCATAAGAGCTAGAAAAGTCAAACTACCCAGTCCCAGCTGTTAAAGGCAAACAAACCATGCTCCCTTCATAATTGCATCAATCGCTATATTAAATCTGACTTTAAACTTCAGGAAAAACAACCAATGTATGAACAGAGAATTTAAAGTTTAACACTTCTTTCTTCCTCAGACCTACATAAAACACCCAGAACCTTTCTAGAAAACAAGCTTGGTAATATTTCATCTGAGAGTAGTTGCAGACCATCACTTTCTGAATCCAAAAAAATATTTTCTATCTCTAATACTAAAACACTGTCATGATGCAGACATGGTTTCAGTTTTCTGGAAATTCCCTGCTTCTCAGGCTTTTAAACTCAACCCCCAGACTAGTCTTCCCTACATCTGGAAGTGCCTTCATTTTTCATGGAGATTGACCCTCCTTACCAAAAAAATAAAAAAGCTTTAACAGTAAAAGGCTACGCCTACCCCAACACCCAAAGTTTACAGGTTTCAGAGACGTGTCAACACATCAGATCCAAAACTATAAGTCACTCACTGCACAGATAAATTTCAAGCAGTACAAGAAAGTACTGGTTTTACACTATGCACATTTATGGAGAGGAAGCAAGAGAGAAAATTCCCATCAAGAGTTTGCCTCAAAGAGCTTCAGAAATCTGGGCTTAAGCCAAGCATCCCTTCTATTTAGATATTTTAGTTATGTAATGTAAAAAGTGAAAATAACCATGGATTTTTTTTAAATATATCAACACACAACTTAATTCCCAAGGCAAACAATTCCCATTAAACAATTATAACATACAGTTACAAACAAAAACATAAAGTAACTATAGATTAACACATGGTTCTTCTAAAGAGGGACAATGAAAAAAAGGCTGCTGCTGTCACAAGATTGAGACACGGGCTACTCTACACTGCTGTTTATACCAAACAAAAAGAGAATGAACACACAATTTTACATTCAATTTCATATTGAATGTCTTCCACATAAACTCTGAAAAAAGCATACTCATGCTTGAAGGCAAAGACTATTTTTTTCCTAGAAAAATTAGTAGAATGAGCAAGCATGTAACAAGCAGGTACTACCTATACATATCACCCACAGCTCATGCCTGTACAGCACATACTTACACAATACATAAATACTAACATGTAATCACTGCCAATCAAACAATTTTCTTCCCCAATATATAATTTTGCTTTCCAACAGTTTGGATCAACATAAGGTCAAACCAAATAAGTTAAATTTCTGGATTTCCAAACTATTTATCTCATATCGTGGCATGTCTTTGTTTAGAAAAACAAATGAGATAAAATGCCTTGCTTGAGGAGACAAATTGAAAGTCATTCTTCCAACCGCATACAATGTCACCACCATGCCTAACCCTTTTACATCTGTTACTGAGTCAGCTGTTAGCATGGCAACTCATGTTCAAGGTAGTTTCATTCATCAGCATTCTTTCATATTTCTCTTTTATTAGTATGACAATATAGGTGTTCAGACAGACCAACGTGAAATCCACACAGAATCAGCAATCAAGTGACAAAACTAAGTAACAATTACATATGACATCTACCACACATCTGAGACATTAACTCTGTTCCTTATACCTGGGATAGATAAGTATGCAGTCAGCACACACGTATCCACATACAGGAAGGCATAAATACCCTCATGTGCAGGAGCAGTCGAGCATTTTGATTCATGCTATCACATGTTTGCATGCAGGTATAGCACCTGCTGTTTCGTGGGACAGGAACAAGTGACTACATGCCTCCTCCTTTGCTGTTACAACACAATTATCTTCAGCAGGCAAATGGGGACACAAAAGGGCATGCGGAGGCGGTACACCAAAGATCTTAAGAATACACTAATATATTCTTCTAATGCGGGTTTGTACTGTTCTGTCTCCTCAAACCATGTAAAGAACGGGTTAGGTTCCAACCCCTGGAACAAATAGGGGCCGGAAAACAGGTATGACCCTTTGAGAGGGGTCCGTCTCCTTAGGTGAGAAATAAGCACGCCTTTTTCATGTTGGAAGGAAGGTGTTAGGGGAAGGTAAACACAGACTGAATACAGCTCCCCTCACTACTCATGCCCACAGGGTTGTCAGGCCTGTCCCCTCTGCAGATTTCTGTAATGATGGTGTCCCCCACTACAGAATATGTACAGTGTCCGTGAAGACAGGAATCTCTCTTCACATATGCCTTGGAAGACAGCACTGCATAGAGCTGGTACTTGTGCCTACATGACTATAAGGACACAGGGGTGGATGTCAACCCCAGCGATGAACAAGTGTCATTTGCAAAAGTTAGCACGCTCCTCGGGGTTGGTGCAGAGCAAACATGTTCCTACGCTCAGGTCTCCACCTATGGCGTGCAAACAGGTGACATGTTCAGAGGCACATCTTAATGTGGTTACACACAGACTTTCACCCCCTCCTTGCCAGGGGGGTCCACCCACGGGCAGAAGAATCTGGTATCCACCCTGGCACGTGTATGCAACTCCTGCCGCAGCTGAATCAAAGGTGGGCTGGCCGCCACCGCAAACCTCGGCAGTCAGGGTTTGCGATGCATTCCCCAGAGGGAGAAGAGGACAGGTACGAGCAAGAACTCCCCACACACATCCACACACACACACTCATTCCCCCGGTGTGCCATCGGCCGGCGCGCCAGCTCTGCCTCACCAAACGCAGGGCTGGGGGGGATGGAGAGCAGCTCTCGGGGATCCAGCCATATGGGAGCGAACACCTCCCTCGTACAGCACGGCGCGGGGATAAAGAAAGCACGGCGGCCGCGCAGGGAGGGGTGGGCTCGGCTTCCGACACGGAGGGGAGTGGGCGTTCAGCTCGCAGGGAGGCCGGGGGGTTCCGGAGCCTGAGGGGAGCGGGGTGCCCGGCGTTACCCCGACTGACCGCCCGTGCCCGCCCGCCCGCCCGGGCTCACCTGCCCGCACCGTGTCCGAGAGGTCGTGGCTGAGGGCGGCGGCGCTGCGCGGGAACTCCTTCAGCTTCCTGCCGCTGAGCGTGAGCGCC
>WBMV01004985.1:0-61956 GCA_013396655.1 Campylorhamphus procurvoides
CTCTGTCCGTCCGGGCGGCTGTCTGTTTGTCCGTCTGTCGGCCTGTCCCTTTGTCTGTCTGTTCCTCTGTCCGTCAGTCCCTCTGCCCGTCTGTTCCTCTGTCCGGCTGTCTGTCCGGGCGGCTGTCCGTCTGTCCCTCTGTCCGTCCGGGCGGCTGTCCGGCAGTCCCTCTGTCCATCAGTCCCTCTGTCCGTCAGTCCCTCTCTCTGTCTGTCCGTCCGGGCGGCTGTCCCGTCAGTGCAGCTCTCCCAGAGCCGGGAATGCGTCCCCCGGGTAGGGAGAGCCGGCCCGGCCATGCCCGAAGGGACCCCTTCGATATGGGTGAATATCCGAAGGGAGGGTGCCGGGAGGATGGAGGCAGGCAGGCTCTTCCCGTTGGTGCCAAGCAGTAGGGACAGGAGTGAGCGGGCAGGAACGGGGGCACAGGAAAGAGCACCCGGACATGAGGAAGACTCCTTGTCCTGTTCAGGTTGCCCGGAGGGGTTCTGGAGTCTCCCTTTCTGGAGATAGTCATGGACGCAATCCCATGCCATGTGCTACAGGACGACCCTGCTTGAGCGCAGAGGTTGGACCAGGTGACCCACTGTGGTCCTTTCCATCCTGGCTGATTCAGTGAGTCTGTGAGGGTGTTTGGGCTTTTGGGGGTGTTCAGGCTTGGGAAACCCATCCCACAGACCGCTCTCTCTGCAGAACCCTTGTGGGTGACCATGCCAGCCGGCCAGTGGGGTACATGTTCATCGACCCCACACCCCCAGGTGGGCCAGAGAGGTCCTGGCTCCCTGGGAACTGCAGGTGCTGGGCAGCTTGGGAGGCATGAGGTGCTGGTCCCAGCTATGCCAGAACGTGGTGCAGTAGCCTGAGGACAAGCACATGCCCTTCTTCCTGGGGGTGCTGTCCAAATGTTATCACCTAAGCCAGTTTCTCATTCACTTAATTCAGGATTTTTCCTGCTTAAGAACTGGAGAGCTATCCTGAAGAAGACAAGGATACCTCACCAGTAGTCCAGAGACAGCATGGACATTCTCTACAAGCACCTCTGGAGCCTGTGCCACATCCAAAGCAGCAGTTTGTTCAAGCCTTAAGCATATTTAAGAACAACATAATCCAGAGCAAGCAGCTGTAGATGAAAACAAGTCTGGATTTCTAAATTTGGAGTCTGTTTCCTAGCACCTGCTCCAAAGAATTTATTTTCCCTCCCCCGCCTCCAGTTGTTAAACAGTTGCATCTTAACTAATTTTGACTTAATTTCATTACCGCTGCTGACAATACCTTCTGAAATGTCATCTGCATCTTCTTCAGCAATAGATCTCAATTGAAGCAAATTAGTCACTGCATGCAACAGGAAAAAGACCTGGTGTTGGGGCGGATGAAAACTGTGCCCAGACATGCCTACTGTTACTGCTCCCTTTGCAGGGGAGATCTCAGGCCTGAGGTCCGTCCAGTCCTGCCTGTATCATGAGAATGTCAGTGGGAATCCACTCGAAAATATGAGAGCAGGAGCTCAATTTGTAGAGGCGTTATGATGGTTAAATATTTTTTGTAAAATGTATGGGCCGGTAGATTGGAGAACTATAGCAAGGATCTTATGTCAGTAGAGATCAAGCAAACCTAAGGTACGAGAAAAATCCAAGGTTTGATTTGGACATTTTCAACAGGGAAAGTATTAGTTGCAACAATTATTTATGTAGCAACTTCAGGGTAATTGTGTTTCGTAAGCCCCTATGCACTTGCAAGATGGAAGTCTTAAGACTACATTTTACATCAAAGTCTTGAATTAGGCTTCATTTTGAACTGCCTCAATGCTAGTAAAACTTGGAGCTAATGTAGAATGCAATTATGGCACAATATAAATGATACTATTGTACAAATAATACTCTACCTATTAGAAATCTTACATTTCCTGAATTCCTTGAGTTCTGGAATTCTTAAATGCTTTGCCTTTTGTCAGATTTTTTACTATCAATGCTGAGCTTGGTTGCAAGGCAATTTCAATTTCTAATCTGCAAATTGCTCTCTGTCCTTTTGAGTTTATTTAAAAGTCTGCCTTGTGGGTGATGGTGATATTGGAAACAGGGGATTATGATTTCTTAATGCAATTACACTGGAGTTGAAGCAAAGCCACGAAGGAAAATGGACTTTTATTCAAACATCTGTCAGCTGTGACATAGACCAGGAGAGATAAAATTAAGATTGAATTATTTTACTCTGATGTGTTGTTACCACTGAATTCTTGAATTACATTGGGAAAATAATTTGGACAACAGAACAATGAAGGCAGATCTCTTCTCCCTTCTGTCACCCCATGATTGAATTTAGGAAATTTAGGAAAGAACTTTTAATTTCAAGATTTTCTTCCATTAAGAGATTATGTTTTAGCTGTTCCTTTTTTTTGTTGTTTTTTTGTTTGTTTGTTTGTTTTCAGAATACTTTGGTATTGACTCTTCTGTTGTTTTTCTTTCTCAGAATACTAAACCAACATTTTTCCATAGATGTGGTGTCCTCATAATTCAAAAATACTTCTGAGCATTAGGATACAGTGATCTCTAGGGTATGGTTTCATTGATGTGAAGGATCTTCATTAAACCAAACCAAATTGCTTATTTAATTCTGTGACCAATTAGTGGCAGATACATATTTCTCAGACCAAATGTGTCTGTGTAATTCCAGGACAGTTTAGCAGTGGGGTGCGTTTTTGGGACTAAACATTTCAGTGTACGTCCAAAATCTTCACTTTACACCCAGTTTGTGCTGGTTTGGCCATGGATTTATGTTGCACTTCCAGGCAGTTTGTGCTGAGCTAACAGTTAAACCCCATATGCCTATACTGAAATGAGAGGCAATTGGTTTTGCCTATGCTAGGCAAATTTTTAAATTTTTTGATGTAGAAAGAAAGAGGACTTGAGTGTCTCACCAGAAATGTCTGACTTTGGAAATGGAAAAGATTCAATTTTAAGGGAAACTAATATCAAACTCATTCAGGAGTTGGCAGTGAAATAAACTTTTATAGCAAAGCCTTCATTCAGACAAGTAGCTAGCAGCTTCATTATTGGCGGGATAAGTCTGGATAAAGGATGGCAAAAGCAGAATAAATTAAGCCTCTCATGTTCCCCCCAAAGGAAAAAGCATTTTTTATGAAGTTGCACCCTTTTTACTATAAAGTAGCCAGCTCCAGCATCTAAGACTGTTGAGCTGGGATATCAGTTCTGTACTGCTTATTTACATTCAACGTAAACACAAATTAAAACCAGAAGTTGAGATGCTTTCTGAGCTTGATTTTTCTGCTCACTTTTGGATGATAGTGCTTCCCTCCATGAGTGGTGGTTGTGTCTTCTGAGTATGCCTCCTTTGTTTCTTATATTGACTTCTTAGAATCATGTATTCCCCAGATCTGGAGGTGTTTCACTCTCTAATGGTCATGTATTCCATTGCTTAAAACTTTACTGTGAAAGAAGTAGCCTCATATGTCTCTCTGAGGCTAATTTTTCCTTTGCTAGAGCAAAACATGAGCTGTTTTGCCATTGCTTTACCTTTCTGAAGATGATCTGGTGGCCTACGAGCAAAGGATGGTGCATCTATCCTTTGGGACCAGAGGTCTGTGTGGTCCCTCCCTCATCTTTAGCAAATAGCTGGCATGAATTTCTGTGACCTGCCTCAGTGTGAAGTGGTCCTTCCATGGTACTGGAGTATAGAGTTAGTTCAGGAAGAGAGAGAGTATCCTTATAGCTTAGGGCCCAGGGGAAGTGGAGGTTGTCTCTGCCCCTGCAGGGCATTGATTGAGTCACTTAAACTGGACAGGTGACATGAAACCCATCTCCACGGTAGAAGCAGAAGAAGTTCTTTCAGACCCAGGTTGGTCTCTTTTTCACAGTTATTGGTAAACTAAATAATTGTGGAACGACTTTACATAACTCATATACACCAAATAAAAGTTGCCTTGGCACTGTAAGGGTGGTGTTTGTTAACAAATGAGGGGGGGTTTTTGCACATAGATGTTGCTTTTTAAACAAAGTTGGTTTTGAGAATTGAGCGTATACAAATTAGGCAAAGCTTCCTGTGCCAGCTGGATGAGTGAGAACTGTCTTATACTTTCTGTTATCAGACCTTGTTTTCAGTTATTTGTATGTTTTCCTAACTTAAGGCATTTATCTTGAATTTTTCTATGCCTTACCTACTACTGATAAAAGCAAGAAATAAGAAGTTTACTGTTCAGTCAGAGATAAACAGTTGTCCCACTGCTCCAGTGAGCTCCATGCCTTTGAGCAAGTTCTTAATACTGTTGAAGAGCATATGCAAGGACATCCCCTGCACTGATGGGGAGGTGCCTCTCCTTGTGCAGCTCACACAGAGTGAAGTTACAACCTTGTATTCAGTAGATGCTTTTCTGAGCGTAACATCAACATCGTTTACAGGGTATCCTTTGCAGAAGTTGAAGAGTGCACAGAGAAGGAATGAAACCTGAGCGGGGAACTGCGGAAATATACAATCCTGTGGCTAGAGTTATCAAATACTGACTTGTAGAACTAGATTGTATCCCTCTCTCTTCCCTGCACTGCCTGAAGGTTGCAGAACAAATGTCTTAAACCACTTCTCACAGGCTGTGTCACTTAACAGACCATGGCTTTTGTTAGTTTAACCTGAAAACTTTTGGTTTGATTGGCAGAAGTACTTAGTGCTCACAATTTTAATCAATAGCGATTGTACTTTGAATATAGAAAAATGCTACAAATTCTAAATAGTCTGAATATCAAGCTTTGAATGTCTTAAATGAGGCACTTAAAATTGGTGGTTGTTTCTGATGATTTTTAATCATTATGTGCACTGCTTCACCAGGGTGCCAGCTTATGCTAAATAAGTCTTTCACTCCTGTAATGTGTATTACAAAAAGAGACTAAAAGCCTATTAAGCTATACAAAGTGCTATAAAAAGTGTGCTGTAACTGCCATCTGTATGTAATTCATATTTAAACCCATTTTCCTTAGTTCAGATTAAAAAACTACAATGATGCTAACAATTGAGTTTGTTATATTACTGAAACATCCAGGTGCCCAGAGAGGTTTTCTATGCCATGTGCTTCTAATGTAGCAGTTAATTCCTGAAGACATCATTGAATATAGAACAATTAACTAAAATTGAAGTAGATACTACTTTGCTTAGTAAAATGTGCACTAATGAACATGTCTATCTTGCATGCAGGAAGTTGCACAGCGGTGAAACCATACCTTAACCAAGAAAAAGGTGTGTTTTATATAAATAATCACTTGGCTTTCCCTGATAAATAACTGATTTTCTCTTTTTTTGTTGAAGAAGAAGAATATGATGAGCCTCCACTGTGCAAGGCGGGACAAGATATTGTGCTGCAGTCACCTGTTGACTGGGTGCTTCTAGATGGCCGAGAAAGTTCAGATGACCATGGAATTGTGCAGTATGAGTGGACACTGATGCAAGGTGACTCATCGGTTGAAATGCAGGTACACGTGCAATCTCACACACAGACAATTCCAGATGGTTGTGCTCTCACAGTTTTAAATGTAGAGATAATAATATTAAATGTATTCAAATGGATCTATCTGCCAGGCACCAAAATTAGGATGTCTGTACAATTCAAACATATAATTCACAGAAATGTAGAGCAGCCCAGGTTGGAAGGAACCTCAGAAGAACACCTGGTCCAACATTTTGTGGAATGAGCAGCCTAGATGAGCTTATCATATCTGTCCAATCACATCTTGAAGACCTCCAGTGAAGGAGACAGCACCTTGTCCCTGGGGAGTTTGTTCCAGTGATTATTTCCAGTGGTTTATACAGTTAATCTCTATCCTGGATGGCATGAGACTGCCAGCAGCAAACAAGTAGATGCTAATACTCTACTGTATTTCAGCTCTGCTTTCTTTTACCATTGTTTGTGCTCACTGCATTTGGTTTTTGGCTTCTGTGACCCAGGTTGGAGACCGCTCAGTAATTCAGTTACTTAAAATAATAAGGTATTTTCACTGACCTTATGAGATATTTTATCCATACATTTTCTGTTGCACTTTGGATTTAGCTCAAAATTAACCATCAAGAGGGATTCTTTATCCTAGTCTTCTTTGTGAATGCTCTAAAATCAGCAGGAAAATAAAGGGAAAATGTCTCAAACCCACCGAGTGTACTCATAGTCTGTTCACAGCCCACAGTATATAGTGCACATTGGGAACTCCACCTTGATCAGGAAGGATATGTAAAAGTGAGAGGGTATGGACCAAAATGAGGCTTTAGGAATAATTGCTAGATACCATCTTGGTGAAATGAACATTTTATTAACAAGAGTTGTTAATATGACCCCTTGCAGCATTATTTTCTTTCAAGAGCAATTAAATACTCTGTGATGTAGTAATATATGTAGAGTAAGAAAAAAATGAAAATTTAATAAAAAAATATTTGAATTTTTATTTTTTACTGTTACTTAGACTCACTCTAAAAAATACAGACAAGTCTTATATCCATTTACACTTGTGAAAATCTCATAAGTCTTGGTGGTTTCTTTGTATTTGTTAACGGAAAATGAATTTGACACACATTCATGCTTAAATAAATACTTTTCCATTGTGTTCAAATGAGCAGGGATTTCTCCTACAGATATGTACCCTGATGATTAGCCATGATAATTTAATTTTTAGAGTTGAATTAATAATTGTGATTTTTTTCTCATACATTCTTCTGTTGATGTCTTTTGTGCCTTAGTTACTGCCCTGAAGTTACTGAATTTCATGTCATTTATTCTTTGAGAATAATGCATGAATCCATAGCTACCAGGGAGAACGGGAATGTGTTTAAATAAGATAAAAGGCAGCTGTTGCATTGCTCTTATGTACTAAAGAATAAATAGAAGACAAAGGAGGGGGAAGGACTGCTATAAAGAGATCTTAAAATGAAGCCAGTGGAATTTCTTTTTCCTATTGTGACTGATTATTGCTTTTTAGATAATTTGCTTCTCAGATTGCTACGCACGCTCTGAAGCTGTGCAGCTCCTCAACACTGAGGGACAATAATGGGCTGGTCATTTTTAAAAGGCAGATTATCTGGAAATTTAGTCCTTACTTTAAGCCAGAGTTTCTAAGAAAGCAGTTACAGGCAAGCACTCTTCAGGGCAGGATGAAGACAAAAATGAAAGCACAGAGGTCACCAGGAGGAGTGGTGGCATATTTGGAAGTCAGTGGCATTTCAGTGGCATTGGCTCTGCACTAAGAGACTTGGACTCCAGGGCTCATGACTTTTAAATACGATATTTGCTCTCCCAGTAGTCATAGTGAACAGCAGCATGTGTTTTTTAGAGCATATTAATTTCTGTAATACACAGAATTCAAAAGGGTCATACACTCCATCAGGAGGCAATCAACAGAATGATCAGATAACCAACTCCATTCATGTAAATAAAAAAGGAAAGAAATTTCAGTTAGCCAGTTCTGTTACTCAGAGAGAAAAACGCATTTATCAATACACTCTGCTGTATAGGTGGGTCTAGGACTCTATGATCATATTAATCAAAAATTCCTGTTCTCTTTTAGGCCTGAAAAGCAACTTCAAATAAGCAAAGGTCTTTATTGAATTTTTGTTTTAATATTAAAGATAATCACAGAGGATTTTAATATGCCCTCCAGTTACTTATAAAAATAGCCCCCTGTGCTTCATTTGTAAAAATACACTACATGTCCAATAAATCTGCAGAAATTTTATGTAGTTACTGAAGTATGTGTTAATGAGTTCTCAGACAGCTGAAGTTATTTGGGATGGGTAGTAGTTAATGAGATTAAAAAAATTCCACATTTACAAATACCACACTCATTTTATACAAAGCTACTTCTAAATTACTATTGTACTATTGATGCTAGTTTGGTACCTGCTTTAAATTATCATAGAATAAGTTATTTTATTAATTTCTTAATGATCTAACCTAATTTTAAGGTTTTTTTAATCACATGAGTTTCTGAAACCTAATGTTTAGGTCACTCACTGTAGAGATGAACTTATTTCTGGTACAGAGCAAGCCACGGAAATTCAGCATAGGACATGGAAAAATTCAGTGCAGCAATTTGCAAAAGTTGTGACTACATCAAATGTCATAATGGTCAGAGATGGGCAGTCTTATTGATACAGCAATGCTACCACTCACCTTATCATAAATCAATCTATAGGATAAGTCACTTCTGTGGATCCATGTATATTGTCTACAGACTAACTCGATAGAGAGCAAAAGGCTAATATTTTACTGCCTACACTCCAAAGTTACATTTCTAATTACTGAAAAATTGAGTTAAATGTATGTGTCCATTTATTCTCCAGTGCTAAGATCCACAGCTCCAAGTAACTGAGTGTACCATAAAAAACACTACGTAAATATTAAGTGTATTTATTTTTACAAATGGATGCCAAAAAAAAAAGAGATCAAATGTTACATGTTGATATACGTGCTTGAGTGGGCTGGCTAGACTTAAGAGAATTATTTATTCTGCATGAAATGAGCTCCCTGTTCCTAGAAGTTTATGGATGGATCGTTTATACCAATATGTTTTTTTTTGCTGTGTGTCTTTAATCAGGTGCCACAACCAGGAACACTCAAACTGTCTCACATTCAGGAAGGCGGGTATATTTTCCAGCTAACTGTGACAGACACTGCAGGTCAGCGGAGCTCTGACAACGTCTCTGTGACCGTTCTGCCCATGGTTCATTCCGCAGGAGGTGAGAAAAGGAGCTGTTGTTGCCTGAGTGACACCCAGAGTATGGTATCCGGGGCAGAGCAAGGGCCTTGATGGAGGCAAAACTCTTATTCTCCATTTCTAGTGTTTTATCTTGTCCTTATCCATTACATAAAGACATGCCTTTCAGCTTTGAATCACTCTTTCAAAGTGAGGAAACAAGCAAGCGTCACTTGTGTCTTACAGCAATAATACTTCCAGGCATTGAATATGTGTCCTTCTATTGCTTATAAGCATGCAGGGTTGGAAAAATTAAATACTGCCATAGATATCAGGCACATTTTAACAGTGAGATAATGTGGACAACATGACGAGGCTTGTGTGATAGGGAAGACCCAGATAAGATCATTACATGTGAGGCAGACTAATAATAATACTGACCCGCATCTGTAGTCTGACTTCTGATTTTCATGCATTCAAGTTTTTCTGTCTAATGGTTGTTATTGAAGCCTTATGCTACTGGGGAAGCTGAAACTGTAACTGACCCATCATTTTTAAACTCTGAGCTCCAGAAACAAGTAAAAAGCTTAAGGGTAGAAAGTAAGTTGGATGTCAGTGTCTGTCAGTCCTGCTCTCTTTAATGTAATAACTTCTAATTATGTTGTAATTAACAAGTTGCTAGTACAGATCTGCTGCTCTGGCACAACATAAAAGTTCAATAGGGTTATCACCATGTTCAGCTGAACCCATGAAAACCTTGCTCTGCACCAGTGCGATATCTCTATATGAGAGGGTAGTCCTTGTGGCAATAAACTGGTATTGCAAAAAACCCTGGCTAATAATGCCTGGGTCCCAGTAAAGGGTGACAGAGTTGTGTTCATTAATGTTTAATTTAGCTAAAGCAGCCAGAGAGGTTTGCTGGTTTATTTGCTGCTGTGGGTGTCAGGGGTATCTTTTGTATGGAGCACATAGAGGATTTGCCGTCTTTTTATATTTTTGTGATTCCCCAAACATGTTAGCAATTCAAGTGCTACTGCTATAGCTAAACCAGTGCCTTAATGCATGCAAGATCCATGCTATTATTATTAGTGCTGAAGTTTAGGAGATGCACTTTCAGATTTTAGGGACTTAAACAGGCATCCACGTTCCTGCCATGCTTCCCTTAGCATTGCATGGCTTTTTGGTACAAAGCAGGATAACACCCAAAGGCTGTGACTCTCTTATGCAAATCAATTTGCTGTTACAACATTAATCAAACACTGAACTTGATAGTGCTTTACAAAGCAATGAACTACACTGCTGTTAGAAAGACAAAAGCACAGATGTAAACATTTGGTAATTATAGGATCAGAATGGGTTTCAGGAAAGCTTTGAGTATGCAAAATGAAATGTCCAGGGACACTCTCTGTTTCCAGGGGAATCTAATTAAAGCAGGCAGCAGTCAGTTGTTTCTGGTGAAAGGCATTTATGAGACCTTGTGCTAGTCCTATTCTGGTCTGTGCTGTATTGAAGTAACTGGATTACTGATGTAAATAAGTGATGAGCATTCTCTAAGTATTTTAATTAGGTTGTAGAAAACATATTATAAAAGAGCCCATCTAATCCATATGTGCATGTAGAACAGCATATTGTCAAAAATACAGAATGGGTCTGTGGTAGGAATTATGTGTTGGTGTAGAAGGTTAGCGGGCTTAGGAAGAATTGCAGACGGTCCAATATGGATTACAGCAAAACTCCACTTTATTAAAGAAACTTCTACAGTTATAGTCTTTCTGACAGTACATGCATTAAATCTATTGGTGCAGCACACACATAACAATCACTCATTGGCTACATATTACAGGCTGCGTTCTCTGTACTGAAACTGTCGGTTCTCATAGCTCCTGCAGGTGTTCATCCTAATGAGCACACAAGGCCTCAGCCAAGGCCAACTCCCACATGAGAAATCTACAGAGATAGTAGGTTCCCACAAGGCCAAAACTCCCTTTCTCTCTCTCACGAGAAACTTACAGGGCCAGCTGGTTCCCAACATGTTGGAGGGATGCCATCACAGCCATAGAGATTTCGTTTGCTTATTTTTAATTTAAAGCACTGTCCGGGTGCTGCACAAGGTGTAAGGTGCAACAGCCTCCAGGTTGAGTATTCCTGTATCAAAGAAATTGCCAGAATTGTGATGACGGTGGCAGGAACAGCTATTACCTATGTTAGCTTCTATGTCAATACGACAGTATATAGCCAAGTCTGACCTTTCTTCAACTTTCTGTGTTGTTCCTGGTCCTTCTTGACAAGCATGGTTTCGCTTTTCCCTTGGTGCTGCAGATTTTAGTCATTGACCCAGTACTTACTACTTAGATTTCTCTGTTGGTAATTTGGGAATTGTTTCTCAACAGCCTGTGTTGGGGTTTGCTCTCGCTACCAGTTTATCTGTGATGATGGCTGCTGCATTGACATCACTTTTGCTTGCGATGGTGTAAGACAGTGTCCTGATGGGTCGGATGAGACTTTCTGCCAGAATCGTAAGTGTGCAAGGCCACAATGCAGATTGTGGAAGTAACCACAGCCTGAATGACCAAAAGGAAAGGATGCCACTTCTGTGGCCTCTCTCTCTGTGAGCAAGCAGCTTGCTCCCAACATAGAGCCTTTCACTAGAATTAGCACATGGGAAGGTTTAATGTTCACATACAACAGGTGCTCAGAAATTTTCTTCAAAGCATATTAAAACTGTCAAGGGTCCCTAAATGACAGATTTTGTGTTGAGCATTTCTAAGATCTGTTTTTCACTTGCATGATGATTCTGGAAACAATAACCCTGGTCTTTATCTGCAAGGGTTGTCTTTGAGATACTCTGAAGTGCCACTGTGCACCTTACAAGAATCTGAAACACTGTGAGCACGTAGGGGAGCCAGTTGACTCACCATCACTCTGCTTTCATTAGTCATCCTTCAGGTATGAGCCCGTGCTCAACTAAGTGAACGAAAAACATCAGGGGATGAATTGGCACAATGGCTGACCACTCTGGCATTGATATTTTAGTTGCTGGATTTCACTGTAGAGTTCATGACTGTACTCTTGCTTAACAGTTGGCAGCGAGCACCTGCTAACTTGTTATGTATCTGGAACTCACATTGCATCATAGGTGTGAACCTGAGGAAGTTGTTTAGTCTGCCTCAAGGCCCATATTGAAGGGTCTTCCTTAAGAACACTCCCATTCCCTTTAATCATGTACAAAATTTATGACTTTTGTTTCTGTTAACAGTCAGCCCAGGTCGGAAGGCTGTGACACATGCAGCTCTTGGCACTACCCAGCAAAGGACTGTAGGACTCATTGAAAAAACAGATGAAAACTTCTCTGCAGAAAACACCCTGAAAGCCACTGCCAGAAATCAACCACTTCTCTCAGTGGATGCAGACATGTCTAACCAATCGCTTTCTCAGGGACCAAAGAAACAAATCAGTGGATTTGTGCCAGGTAAGAAATGAAATTAATCACTTTCAGTAAATAATTCTCTTTAAAGAAAGATAATTTCTTGCACCTTAAATTTATTTTAATTGTATTTTGGTGCCTGGCTAAGAGAAAAAAAATTGAAAATGTAAAAAATACAAGTCACTCCCCCCTGTAATAGTGAAGTTCTGCATAAGTTTTGATTTATTATTGTCAAGTCTGCTTTTTACCAGGTGTAAAAAGAAAGTTAAAATGTAGGAATGCTAGGAAAATAATACAGTCTGAGGAACAAAACATGCAGTGAGCTAAATACAAATTCTGCCCCAGGTTCAGCTCTGTAGGCTGATGTACTAAGGCTCTTTAAATCTGTAGAAGAGTACTTCAGGAAAACATAATAAAGTTCAACCTGGGTGAGAGTAATTGCTTTTTCCCTGGTCCTAATTATGCTTTCTTTTTTTTTCTTTCTTTTTTTCCCTCTGAACTAGTATCTTTATTATTATGGGCATTTTTTTTCTGAGCTGTGTCTCCAGGGCAGGAGAATTCTTTTGTTGGTATAGAAAAGGCTCAGCCTTTGGTAACAGCCAACCTCAGTTAAATGTGTACAGGTCCCCAGTTTTGTTCTCCATAGTGGCTGCAAGCCTGTAGTGAGTCAGTGTGTGGTGAGCAGAGTCCCCAAACCTGGCCTTTGGTAAAGCTCCAGAAGCTGCAATGAAACTGGTGTGTCTTTTAAAGTTCATGCTGATGAATTAAAACTATCTGAAATGGCAACGATATGAAAGCAAAACTGTGTGCACAGAGCTTAAAATCAGTATAAGACCTCCCATTTTTATTTCTTCATGGGTTAGAGAGATTCATGTGCCCCAAGACAGCTATTTATAACCAGCTTTATTTTCCAGTTACAACAGAGCAGTGCTCAGTGCCCTCTGCTGCCGACTCTTGTAAAGGGCACTGTGTCTTCAAATGCTTGTACTTTCTACCTGAAAGGAGGTTGTAGCCAGGTGGGGATTGGTCTCTTCTCCCAGGCAACCAGCAACAGGACAAGAAGGCACGGGCTCGAGCTTTGACAAGGGAGGTTTAGGTTAGATATTAGAAAGAAATTATTTACAGAGAGCGTAGTCAGGCATTGGAATGGCCTGCCCAAAGAGGTGGTGGATTCACCGTCCTGGAGGTTTTTAAGATGAGACTGGATGTGGCACTTATTGCCATGATCTAGTAATCACAGTGGTGTTGGATCAAGGGTTGAACTTGATGATCTTGGAGGTCTCTTCCAACCCAGCTGATTCTTTGATTCATCTGTGGAGACTGCAAAGGGAGTGAAAACAATGTTCTTCAAGAATCTGACTGCCTCAGTGAATGTGTAGGGACTGATTGCAAAATCCTCTCTCAGTTGCCCCTTCTTCTGGCAGTGTAGATAACCTCAGTCCTCCTCACTGGAATGACTTAAATCTGAAGTCTGCTCCAAACCCTTCTTTCTCACATAGTCCTGAATGACACCTAATATGGGGCTACCCACACTAAACATCAGATTTCCAAGGAATACTGCGGCCTCCAATGGAAAGTCAGCTGCTAAGTAGGTCTCAAAAACCACTTGACTCATGAATCCAGACACAAAACCAGAACTGAGGTCATCAACTTCAGCAACCTATAATCAAGGGTTATAATTGGAAGTACATCTAAAAGTGTGGCACTTTTGCATGGTCATTTTCTGTGTTTACCCATTGCACAGTGACTTATTTGCATCAGTTTTGCTCTCATGGTAGCCTTTTGCATAGCAGTAGACAAAGAAAAAAATTCTTATAAAACAAAAAAGTGTGAGAAGCTTCAGTAATTAGTGTTGTTACTAATTACAGTTAGCTGTTGTAATCATTTTCATTTTAAACAGGCAGGATTTCAAGGTGACCATGTCTGGCTTTGATTCTTGTGGTTTTAATATTGCTCTTTTGACAAAGCTCAGCCAAAATTTAATTTTACATGCTTAAGAATTTCCTTTATAATAGAAGGTTCCAGTCTTTACTGACCCAGGAGCCCAATACTTTTAACCAAGAAAGCAGCAAACAGCTCAGTGAGGTTTAAAATTGCATACAGATCAGTTCCAAAGGGGGTGCATGTGGTGAGACATGAAGAGGTGCTAGGTGTGTGTGTCCAAATGGCAACTGCCAAAAAATGCTCTGCCAAAACCTGCTCTGAGCTGCTGTCTTCTCCTGCAGACACTTAAACTTCATAGAAGTCATATATTCTATGTTAATGGTTCACAGAGGTCCAGAGATGTTCAAGTCCTGCCCCACTGGCAAGGACCACAGTCTTTATGGAGTTGAGGAGGCAGGCATCTAACCTGTTCCTAAAAATTCACCTAGATTCATTAATTAGACTTCTCTCCATCACTGTCATCTTAAGGAAGTTGCAGACTAAATCTAGTAATTATGTGATACAAAAATGAGACATACAGAAATGCTGGAGCAGCTTCATGAAGTTCATCTGGAAGTGTTCAGAGTGGCAATAATTGCTAGATGCATTTTTGAGGAGAGGTAAGCAGCACTGAACAGAAATCATACCGGCAGTCTCAAAACTTCAGCAATTTTACTGGCAGAAATCCTGTTCTGGAATGGACTGTGTCCTCACACAGTGTTGGACCTCCTACTGGTGCCAAGGTTGAACCTCTGTCTCTGAGTAACACTGAAAAGGTCTTTATTTGCCCAAGCTTGTTGACCTGCAGTTGATTTTGCAAATATCCAGCCTTCTTATATACTACTGTACATAAATTTTAAAAATAAGCTTTAATGATTTTAATGTCAATGTGGTGAAAAGCTGTCTACCTAAGATACCTGTTAAGGGATATGGCTTTACAATGGCAGCACAAGTTCCAGCTTTTAACTTGTGACTGTTCCATTCAGGGCTACTTTGTCTTATTTCTTAGTTGACTATTTCAGATTGTCATGGAAATACAATTCAGGAAAGAAAATGTGATGCTGTCAAATCCAGAGAATACAAGGCAGAGTAAGAGAAGGTGTTATCTACTGAAGACAGCATCTGGCACCTTCTGGCTGGTTGCTAGACTTGATGCTTGATACAGGAGCTTTCAGCTGACTTTTAAAGAACAGAAGTTTTTCCCAAGAGGTTGCAGGACTGAGGAGTTGCTTTTGTTGCTTTTCTACATTTGTTTTTATTACAGTGGTGGTTACAGTACCAATAAGGGCATGTTCTGTCTGCTGCTTACCTCTCCATAAACAGTTTTCATCTCTCAGAATCCAATAAAGATGTCCAATAAAGGGGCCACCTTATCAAGTACCACCATATTTATCTTTCCTCCATTTTAAAACACTGTGGGATAGTTCTTGATAGCAGGAATATGAACTTTCTGCCTATGAGAGTTATACTAGGGAAAATTTGTCACAGAATCCATTTTCTCTTAATAGTTTCTCTGTTTGAAATTTCCCTTAACCTGCCTTCTTTAGTCCAGTAGCCCCTCATGTTTGTCTCTGACTTGATGCAAACTTTTAAGGATTTGCACTGAAGTATGAAAATATGCAAGTCCAAGTTAAGTACTGTTTAAAGCTTCTACCTGACCTAGCGGGAGATCTATTCACAATAAGGAGAAACAAAACACAACCAAGCAACCAACACAAACCCCAAAAGTCATTCATGGGTGAATTTTGTTCTGCACTTCTACCTTTTCAGTGGGGTTCTTCTGCAACGGGGTGACTCCAGGGAAACACTGAGTCTAGCTTAGAGAAAACTTCCTCAGACACTCAGGGCATGGAGTCTTCTGGAATAGACCCATGGTTTAATTTTTGCCCAAGCTGGAAGGCCAAACATTTTCTTCTAACGTTGGGAGCAGAGGCAGGAAAAGGCATTTGATGTCAGTGAAGGAGTCCTTTCTCTCTCTGCAGACATGTCTCCATGGTAAAGTAACCCAGACTGCATGCCCTGCAAAGGCCAGCACAGCATTTCTGCATAGCTGCCTCCAAAGAGCCCCAGTGTCCTTCTCTGGGGAAGTTCTTAAACCCAGCTGCATATTCTGACACGGCTGCACTTGCAGATGAATATAGCAAACATACAGGTACAGCAGAGCACACATGAATGAGCAGTAGGCTGGCTTCTAAGCAGCAACAGCCAGTAGCACACGCAGTCATGCAGACGGCTTGAATTCATGAGCAGCCTGAAGCTTCGCACTCCCCAGCATAGCCAACTCAAGTGTATAAATCACCATAACAGCTTTGCATTCCCCTGGCACAAGGTGTCTGCCTCTCCCAGGCTGCCCATGCCAGCTGCTGTGCAGTGTTGTTCAGGGCTGGGATTACAACACTTGGCTGAGGGCCCAAGCCTTAGTCATGTTTTTATTGTGGAGGCATCGACAGCAGGAGCTGTAACCTAGATCTCTAATTTAGGGTAACTAGAAAGGGCTGTAAATTGCAATTTCCTAGGAACGGACTAGAAAATCAAGAGAAAGTGAAAACAAAATGAAACCCACATAACATGATTATGTCAGGCTCCTAAACCTGTTTGGGGAAATTGCTTTGTTTTCTAGTGATAATAGGTAAGATGTTGAGCAGCACTGACTCTGGTAGTCTCTCCAGTCATGTAAAAACAGCCACAAGTCTTAACAAAATCCTACAAGCTTTATTGAAGGGATTCTGTTCTTCTTCTACCCTTCCTAAATTTTCCCACTAAACTTCTCTCCGTATTTGCCAAATGTCTTTACAAGTGCTTGGCTTAAATATTCCATTTACTCAAATGGCAGGGAAACAAATTTATAAAACAGGCATTTAGATCTAGCCTTGCCATACAGGCTGGAGCAGATCTTAAGAAGAGCCAATGTCTTTTGGGTATTTCCAAAATAAACATAAGTATTCATTTAGAAAAAACAGAAGCAGAAAACAGCTGCTGGTTTTAGTGTCAGTTACATTCAGGTGGTCTTGCACAGCTCTGATACCACACAGGTACTTTAAAGCCAGTACAATTTACACTTACGATTTCCTTAAGTCCACTTCACCTGCCAGAACAACATAAAGAGCCCAATGAGGAGGAGACCACAGCTCATTCCTAAGGCATTTCCTGCAGGTGGAGTTAGTGTTTATCCATAATGGCAGGACAGAAAAGCCAGAGCTGTGAGGCTGTGTTCTGCCTTAGAGTGGGGACATCAGCACTGACCTCATGACATATCAATGAAACAATTTAAGCTTTAATTAACAGTCAAGTGTATTCGCTGCTGCTACTGGCAGGGACACATTCTGTGGCTCTTCAGAGCTGCTGGTGGTGGGTGGGTGTTACAGAGTGCACGTTCCAAGCTAATTGACTTAAACACTTCCTTAACGCCCACCACTATATGTAATTCCAATTGCAACATTTCACATTCATATTCTACAGATCCTGTAGCATAGTGTTTCTGCTGGCTCTGTCACAGTTCTGAAGGCTGCCAGCAAATACATCGCAGCACAGTCAATGTGCCCTTCACTATTTATGTTATCAGTAAACCCCAAATATAGTCATTATTTTAAAAATGTAGGCATATCACTGATTTTGTGAGGGTGTTGGTGGATTAAGCTGTTACTCTTGCATGGTGTCCCCACAGCTTTCAGAGTAGGACTTCAGTGGGAGGGCAGGAGGACAGAGTCCCAGCTGAGTTACTCTTTTCTCTGGTGAAGCAGGACTGCCACCCCGTGCATTCCCAGGAACACTTCTTGGCAGCAAAGTATGCGTTGTCTCTTCTTGAGTAGTTACAATGCTCTGTAACATCTTCCCTACTACACAACCTGCAGTGACTCCAAGTCATCCTCTTCGAAATGTTTTCCTCATGTATTTTTATGTCTTCCAAGTACCTAAGTTCTGTATCTGTATGCATCAGGGAACAGGCAGAGTTAAGGTGACTTGCACAGCCAACCTACGCATTTTCTGCTTTGCAGGTTTCAAGGGCAGAGATCAACATAACTTGAAATGACCTCATTTTCAACTACATATATAAGAGATTTACCAAAGTCTTAGCTCAGACTAGTCTATACCTCATTTTGGAAGGCTGTAAACCAGATTTTATATCCCTCTTTTTTTTCAGTGGAAAATAACCCCTCTTGGGTTTGGTTGAGCTGCATTTTGGTTTGGGATGCAAAATTGAATTCACATTTTAGCTTTAGTTTCACATTATTTCAAAAATTCAAGTTCTATAGTTTCAGTCATAAGTTCTTAAACTGCTGCTCTTTTGTTTCTTGTTTTTCCGCCCAAGTTCAGCGCTTTACATTATTCAACTCTAGTGTCCTGTGGATAAGACTTCCTAAGTCACTGAACAGCAATGTTCATTTATCTTGCTTGACTTTGTGCAGATAACAGTTCCTCAGGGAAAAGAACAGATGATAAAAATGGAAATGGCATAATGGTGCCAAAGAGAGATCAGCTTGGAGGTGGTCGACCAGTCCCAGAAACAGGTAAGACCAACTATGTAAATGTTAAGTTTTTCGGTCAGCTGCTGTAGATATAGATACAATGGTCAAGAATTGAATAATGTACTTTCATATTCTGCACTGTTCCCAACATGCATGATCATACAGTTTAGTTTTGTAGCATGAGTTGCTCCAAATATTAGCACCTAAGTGATAGACTAGCTGTATTTTTAAAGAAAAATTTCAGGTTTTCCCTACCAGCATCCCACTGTATTAAATTAAATGTAATTTTTCATAATCTTATTGTAGGTGCTGTGTTACCCTTAGCCTTAGGCTTGGCCATCACTGCTTTGCTGCTTCTTATGGTTGCTTGCAGACTGCGCTTAGTGAAACAGAAGCTTAAAAAAGCTCGACCCATTACATCTGAAGAGTCTGATTACCTCATCAATGGGATGTATCTCTAAAAATTGGATTTAGGTCAGTTCTTTTCTCTCCTTTCTCCTGTGTCCATGAACCTCTGCGTCTATTAAAGGACCAAAATCCTTACTTAATTTTCAAGTGTAGAAGCAGCTTACAAGAAGAGGAACATATTCTTCCCCTTGGTGATAATATAAAAAAGTCGGTAAATGCCCATGCTCAGATATTAAGAAGCATTCAGGCTCCAGAGAGTGGATTCAGTTGATTCTTGTGCAGAAGACACTGCAAGGTGGGGAGACCCCATGCTGGATGCAGGGTGCCCTTGCCCTCCCGACAGCAGCTGGGGTCACAGCCAAGGCTGAGTGTGCCCCAGGGCCAGAGCAGTGGGGCAGCCAAGGCCCAGCAGCCCTGGCCAAAGCATAGGGGTCACTCGGTGCCACCACACTCTCCTCCACGCTGCCACTGCTGTGCTCCACCCTGGGGACCGGGATGCTCCAGCCGACGCGCTACTTCACTGCTCAGCAGAGACCAACTTGTGTACTTCCCACCTGATGCACTGGGAGTATTTTCATTAAAGAATGCTTTGTTAATTAGAAGTAATCACTCTTTAGGCACCAGCTTTTGTAAAGAAAATTGGGGTTTAAGGAACCAAGCATCTTTTTTTCATTCATAGTTTAAACCTCTGCACTGCTAGCAGAGAGCCATGCTAACTAAATGCTGGAATGAAAAAATAGGAGTCTGTAGCAGATGAGCTTGGACTTCCCAGTGCTCAACAGCGGTCATGTACTATTGCCCAAAGAAGCTGTGGATGAGCCATTCCTGGCACTATTCAAGGTCAGGCTGAATGGAGCCCTGAGCAACCTGATCTAGTGAGTGGCATCCCTGCCCATTGTGGGAGGGCTGGAGCTGGATTATCTTTAAGGTCCTTTCCAAGCCAAACCACTCTGTGATTCTCTGTATGATCCCAGAGCTGTGTCTCTCCCCAGAGCTTGGGGCTTGTTCAGCCATTTCCACGCCTGGCCTGCCAATCTCCTGCAGTGTGAAAAAGCAGCACGCAGCAGTTTTTATCTGAGATGCCAGAGTTGTAGGACTCCTGTTGGTTATCCCATAGCTCCCTGCAAAGCTTGAAAGTTTCGGTGATCTGCCCTCACTCCAGAAAAATTCTCATAGAATTAGAGCAAGTAATTGATATGTGTGAGTGAACTTCAGATGTGTTAACAGTAAAATGTGTACAGTATATGTTATATATACATATATATATACACACACCGTGTTGTCTGTCTTGTTTGACTATCCAAGGATGTCACATTCCTCATGGGTCCCAATAAAGCCAGAGCCAAATGAGGCATGCATCTTTTTGTATGTCGTCTTTTGTACTTCAGTAACTTCAAGTCAGCAAGAATATTGCCATGGTATACAAACAGTTCTTCAGTTGTTTGTTCTTGATTACTTTATGTAAAATAGCTCTAATAAACATATTTTATTCTTATATTCCTTGCATTGTCTCTGTTTTCAGCTACCAGCTAAATTTTGTGCTACAAGACCGTATCATGAGAGCAGACATTTCTCCTTTCTGTAATACAGCTTTATAAGAAGCTGGAACGTGTATCATGGGGGGAGTTGTTGAGGTACTTGTTTCAGGAAGACTCAGAATGACAGGTCACCTACCCACAATGAGCTGTCTCTTGAGCAGTGCTTGACCTGAGCAGGACAGCAGTCACAGAGCTGGCTGTGCCAATCACTCAGGAAATCTGGTTTCCAGTGCTCCTTGCTCAGAGCCCTTGTTCCACATTAGGCAAAGTCTGGTTATTTGTACCTCAGCATTACAGTGGGTCCAGGAGACCATCTGCTGATGCCCATTTCCAATTGGGAAGTATGGCCTCTCTTCCATTCCAGCCTACATCAGGAATGCCAAATAGCACAAGACCCAGAAGACCACATTTTAAATACAGCTTCTAGGGAAGACATTCTACCCATCTGGTTAGGATGTTATTTCCCATCACTGAAATTTGTTTGGGGGTGTAATGAAAGATGTAATCCTCCTTCACAATCTTACCACAACAGCAAGAAAAGCAGTCTTTTCTCACTGTGCCCATTATGCTCCTATTACTGAAACCCATTACTCTGGCACACAGCCAGCAACAGAACAAAAGGTTTGGTTTTGTTCTTCCGGGCAGGACAACAGTGAGATCCTGCACAAAGCACAAGCCAGCTAGTGGTGCAAGAAGCTGCTCTGCTTTCCAGTCACTTTACCCAACAGCAGGCTTTGTTGCTGTGCTGCTGCAAGGGGAATAAACCTTCATGGATTTCACGTATGACAGGTAAGAATGAACACCTCCAAGCAGAGAGCAGCAGACAGCAAGCATGGTCCAGGAGTTATAATAACATGTGTTACAGTTGCCACAGTCTTCCCAGGGACTCTTCTTTCCAGGAGAGGAAATACTGACAGTTGCTGCTGTGCAGGCCACCAGCCTGTTACTTGCTGCATAATAGTAAACTCCACAGCTGGACTGAAACAAACAAAAAAGTTTGTACTTATCAGAAAGCCTGAGCGTCATCAGCTGGATAGAGAGCAAGACAAAGTTAGCAGATAACAGATTGGCTTGGCAGCTTCTGGAATTAACACACACATTGGTCTCAGTACTATGGGTCTTCATTTAATAGCTTTCATGCTATTTGATTTTAAGTAAGTGATACTGAACTACTGAGCCAGAGCACACCTGGGCACTAGCAGAAAATACTGTGGCAAGACACCCTCATTGACATGCTTGGGGTGCTTTTCCCTTCTCCCCAGGCAGTTCCCAGCCCTTGCCTCCTGCTGACACCACTTCTGTAGCTCCTTCCCAGCTGCTCCCAAGGTTGGGGCTCTCCCTCTGATGACAAAGGAGCACTCAGAACAGACAGTGTTTCCAGCCCATCTTCACAGCTGCATTGCTAATGCTGCTTTCATGGCATCTCGTGCAGAGCCCAGGGGCCAGGGAGATACAGTGTTTATACTGCAGCAAAAGAACAACGTTCTGTGTCAAAACTGTCACTATTTGAGGTCTGTCAGATCTGGTTGTCCTGTCCCAAATACTGAAATTTGTTTATCCACATATCTGGGAATATGCTCAATCCACCTATTCGTACCAGCGTGCTCAGACAGGTAAGCAGAGAACACTGACTGCTCAGATCACAGTCCCCTGCGGATATTCCTTCCTTGTGTAATAGGGGAGGTCTTTGCAATTTGTTTTGTCAGTGTATTTTAATGTTGATCAAGACACATATTTCACTTAGACTGCTTTTTGTATTGTCAAATGTTTTGCCCTTCAGACCACCTTAAGGGTACAAATTACTTCAGAGTAACAAACGATACTTACCTAGGTTTGATCCATATTTAGAAATAAGGGGTTTTTTCTGTAATACGGGTTGCTTGCTGCCCACTTTTGCAGGGGATCCTAGCCTGAACATCCCAGCTATAATCATTCCATAGCACTGCAGGATTATAGCAGGGCCAGTTCCGAGAGCACATTTGCAACACAAAAAGGCTGAAATAGGTCAGTGTGATGCTCCATTTGCTTTTCAAATCCCAGATAAAGCTTAAGAGTTTCAATCCCAAACTGCACAGAGCGAGACAGAGGCCCAAACCAATAGCAACACAAACACGCCACCCCAAAACAAAGGGAGAGCCTTTCTAGTAAGCCCCAACAGAATCCAGTCATGCATCACTGAGGTCTGTGCTCGCTGCTTTCATGAGCATCAGGAATTGGCATTTTTCAGTTTCTAATGGCAAAAGCTAAAAGAGTAACAGCAGAGAGAAAAGCTAGAAAAGATCCAGAGGGTGCTGACAGACATAAAGGCCAGACAGAGGCAATAAACACATAGTAATTAACTGTGAAAGCAAAGAGCCTATGAAACAACTGGCCTGAGCTGAGTAAGAGGGAAACATGCTGTAAACAGGGAATATTTAAAGGAGGAAAAATGTGTAGAATTAATCTTGCTACACGTTTTTCAATAGTTACTTTAAACAAGTCAGGAAGTGGGCTGCAGTCTGCACTGGAGCCTTGAAACACAAAGAGAAGTCTAAAAGGACTGGAAAATGCCACTTCAGAAACAAGTTTTAAAGACACCTGCTAAAATTGTAATTTTTGCAGTTGTAAGGCTCCTGGCTGACAGTTATAAACCACTCATGAATCAACCAAGTGTATTTTGAGCAGGCTGAGAAAAACCAGATGAGGCAGAAAGGTTCGATGAAGGACTGAGAGTCACAGTTTGCTTGGCCAATAGAAATTGCATAATCCTGTTCTAGGCAGCAGAGCAAGAAACTTTAACATAGTTCTTCACAACCAGCAGATCCTAATGCACTAAAGAGATGCATTAAAGATCCCTACACTCAAGACAAATGACTGGACAACACAGACAGAGAGGGAGCAGGGAACTTGAATGGGTGCAGGACTAGAAAGGACTTGAAAGCAGGTAGCACAATGGAAGGTTAGGCCTATAGGGAAAGCATCCGTGAAAACTAATTCTGTGCGCAAGAGATGACTTTCCTGAGGCTTCTTCTATATCCAGAGGAGATGAGTTTCTCTAGAGCTCTGATCAGAGCAGTAGCCTAGGCGGATGCTCTGAATCACCCAGTCCCTAGCCAGAAGCCTTTGAGTGTTCTCCTAGTCCATAAGGCACCTCCTGCAATAAAAGTTACTGATTAATCTCAGATGCCTCTTCTACATTATAGGTGAAAAAGGATTTGGCAGAACATGGTAAACAAGAAACTTAACCTGTTCATACTGAAAACATAATCCAACCATTAGCCTAAACATGGCTGAAAAAAAGACTTCAGCTTCCCAGTAGCACCAGGGAATGTTTTCAAGAGTGTCTATCAGGTCATTTCCTCAGAAGCATATGATGAAAATGGCTGGACTACAGAGAAACATTAGAAGACCGAAGTGAGATCTCAGAGAAACTCCATCAACAGTCTTTATGAAAATAGTCTGTTGTTGCTAAAACAGTTTTCTAAAAGGCACAGAGTTAAGTATCTCAAGTTTTCAAATCTGGTATGATGAGACCCAAAGTGAGTTACTTTCATTTGTCCTTCCTGAAGCTTTCAGGCAATTTTCAATGGGCAGCTGGATCTCCTCCATACATATTTCAGCATTAACTATGTCCATTCAATTCATAATTTAAAGAAATACAATTTTAGTTCCTGAGCACATTCTGCTGAGCATCTCATTAACACCCTGCCAAGAGCATGAGAGAACAGTAAGAGCCTTTCATAGGAAAGCTCAGAGTGCATCAGCTGCATGATGAATTTGTGCTGTGTAAAAAACTACCACCTGGAGAAGAAAGCAGCCCTGTATGTAAAGGATGAACTGTGGGAGGCAAACAAAGCAAGGAGAGGAAAGTTAACAACATCTCTGCCTGCGTAAGGTCAAGTTTTAGTCCACGCTGATTTCCTTAGACCTGGCTGAGGCACGGAAAGCCACACCTTGCCACCGGGGGGGGCTCTGAGCACACAAGCATATATTGTATACAGTAAAGGCAAAGTGGAGTTATGATACCTTTAAGAGTGTCTGTGCACTTCCAACTGGTCTGCAACCTTTCACAATTATATGCAGATGGACAAAAACTCAAATAGAGCCAACAAAGGCAACACACCCACAAAACCAACTTAAGCTCCATGCTTGAATCCATCTATTGTATACCACAGCATTTAAACTCTAACTTACATCCTGAAATGCAAAAGACCAGTTTCAGACCTCATCACCTCCTGCATCCCCTTGTGCACATGATGCCTTTCGGGCAACACTTCCCTTCCATGTTTGTTTTGTTTGTTTCTGCACAGTGTGCTGGTGTGTCCTCACCATCCACCTTTTTTTCTGAGCCAGCACCATCCCTCATTCACTTCAGCAGAATACTTCCTCCACATTGCTTGTGACAAGGATCAAGGGCTTCATAAAGGTAATTAGAATTATTGATCTTTTGAGCTGCATCATAATCTGATCAAATTCAGCCAAATAGAACCAGAGATACAAATCATGGACTTGGTTTACATTATTCATCCTTTGCATCGTGTCAAAATCAAGAAGGAATTGAGAACATGTCCGCTTTCCGTGAACAGCATTTAAATCAAAAGCAGTACATCCTAGGGCACATTAATGAGTAAAAGGAAGATGGGTGCACAACCCTTCTTCCTGGCAGGACGGAGAGTAGTAGTTCAGAATTTTTCTCTGGGCATTTCACTTTACCTCTTTGTGCTGACGGCTCATTCCACAGTCCCTCCACACTCAAAAACCCTGGAGCTTGTCACCCTGTCACAAAAACACTGTACATGTGGAGAGAATTGCTGCCAGCTGGAAGCTCCAGAGCCTACCACGCAGAGCCCCCCTGGCTCTAGGCATTATTGCCTGTTTCAAACTTGCTGATTGCAAAACATTTCAGGAACCATCCAGGTGGCCTCCATCAGCAGAGCTGGTGCACATGTGCTGCGTGCTAGTTTCTCTCCAGGAAACATCATGTAATGGGCTCTATGCCCTCAAGCTAGTTGACCAGTTTGAATGGAAACTGTGAATCAGCAGATCATTCCTGCTACGGAAACAGAAAGCATCCATATGGCACATCAAACTTCTCTGCGAAGCACCTACAACTGTTAATGGGTTTCCAAGATACAGGTATTAGCTCTTGGTTCCTCTGCGCAAGCTCTGGTGGTCTTCTACTGTCTGGATCCTGGAAACAACCAGACAAGTGACTTGGTGGTTCAGCCAATCCATTTTCCCAAGCTGTTCTGGGTTAGAGGTGATGGTAACAGCCCAGTAAAACATCATTGCACCTGTTATAAAAAGATAAAATTCTAATCCTTGCAAGCAGCAGATCCCTCTCTTGGAGGTAGCTGGATTCAACTACGGACAGCAGACAGAATGCATGCAGAGCCTGTTCCCCAAAACACAGAGATATGAACAACATGAATTCCAAACAGCCATTTGAAATTCCACTTACATTCCATATATTATTAATGGGTTTTGTAACTGCAGCAATACATTAATTGACTGAAAATGGACACATAGTTCTGGTTAGTTAGTAAAGCAGTATTTTTATACATACTTGCTTTCTTTTTGGACATGTGAAGTCCTGTTGAAGGTTAAAAAACAACAACAAAACCAGGCAGACACCTAGGTACAGCTTCCTCTCAATTTGTTTTATTTGGCAAAGTAGCAATTCAGACAGTTCACACAGCATTTATTCAAGCTCTTCAAATCTTCTGCATTTCAACTTGTCCTCGTCTCCAAGTTTTTACTTCAGAACCATTGCTTCATCATGGAGGAGTTTCCATTTTCAAATTCCTAAATGCTACTGATGGATACTCCTTTCTGTCCAAGTACCTTGATTATCACCAACTCCTTCAGTGGAATGGGTGCACTACTCCCAACAGCCTTGGTCCCTGAAGCCTTACACCTCCTGAAGTGGTTCTCCCAAAAAAAGTTGTCACTGGGTCTCAGTTTTAACACCACTTCCAAGTCAGGCTAGCTTATTACACTGTGTCCAGAGACAGGAATTTGGATACAGTTGAGCTCATATCTTTCATTTAACTGATTAAATTAGTGAGAAGATGTAAATAAAGCTAAACTCAAATTGAAAGATACAGTGACCAGAAGGTTGAACGTTAGCATGCATCAGTTAAGATATTTCACTTCAACACCAAGAACTAGATTCACAGTTGATTGTGGGTTAGTACAAATTTGTCAGATGCAAGTGGGTTTTTCTGGATTGTATTTTCTAGAATACACGCTATATTGATTTCTTGATAAATCTTGTGTATGTGCTCCCAGGCTGCAGTCAGATCAGGAGGTGGTACATTAGCTTCCAAACATCTAAATAAATTAAGTAATACGTATCTTTTACAGAGAAATAGGATGAGGCTGACCTTTAAAAGGAAGATTATTTAAAATGTTCCTTTTTCATATTCAGAGGCCTTTATGCTTCCAGGGATTAATCCCAGCGCAAATTATTGCTCTTTCACCATAAAGTCTTTTTTCCCCCCCACCCCCGCCCAGTAATCACTGTGGGTTCCTTTTATGCAAGTTATTTTATTCTATAAACCTTTTTACCATAAAACCCCAGAAAATAATGGTAACATGCTGTTTACTTTCACTCCTGGTTGCTCAAAACTGAGCAAGATGACTGAAGACACACTTTCCCCCTTTCCCAAAACAGCCCACCTTACTGTACTGCTTCGTGATTTGCTGTTGGCATTTTACAGTACCAAAGCTTAGGGCAGTAAAAAATGTTTCTATCCTTCCAGCTATTCTTCTACATGAAAACTGAACAAGTGCATCTATCTGCATTTAGGAGTCCATGATTCTTTCTGCACATATGATGTTTTCCTTGTATAACAATTTAGAATTCATTTTCTAAAAAGCCAGAATTTTTCCTGGGTGCCCACAGTTAGAAAAATGAGAATGTTAATACAGCAAATGCCTTTGCCAAAAGCAGTTTTCTTTTAGACCCAAACAGGATTTTGGTTTTTTTATAAAGAAGAAAAAGCAATACATATCTCAGTAGTCTACTACATACTGATCCTAATCTTCCACACAAGCACACAACCCCTCTTTCGCTTTTAAGTTTAGCTGGCAAAGCAGCATTGCATAAACTGTTCAGCGACTGGGACACAGCTTACACCATACTTACAGCGTTAAATATATGCATATCATGCCAGTAGTGAGCTATAAACCAAAACAGAATTTCAAGATTCCATTAACTAATTTTCGAAGGAAAGGGAAAACCATGTCTGTTATTGTCCAACTTGAACGGCAATGTTTGATAAGAGCAGCCACCCACCTCTGATGTCTTAAATATATACAAATGCCTGGTTTCAAGGTAAAAAAGCAGCTGATTGTATCTACTGCATGCTAGTCTATGACACCATGTCAAAAGCTTAAAAAGGAAGTTCATGTCCTTTTAGTAGCATCTAGCAGACATTGGAACACAGAAAACCTGGTATTACCTACGTAGTGTTGTAAGGTGCACAGAAGCAGTTTTACCAAGGGACACAGGAGCCGAGAGAAGTGAGTGTTCAAGTACCCCCATCAAAATTAGAGTTCACAAGCTATAGGTCTTTACCTGCAGTATTGCAGAAATTCACTTTGAACAGATGAAAGTGAAATAAAGGCATGTTAAATAAAACAGTGCCCACATAAAACTTTCCACCATTTCTTTATCAGATTTGCCTTGAGCATCTAAAAAAATAAAACAAACACCACGCTTTTCCATGCTGATAACAACAGTATAACGAAGTCCAAAACAAGCTGCAATGCTGTTGGTTTTCAAAAAGCTTTTAGAACTGGAGATGAGCAGTCCACTGTAACACTATGTTTGGGTCAAGATGATGTAGCTTTTACATTTCATCCCTGTAGAAAGAAAACACATGCAGTTATGTTTCTCCTCCCCTTCGAAATCATGTTTGAAAAGTTTTGATATTGCATCAGATTACATTTAAGCAATCATGCACATCAGCAAAACCTCAGAAAATCTCTTCAAGCTTTAAGAAAAAAATGCAAACAAAACACCAAAGAAAAGGCAACAGCAATCCGATATCATCTATACCATCTCATTCTATTACGTGATTTGTTGTGAAATATGGGTTCTCCTATTTTACATTTAATTGATCACTTGCTTTAATGAACAATCCCCACACTGCACAGCTAGTTAGACAGCTACCTGTCATCCAAATTCCGCTGGCTACACTCTGGCAAGAAACTGAGCCAACTTGCTAGACAGAGTATTGGCAAAACCCATCCTCTGTAGCTGCCAAAAAGGCAAGTTTAACTTCAGCTGTAGTCTCTCAAGAAAGCTAGGAACACAATCTCGCATCCACATCTGGCAGTTGGTACCACTTCAATTTATTCATTTCACTGAGGAGCTCAAACAACTCCTGAAGGAGCTATGATAAATCAGGAGTAGGTTATGGAAAGAGGATGTGGGGGGGTGTGTGTATGTGTGTTAAAAGAAGATTCTGTTAGTAGTAAGGACACAGCAAGAAGGCTCTCTAAGTCACTATGAGGAATCTAGAAAATGTAGGCACTTGTTCCTGCAGGACATTTAAAAACACTGAAACAGGAAAGCCAGAGAACCCATATTCCAACTGCAAAGTTATTATATAGTAGTGATTTGTTTAAATATTTCTAAAGCATTAATTTTAATGCAAAATGTCCACCAAATCTCAAAGCTGTGCACTGTGCTGCTATGAACGCTGGAAAACTGAAATAGAAGTGTTTGCCTTTTTTCTTTCCATAAGGCACAAGCAATCTATAAATTCACAATGAGTTTGCTACAATTTTTCTTTTAGTAGGTGCATCACCCTCATCAGCCAAAACACACAGCGTCTGAATTAGAAAAAACTTCTCTAATGTGATTGCCAGCTCCGTACACAATAGTATTTCCAGCTATCATGCAAACTAACCCACAAAAATATAGTTCTACATGCAGACAAATAGAACCTTTAAATTATAATAAGGCATTATTATTCTTCAGGAACCGTATAGCATGGAATGACAGCATGCAGAACATTTTAAAAGCAACTGAAAAGCCTGTAGAAACTAGTGCTTTAATGACTAATTTTCTATCTAATGCAGTTGGGATGCAAACCTTGTGATTTGTGAGGGATAAATATTTGCATTCTTTGCACTTTGCACTGCCTGCTAATAGTAAGGTACTAATCATACAACTTCAGTGTTGTAGTAATTAGACAGCAGAAAAATGAAGAAGGGGAAAGAACATATCTTGGCAGGGGTAAAGAAAAATCTGTTTATAGCCAAAGGTTTGGAAGCTGTCCATGTTTCCCTATCTCACAGAATGGGTATTTGCTTACTTTAAACAGATAAAAATAAATGAGCATCTGATACCCAGTTTAAAATGCACTGCCAGTGAATTCAGGACAAGTGTTTCATTCATCCTTACTGCTTTCAGGAGCCACATCATCAGTTAATATTCACAACTTCAAAAAGCATAAGTAAGTAATGACTACAGCTATTGCTGGTTCAGTCTCATATGCCTAATTGTGTGTGTGATTTTCATCCTCATTCCTACCATATACTCTCACAGCTTTATGAAAGCCTGGCCTTTTACTGTGACAAGCAATCCTTAATCCTTCATACCCAAGCTAGATCCTCAAGAAACTGCAAGCCTAAGAAAAATTCTGTATTTACTCTGAAACTATTAAACATGGTAATTTTACCTAGCCACAGATGTTGGCACTGTTTTGCATAATGCTGCTAACTCAATGTATGAGAAGTGTGGGTTTGTTTTTCCTTTTACAAAATGGTATTTCTGCTTAAAATACATAACTATTCTATAACTATATAATTTAAAATAATGTTTTAATTGTTGGTATTTTGCATTGCTTTAACATATTCCTCACCACTACACCCTAGATGTAACTTTCAAAATAAAGATTTTTATATTCTGTTTGTTATAAGGGGATCAGCTTCCCTCAAGAGATTCTTCCACTCATTAATATACCAATCCATGATACACGTTAAAATTATACAGCATTTATTTTCTACTGCTAGAAGCTGAGCTGATATGTGCATTATTGGATTATATATATATTAGAAAGGTTCAGGAGAGTCTCAGATCACCTGCTAGGTAAGAGTTGTCAGCTTTCTACCTAAAGTGAACAGCTTGCAGACATAAATACATATTGCAAACCAATGTCAGCTGACCCAAACTTCAGTTGTATGGATCAGAGGCTGCCAAGCTATGAAATCCACCATATTTCAATTACTGGTAAGAACCAGGATGCATACCTATCCTCCCAGTGAGACTCAAAAGACACGTGAGATCTCCTTGTTAAAAATATTTGATTGTCCTCTAGAGCCATAGGGAAGATCTATTAACTAATTTGTATTTTTCTTCTTTTTTATGGCCACAACTACTTGCTATGAATCTCACACGACTTGTGTAATTTTCCTCCACCTTCTTATATCCACTCCTTGCAATCTGCTTACTAGCTCCTGCTTAGCAAGCAATATATGTATTTAGGGTTTAAGTCACCACAGTAGTCCTTCTCAAGCCCTTGGAATTCTAGTAAGAGAATCACTCATCTCTCAACTAAGGCATCAAAGCAACTTCGTAAGCTCAAGTTAAAGCAAATTTCAGAAGTCATTAGCTCAAAATTCCTATTCTAGAAATAAATTAAAAAAAAATTTGAAAAGTTTTGGCTTACTAGTAGGGAAAACGTATACATGCACATTCCACACTTCACATTGTGAGCATCCAACAAACTCAGAAACATTCTCAGAAAAATGTAATAGGTAGCATTTCAGGTAAATGCCAGAATTTGTAACGAAAAAACCCATAAATCTTATCAACATAACTTTGGGATACACATAAGTCACGTAGCTTTGCGATCCCTCATCATCTCTTTAGTGGAAGGCATTCAAATTAAAGCTTTGAACAAGCATTTATGAATTTATTTGAAGTTTGTATCTTGCTCTTTTAGATCCACTTCAATTTTCTTGTCATTACGCAGCATTTGACTTTCCCTTTTCAATATATCATTCATCTATGGAAAACATGCTGTCACTACAGATACTGAAATTCAGAGTGCAACCTAACAGGAATTAGAAATACAGTATATACCCACTGTTACAGCAGCCAATTAGTTTTCCCTTTATAACTTTGAAGGTAACTAGATGCAGTATTTAGACTTGTAGCATTTTCATCTGGAAAGGTGCTATTATTAAACATTTACTATTTGCTATGATCAATCACAAAATTGAGAGAGTAGGTTTAAATGATAAAGAAAAGGAATTTTCTCTGCAATCTACTGTGTCAGCTATATCTCATGCATTTTTACATAATTATATTGGGTTTGCATGGCCAGGTTCTGGTATTGGGGGGGCTACAGGGGTGGCTCCCAGAAGCTTCCCCCATATCCAACAGAAGTAATACCAGCAAGCTCCACAATGGACCCATGGCTGGCCAAGGCTGAGCCCATCAGGAATGACAGTAACGGCTCTGGGATAACATTTTTAAGAAGGAAAAAAAAAAGTGTTGTTGGGCAGGTGAAAATTGCAGCCAGAGAAGAGTGGAGTGAGAAGATGGGAACAGCTCTGCAGATACCAAGACATGTTCGGGAGGGGAAGGAGATGCTCCAGGCACCAGAGCTGAGCCCCGCCTCAGCCTGTGGTGAAGATCATGGTGGAGCAGCTGTCCCTCTGCAGCACATGGGGACCCACTGGGGGTGCAGAGATCCATCTGCAGCCCATGGAAGAGACCCTGCTGGAGCAGGTGAATGCCCAAAACAGGGTAGCGAACCCATGGGAAACCCATGTTGGAGCAGGCTCTTGACAGGACTTGCAGACCTGTCTAAAGTGGAGTCCATGTTGGAGCAGGTTTCCTGGCAGGACTTGTGACCCTGTGGGGAACCCACACTGGAGCCACCTGTTCCTGAAGGACTGCACCCCATGAAAAGTGACCCACATTGGAGCATTTCACAAAGAACTGTAACCCATAGGATGAACTCCCACTGAAGAAGTTCGTGGAAAACTGTCTCTTTTGTGACGTAGGGGAAGGACTCCTCCCTGAGAGCAGAAGGAAGAAACAACCTGTGATGAACTGACTCTAGTCCCCATGTCCCTGTGCCACTGTGGGGGACGAGGTAGAGCTCAGGAAGGAGGGAAGGGTGGGGAAAATGTGTTTTTGAGATTTACTTCTCATTATCCTGCCCTGATTTTGGTTGGCAATAGAGTCAATTATTATCCTTGAGTCAAGTCTGTTTTGCCTGGGATGGTAACTTGTGAGTGACTTGTCCCTATCCTTAACTCATCAGCCTTCGGCTGTATTTTCTCTCCCCTGTCCAGCTGTGGAGGGGAGTGATAAAGTGGCTTTGGGGAGCACCTGGAATCCAGACAGGGTCAAACCACCACAACAATACATTTTAAATTTAACCTAAAATATTTTGTGCAGAGATTGTTTTTGCCAAAGTAAAATAAAAACTTTAACCATAATTATTACTCTGTGTAGCCTAAAGAATTCCATGCAAACAATGCCTGCTAATTTCAAAGAACTTTGCACAAGTAGCTCATCAGGGGCATTTCAAACACTGAATAAGAATTTCTAATTGGAAACATATTCAAATATATCCTAATAAATACATCTTCCAAAAGGATGATTAATCATGTTTTATGTACAGGCAGGTGGGATACAGTAACAGTCCCAGTGTGGTTTTTGCTCAGAAAGGTTATACTGTCATTATAATTTTGTATTTTATCAGCAAATATGAATTTAGCATGATATTATTTAAAATTTCAACTAATGCAATATTTTAAGGTTAAAGTAGTTGTTAACTTTTTTAAACAGCTGCCTGACTGGAAATCAAATCCAAGATGCAACACAGACTCATTGCTATGTGTCTACTTATAATGTTATTCTCTTATTTCTCTTTGTATCAGCAACAGTGTGGCCAGCAAAACAAGGTATACTCTGCAGGTATTTAAGAGACGTGTAGAAGTGGCCCTTAATGACATAGTTAAGTGATGGACTTGGTAGTGCTGAGTTAACAGTGGATTCAATGATCTTAAAGGTCTTTTCCAACCTAAATGATTCTACGGTTCTATGACTTTTAAAATTTTCTTTCCATATAAGTGGTAAGTGAACTCTCAATAGAGAAGTAAAACCAGAGAGATCTTAATTTACACAAGAACTGCCAATAAGGCAGCCAAAAAGTCATGTTCTCAACCGTGCAACACAAAAGACTTTCTCTCCTCCCTACTTACCAGTAAGAAACAAACCCAAGTGATAAGCTTTGTGTGAAAGAATAAACACCCTCACCAGTATAGTCACATAACTGGGCATCTACTGCTGGATCTCTGGCACACTATGCATTGTTTTGTTTTGTACCAGAGACAGAGTTCCTGTGTATATTCTACTTTCAAAGGGCTCAGGAAGTCATATTTGAGAGGATTCCCACTAATATTTGAAGCTTAAAAATGCCACTGCAACTGAACCCAAACTAAAAAGTTATCGACTAAATTTAAAGAAATTCAACAGTATTCACAAAATATGATTCTTTATTTGGCATGAAAATATTAATGTATTGAAATTCAAAGAATCTTTTTGTTCCAGCTAGTCCAGACTTTCTTGTGCCAGAAGTTCCAGTTTTACATAATGAGGAATGATACAAAACATCTGAAGGCAGGTTTGACTTCAAACAGCACTTAGTGTTAGCACACAGTCACTCCTGTGCTGCTTTGCAAAGAGCATGTTGGAGCCCTGTTAAGGAACTGTACTAACTTCTGCAACATGTGAATGGCTAATCAAAAATTTAAGCAGCTTCTTTCTTGCCAACTGGAAGGTCTGCTATCCTAGGAAATTGCTGTTGGCCTATCAATTGTATTTTGTGAAGGGACACACTAATTCTTAATGTGATGAAAGAGTTACTTGCATTAGGAATGAAATCACATAACGCAAACTAAAAGAATGACAAACTAAAAACACAGGATTGATCTACTCTTAAAATGATGACTGTTTAATGAATTTTAGATTTACAACAACTAGAGCCTTTCATACACTACAGTTCTTTATTACAGAGAGACATATAGATGCTCTTTCAGAGAAGTCTCTATGGATCTCTGCTCACAGATCTTCATTAATTTAGAAAAGGTAAACTGAAATCTAGAAAGAGCAGAAAAACACCTCTTATATTTTTGATGCCACCATGAATAACAAATGCCTGTTCAACCAGCTTCCTTCAACCAGCTGGCTGATAACATACTTTGGACTCACCAATAAGGAAAAACAACAAAAAAAGAAAGATGTGACCTCCTGTAAGGTTAGCAGTGCACTGGCATTTATCCTAGAAAATGGGATGGGAATTTTCTTCAGATCATGAAAAAGACAGCTAAACTAAAAACAAACATTGCAAGAAGTGGACTTCTGAGATTTTCTTTAACAGAGATTTCCAAGTCTGAACCAAATTTAAATGCACATATCAAGAAACAGCTTCTACACCACTGTAGATCAAGATAACCCTTCAGGATACGCACATTTATTCTTTTGTAATACCAGTGTAAATTCTTAAATTAAAAATAAATAAATAAAATCAGGAAGTATTTCAGAAAAGAACACTGGCAAGAAAATCTGGGGAAGACTAAGCTAGCAGACAAAATAGAATACCAAACTGCAGAGATGCAAAGACCCTAGAATTCTAGTCCTTAATGCAGTACACCACCTTCACTAGCAGCAAAGGATAAATACACTGTCATTCCAGAAACCCTTCCTATAGTGTTTATTGAACACATTTACTGCTACCAAAAAACTCCAATTGCTACTATAATCAGACTGAGTGGAAATGCAGAAACCTGTCTGAAAAAAAGGAAGGCTTAAGAAGAATACTTCTCTTTTCTAGAGTTAGCAAAGCACGGACTCCAAACTGAAATAGAATCCACAACATTTGCCAGAGGAGGAAACTGACCACAAAGCAAAACTTCTAAAGCCTTACAAGAGGCAGGAAACCCCTGAGTACCACACTGAGGGAATACTGGCAATATTCGAGGCCAAAGTATTCATTTGCATAATGAATACTAAACATCTGAATAGCAAGCACACTTCACAAGCTTTGAACTAAGCAGTAACTCACTGAAGTTGTTCTAAGAGTAATTTGTACATGGTGGCTATATAGTACTCCAAGAAACACTGAAACAAGGTTTCAGTAAGCAGCAGTATGCCAACTGCTTTTTTTGTATTTTTTATTAATATTTTGATAGGTCAGACTTTAAGTGTACAAGTATCCAAATAACAAGTTATACTCCAGAATATCACGGGGAAAAAAACCCAAAAATCTAAATTTAGGAGTTATAAAGCTCAAGAGTTGTTTTCAGAGCTCAGTGCACATCTACGCCCTTCATTAATGCCAATAATACATTCACAAGCATTTTCTGCCAGGAAGCAAAACAGCACTGCTGCTTCGTTCATTCGCATACTAATGCCTGCCATGGCTTAAGTTGACAGCTGTGTTACATCTATGTTACTAGATGCTCAATTCTGCAAACTGGAAGGTTTACTACCTCTAGAAAGGCATTTAGAGTGTGCTGTGTTGGCAAACACAAATAAATCCCCATTGGAGACATGTGACATACTTCTAAGAACATAACTGAGAAAATTTTCTGCACACTACTCAACTACGTTTATATTTTAGGGAAGAAGGGGTTACCTTCTCCACTGTTTGCTACTTGCAGGCTGAAGAAAAAGTGTTTGTGAGATTATCTGTATTTTCAACAAAGAATTCTACAAAGATTTTTCTTCATTTGTAGCATTTCACAAAAATAAAAAATGAACACTCAACTACCACTAACTTACAGGACAAAACAATATTTATTAAGAAGAATTTTACACTTCACCCTAATTATTGGGCAACATAGTTATAAAAAAATTCATTAAATGGAAGTTTAACCTTAGAAAATACTGTGTTTAAAACAACAAAGAAAAATTTTCAACACACCAAAGACTAAAAAAAACATGTCCAAATGACACAAAGTGCAATCCATGCAATATTTTTCTCCTGCTTTTAAATTAACTCAAACTTAGCATAACCTCCTTTTGGTGATGTAGTAATGCAGACTGAGTCACTTTTCATGGTATGGAGGAGCAGAAAGCAATGACAGCAGCAAAGGCAGGCCTTGCAGTCTATCTGCTTAAAATTCACACCCTTTCACCTTGCACGTGTGTGGAAGAAGTAAGTGGAACAGAAAATCACTTCCACCTGGACCACTGCTTCTCTTTATCTGTTAAAGGCACATATATCACTCCCATCAGAGGCTTCATTTTGACACTGCCATCTTCTAGTTTGTCATACTGTTCGAGCATCTGGTTTCCCCCAGCAGGGCCAACTGGTAATATCAATCTTCCGCCAGGTTTTAACTGGTCTATAAGCTAGAACACAACACAGAAATTAGAATGTAACCAGCCACTTCAGAGAAGCTGGATCCAAAGTTTGTTACAGTAGATTAATAGCTTTGTCATTATGTATCTATCTATTTTTATGCAGTAGGTAACTACTTCCATTAGGAAAAATAAAAAATGCACTGAAAATGAGAGTATCACAGAAACATGGTAAAACAACTGGTATTATAAAAACATTCACTGTAACTTAGTATAATTCTGAATGACAGTAAAATATTTATATTAACTGAGTTGCTTGCAGTTTTATTTTCTATGTAAGGGAGAAAAACATGTAAATCACAAATTAGTTTTACAGCAGATTCAATCTTTCTAAACTGTTTAACTGTTCAAGAGTTATTGTGCATCAATACAGGCCCATTATCTAAAATTTTGGAGGCAACTGATCTCCCCTTAAGACCTCAGAATAAGATTTGAGATTGGTGACTATTTTTAATTTTTCTTCCTGGAACAATTTTAAGTTGTCTACAACACACTCATTACATCCAACAGCTCCTCTTTTAGTCTGTGAATGAAATTATGAAACTTGTCTAAAATACATGAAAATGAGTAAGATAAATGACAAGTAAATAGAGGGAGTGAGAAATGCTTGGACTTTTTTTGTTTTCATAATTAAAGGAGGCTAATCACAGTAGTTTCAAAGAAAATTCCATACTTTCCAGATGTCATGAAAAAACCTTTAATTCTCATTGATAACAAAAGTTACAACTAAGATCTGTTTCATTCACTAATAAGTTTTCACCTACTTTTTTAACTGTCATCTGTCAACAACTTGCTGGGAACACACCCCTACACACCCTCACCAAAAAAGAAAAAACCAAAACAAACCCCAACAACAAAACCAAACAATACACACACAAAACCACTAGCCAAACAACACAAAAAAACCCCAAACAAACAAAATTGTACAAAAACTCCACAAAAAAAACCCAAAAAGCCCCAAACCAAAACCAAACCAAATAAAAAACACCACTGGTCCTTGTCTGGAAATGTTCAATCTGTCTACAGCACCTTAAACCTCCAGTCCTTCACTATTCATCATTAAGATTTAAAAAAACCTTAACTGACATTTAACATATCAAAATCATGCTATATATTACCATTTGCCTGACAAAAGGAAGAAGAAAAAATAATCTTATCTGCCAGAATGGACTTCATACATGCACACTCTAAAGCCCCTACTTACTCTTCAGCTTCTCTAGTAAGAACTGCCCTGTATCAACTCTGAAAGCTACAAACACACGGCACTGTTTGTATTTCCAGCTGAGTGTGCTACTTTCTCAACAGCCTCAATGTCTTGGAACACAGGAAACAAATACTTAAATTTTGTAACTCAGTGTTTGATAAAATTCAATTATCTTATTAAATAAAATGTTCCAGTTGTTGCTGTAATAGAGGGTTGCACACATGTCATTTTAAAGTATGTTCATTTAGAGCAAAGTTATTAGAACACACAGCTTTATCAAACCAACAGGAAGCTCAATTATAACAGCCAAAAGCCCCACACCATACAGTAATACCACACTACCCACTGATACTCCCAGCAGTGCAAGTTACCAAGTATTTTACATATAGATGTATGCAAAGCACTCTTTACAGCTAAGAGATGACAGAAACACACGCATAAAACATAAAGGCTTACTGCTTGGGGCACAACTGGTGCTGCAGCTCCTACATGAATCGCATCATAGGGAGCTTCTTCTGCATATCCCAGTCGTCCATCTCCCACTGCAAGAAAATACTTTTTTAAAATGTTTTCAAAAGGGCTGGAGAAAACAGCTGATTTGCCATATCTATGGGTAGATAAAAAGTTACGCTCAGATTTCAACTGAACTTTTGCTACACAATAATAATGTGATGAAGTCAGTTTAAAAAAATGAACATATTTGTAAAATAGATGCAACAGAACACCCTCATACATGCATTTTTAAAAAATTAATACATTTGTAAAATAGATGCAACAAATACTAAATACTATTGAAGCACCTGAAATTAGAATGATTTATAATGAACGTCCTTGGAGACATGTAGTCCACCCAGAAAAAATACATAAGTATTTATGTGCCCTACCAATTCCAATGCCAATGAATTTTCCCCCTCATTTACCCTCTTAGAGCATACATTTGCTTTGCCTTGTCTTCACACATGCCATTCCTAAATATAATGTAAATTCTAAGTCTAAAGCATTAAATGTCAGAAGCACATATCAGATGTCTCACACCATTCCAATTATGCAGAAGAAAAGAGTAATAGCCTGAGTTTTTTAAGCTACTGAAGTGTGACAAACTAAACTGGACCCTGAGTTACGTTTTGAAAGAAGATGATGTGACTATGGTATTCATAGTATTTACGAGAAACCAATGGGAAATTCAGAGCAAGTTAAGCAGGGTCTCTCTGGAATTATTTAGGTAACCAAAGCAGTACACAAGGCTGAACCATCCATAAATTCATACTCTGTGATTGCAGAAGTCCCAGTAATCTGTCAATAAGAAAATGCAGGAGGTTAAAAAGCATAGTCTTCTGCTCAGCACAAGGAGTTGTTTGGGGTTTCCCATCTTCAACCTGAGCTTCAACTTCTGTACAATCACTAATATCATAGGTTAATTAAAAGGCTGAAAGAGTCAAGAGAAGTTCTGAGACCCAGCCAGATGCTGAAAATTTTTTGACAACTCACAAGGCAGGAAAAATACATGGTTTCCATAGGAGTTTTCATTTTGATCTCAGTGATAGGGAGGGCCACTTGGGTAGCAATAATACCCTTAGGAATCCAAGAGTATACAGGAAGATCTGCACAGCATCTTGTAACAATTAAAATTGAGGAGTTTCTCATCTTCCTTATGAGGTCCTGAAAGATGGTCCTGCTAGGACCTTCTAGACCCGAAGCCTAAGGACTATGACAAGGGAGTACATTTCCTCAGTAGCTGAGAACCTCTTAAAGCTCAGTGACATACTTCCTCATATCATCAATTCTGAGCAGCACAAGCACCAACCAAGGGCCACAAGCAGAAGCTGCCAAGCAAGAACCACCAGTGCTTCAAGAGAACCCATCCCTACTGACCACCATTTCTGCTAAGTCAGCTGGCAACTGATACTGCCACTAATCAAAGTTCCAGCATTGCCAAAGTGGGTTCTACTACAACAACCATCTCAATGCTGTCAAGTATATAATTTATACTTATTTATCTTAGTAACACCGTATACATCCTCTAAAGAAGCAATGATGTGTTACTGTATCAAGTTGCAGTTCCATCAGAGCGGGCAATGGGGAGAGATTTCTTTAGTTTATTCATACGGATACTGCCAGTTACACAGGGAGGCAGACCCTCATTCCCCAAGATGCAGCAGCAGGCATTAGAAGCAGTGATCTACAATACTGCTGGCAAAAGCACAGATTGCAAAGTTGAAAAAACAGCTGTGAAAGAAACTAAGTTGTCTTCTGAAGAACATACTTATTCTGAGACATAAATGCAACTTGTTCACTGTACACAGAAGTTTGAATGCGACTTGAGCATATATTATCACTTCACTGACAGCAGTAAAACAGGCTCAAAACACCTAAACACTTCATTCTTAGAATTAATAGTCCAAACCATAGCTAACATCTCCAGAATCAGTACACACACACCAAAGAACAAGAAAATCATGCTCTTTTATATGCAGCAAGTACAGCACAGCCTTCCCTTTTAAGATCCACAAAAATTCTCATGGTTGCAGCAGAGATACTTCCACCCACAATGGGAACACACTTTTACATATCCAGAAGATTTAAAAAATAGTTAAGACAGCATTCATATATTCAATGTGATGAAAAATAATTATTCAGTGTCCAAGGGGAAAGAGCAGCTGAAATTTTCAGCTTGTGCTTACATCCTCAATAATATCACCTATCCTACTCAGATTTCCAGTTACATGCAGCCTGTTAGTGAAGAAATCACAGTGGTGGGTGGCAGGTGGTGACAAGGGGGAAGCAGTGTCAGGACTTTCTGACATAAGAGGGTTTTGTAGTTTGTTTATGAATCTAGAACTGATCTGCTGATAATGGTACTCAAGCCTGCAGTGTCTCTATGCAGTCCTGGTACATACAGAGTTGTAGCAGGAGCACAGAAACAGATGAAAACAACTTCACTATGGTTAGAATGCCCTCACCCCCGCTGGCTATGTCTGCATCAGCAAATAGTGCAGTACAATAGAAGCAGATCTGTACAGCAAAACAGTTTTTGCTGAGAACTTGGTGTCCATACAACATATGCGTTTCAGGATGATCGCTTTGGTCTAGATCTAGGCTTACTGGCTTAATATCCTGAAACATATCAAACATATTTGGCTGCTTCTTGGAGCACATAATCTTGTCTAGTTTCATCCAAAAGGAATCAAAGTTTGTGCTCTCCAGGAATACTCTCATGTGAACTAGAGTGTAGCAAGTAGAAGCACTTGATAGATTCGCTTCAAAGGCTTCCTCCTGACATTAAGAGAAAACAAAACAAAAAAACAAGCTTAAAAAAATAGCCTAAACACCCACAAACAAACATAGGTGTGTTAGTCTAAGTACACCTATTCGCAGGTTCTCAGCAATGGAGAATGCCTGAAGCCTACTTGTGAAAAGCCAGCAACCAACACACCTAGTCTTAATTCATACAATTCCCACCATCAATTAATTGTGAGGTTTCACAAGTTCTTTTGTGTGTGTGTTTGGGTGGGATGGGGTATTTTTGTTGTTCTTTTGTTAAAAAAACCCCAGCTCTCTGGATTCTTGCTCCACATCAAAGACCTCCCAGGAATCCAGCACAGCTGAAACATTCTTCTCCACTTAATTCACAAAAGTGCTACTTGTCCATCTGTACTTTTTTTAGATGTACCTCACAACAAAACTATTCCCAAGTCTCTTAATCATCCTGCTACATAGTCAAAGATAATACAGATGATGATTTTTACTCAGAATTCTAGACACCCAAAACCACCAGTTTTTTTCAGGTACAACCAGAAGTTAAGTCAAAATTGCTCTTGTACAGCAACAACAGAAATTATTCCCCTATTCCACTTCTCCAGACCTAAAATTCGAACTTCTTTTCCTAAAAGTTTTAAGACATAGGTATTCTCAGTGAAGGATACTGCATTTTATACATGTATACATGTTGACAAACTTATTTTAAAAAAAAATTAGAAAATTCCCTCATTTACAAAACAAAAAAAGACCAAGAATCAAAATGGTAGTTAACATAAGAACCAAACATCACATAGTAATCATTTTCCCAAGTACTCTTGTAATAAGCCTTGAAAAATCCAGAGTTTCTACCTCTTCTTTAAATTTAATGAATAGAATAATGAAGGAATACCTTCCTCTTGCCAGCCTTGCATCTTCTAACACAGCAGAACAAAAAATCTTTTTGAGTTTAGTAAAAATCCATTATTTAAAACAATTCACTGTCCTTGTATCATTTTAGCATTATTTCCTCTCGGTAACTCTGACTGAATTAAAGTAGTCTGGTGTCAATTAACCACTTCCCTAAGATACAAATACCATTAATTTTAAAAACAAGTGAAGTAAACTTCAGTGATGTGTACTGCCAATCTAGTGCTTCTTCCACTTGACTCTTTGCATGCAGCTTTCTCAATTACTGTATCAGAAGTATGAAGGCTTGGTTAAAAAACCTAAATTTAGATGACAGGACATTTATTCAAGAAAAGTTGTGAATTCAATCCCAATTTTAAATAGCAAATTTAACATGACAGACCTTCAGCATGTAAAGTACTTTCACAAAAAAACATTTCCTTGTTAAGCTTTTCTAGTAGAATAATTACATATTTAAGGTTACCAGAAGTCATATTCTCAAAACTGGGTGAAGATATTATTTTTCAAAGGCCTAAAGATGACTTGGATTTTAACAGTTTTCATTTGGCTCTTCTTTCTTTGGTTTAACTTCTTAAATTAGAACTTTTAATCACATCCAAGTCAGTCATTTTCAACCAGCTGCTAGAAACAATCAGTTTAATTAGTAAGTATATCAGTCTGATGCTCACCAATCAGTTTCACTCTTCCTGAAGACAGCAATGTGGGATCATCTTTTTTGACATTATTTATTGAGTCATCTACTAGTTCTTTGATATGATCAATTCCTACAACTTGTCCTTTGGGACCAACCTGGAATAAAAATATACAGTTGAACAATTTCTGATAGTTTTATTTATAGAATGAGTATTTATATCTCCTGAGCCCATTTGTCTAAAACAAAAACAGAAACAGCAAAGTGGAAGTATATTTTCCCAATGTTATTAAAAGCACTGCTTGGAATGACAAATCCTGATTGCTAGAGGTGCTTGGTAATTAAAGTTTGTTGGCACAGTTTTATAAATACTTGTTACACTGATATTTTTGAGATACTACTCAATTGAATTATACTATTAGTGCAGATTTCTTCTCTGAAGTTTTCATAAATTTTATTATGTTTGTTTTCATTACCTGCTATAGAAAGTAACAACATCAAGAACAAAGACTAGAACTAATCTTTCATGTTGAATAAATTCACTTTAAGGTTTTTCTAGAGAAGACCTTACTTCAAGGACTAAGTCATGCCTTTTATTCTAAGTTATCTCAAGAGTATTATTCCTTCAGAAGCTAATGCAGCTCTTAACAGTCAGTGACAAATTACCTTCCATCTACCCTTGCATTTATGAATCTAATTTCAGATTTACAGCTCTTCTCCACAGGAAGAATGGAACTTCTGAGAGCTCATGACTCTAAAAAGGTCACAAAATTCCTACATATTCTGTGGGGGGCAAAAGGTCCACTAACAAAAATTTCTCCGTTACAGGTGGTACTTCTAGAATTTTGTCTTTAGTGCAGAAAAAATATTCAAAAATAATCCACATCTTCAAAATCTGACCACTTTTAACAGGATTCAGCTCAAAGAACACAATAGCAGAATATGTCCCAGCAGCCTGTGCTGTCATATAACTGTCTTTGGACACATTTGAATGCATTGGTTTTGTTTCTGTATCTTACATTTTAATGTTGTTAAGACATGAAAAATTAGTATATGGTTATGAATATCGGGGGAATTCTTTTGTCTTATTATGAATAAGTCCTATGTTAAAAACTTCAGAGGAACAGTGTTAGCTTTTCTTTTTCAAGTGGAAGACCACCAGCCTAGCTTTTGAAACAGAACAAGACACACAAGTTTTCACTATGACAACTAGAGGTTGCTATTTGGAGAAATGCCTGGCAGTCAATTGCACCATAAACTGGCAAAGGATCCAGCATATTCCAAATGATAACATCAGAGAAATTAAAATTTAGCAAAATGGTCAGAGCATGAAATAGCATGATAAAAAGTAAGAGAACCTCCTGCTGCATGTCACAGTCTGATACACTATTTCTGAGTCCTCATCAATTACCTGCCTATTACCCTCAAGCACATTCAATTAAGGTTACAGCAAAATGACACAATTTTTGGGATCTCCATGGTCTGTTAGGAATAAGAACATACCTACCTCTTCTTATAATTCCAGGACTTACAGGATTAAAACTATAACTCATATGATTTGCTAGAAATCTTTAAAAACAAATAAACTTCAGTTTGTAAGCTATGTAGATAAGTTTATCACAGCAGTTTAACACAACAACACAAACTAAAATCTTAAAGATGCCTTACTATTCTGAACAAAATAAAGCTTTCCCAGAGGTACCACAAATGAGATTATCATCATAGGAATAAAGTACTCATGACATCAATGTGCACTCAGGCACTTGGGACAAATGCGAGCTACTAATTCCAGGTCTCAAGTAGACTGAGAAGCAACATCCAGATAGTCCAAAAAGCATATCCCCAACTGAATTTTGGTTGCAAAACACTCTATCATTAATCCCCATAATATATTTCTTTCAAGCTTTTGTCACTGTTAGCAATGCTATGAAAGAGAACAAAAGTATTACCCAATGTTTCATAAAGCACGTGTGTGTAAGGCACTCCACAGCAAACCACCAAGGAGGATTCATAAGAGGAGCGTGACATTCATATAAAATGGTAGTATGATTAACCTCAGCAAAACTGAAAAGCGATTTTCTTTTTGTGCTAATTCTGATTTCTGTGCAGCTGTTTTAATAGAAAAAAGCACACAACCACAACTTAGCCAATGTCTGATGGCTTTTTGTTTATACATTCATAACTTCAGTGAGAAATACACATAACTTGGACAGAAGTTTTAACGGTTGTAGGATTGGAGTTCCCATGCATGCTACCAGCACTTAATTACTGACTAAAAAGTTAGACAAAAATAATAGGCAGAAAATTGAATAAGTGACATTTAAGATTTTCTCTAAACTGCAGTTTGGTTAACTTATTTCAATGTTGTGGGGTTTTTTTTTCATTTAGTAGTTAGTACTTAGAAACCTAAATACTTTTGCTAGTGCATTGCCCAGTCCTAAACGTTCTTACCTACTTCTTAACACAGGGAAATAGAAGTGATTGCAGACTCAACAGATCAGTGCTTGAAAACAGAAAACTAAATAGCGAGGAAACCTACGCAGGAATTTATTATATGCATCAGCACATTTCAAATTAACTTCTCAGAAAGACAAACCAAATCTAGTTCATTTAATAAAGGTCTCTTCTAGTCATAAAGCGATTATAAAGCCTTGAAGCAAGAGAAGGAAAAACTGATTATATTCCTCTACATGATTTAGTCTAACTGTACTCTAGCTATGACCATTGAAAACAGATTTTTTCATCTTTTTTTCCTGATGTGAGATAAGGAGTTCTCTGTGGTTCTGCCCTATGTACAGGTTGAATAACACAGAGATTAAGGTACTTGGAGAAGATGTGAAATATAAACTAATATCTAACTTAAAAAAATTAAACTGATACTTATACTGATGCTCATGCAATACAACAAGAAAAGAAAGAAATTTAATTCAAAGACAATTTATGTATATATATACACAATATATTTTCCTGTGGAAATAGGATTCTTTTAGGTCTCACTAAACTCTCATCATAGCACGAATACATGATAATTGATCACAATAAGAACATTCATAGCCACACAAGGTAATGTAAAAAATGAGCTCTTCGAGACAAACACCTTCTCCCTTCAAGATATAAAACAATGACTAAAATACAATCAATTAAAAAAAACCCAACAAAAAACAATGAAACTTCCCTGCTAGGCAGTTTCTTCACCATCACACAATTTACTGAACCATTTAACTTGAACATCTAGCATCAGCTACCATAAGAAATGGTATCAATCACACCCAGGAGAGTAAACTATTTCCTGTATAATATGCCTCAGTCTACTGTACAAAGGACGCTTTTTTTTTTTTGCTCTGTAATTCAGAGTTACATTACAGTTTGAGCAGTTCTGACAGTCAAGGGATTAAACTAAATATCTCACCATTCGTGAAAAGCATGCTGTAAGGATTCCACTTCCAGATCCTACATCAAGTGCTTTGGCTCCTTCATGTAACTGATCAGACAGAAGTTCAAGAGCATATGCATGCTAAAAGAAGAAGACAGAGACAGAAAATTTCTAAGTATTTTAAGTCTGTTTTACTCAATACATGTTTATTTATTCAGAGACTTTGGGAAATGCTCTGAGGATTTGTGTCAGAAATTTCAGAATCATTTTTTATTACAAAAAAATGGGGGCAATTAACTACATGATATAATTCTTGTTATTTCATTGACTTCAAAAAATTGTATCTGTGTATATCTTTCTTTGTTTATATTTGTACATATAGACTCATCTGACCATTCAAGCTTCTAGTACAGGCTCTATTTATATATTGGGAGAGACACGGTAAATCAATATAATTCTCCTCAGGTCTGATGGCTCCTACTGCTATGGCAGTATATAGTCAATAAAGAATTCAGCTTATCATTATGCTATATACATTGGAATGAGCTGGGCTAAAAACAAGCTAGAAAGAACGTTGCTCCAGAGCCTCAAGTAAAACGGCGATTAAAACTACCTCTTTTATTACCTGCACACTTGCTGAACCAAAGAATAGGAAAAAGAAGTTGCCTTTTACAAAGGCAGATTACCAGACTCCTGTATGAAATGCAGCAGTCTATAGATACACTTGATGACTTTTCTCTCCTACATGGTGTATCAGTACACAAGCTAAGCTTAGGTTGCACATTAAAAAAAATCAATTTGTTCTTGAATGTTTCAGAGATAGCCAGTACCATGCTCTATCGGCTTCAGCCATCACACCCAGAAAACAGAAGTGATTAGAACATGCCCCATTAGAACATTTACTGTTAATATTTCAATAGAGGAAAAACTTCCTACACTGCTGGCACTAGCATATGACAAGTCAAAAGTAATGACTATGGGGAGTTAAAGCTTTGAAAGCATAATTAATGCTTATTTTTCCCCTTACCCTCAGTACATTTTTCTCTTTCCTTGAATAATATCATGAACATTCCTACATAAAATTCCTAAATTTTTTTTATGTTGATAACTCAGTAAACTCTAAGCCAACTATATAGTTTTTAGTCAAGAGAAGCAGCCTTTTACTCTATTTTGACAGTTTCCAAAACATTACAAGGACAAAATATATGCTTCTATTCAGCTTCCATCTCAAATAAAGAAACATTACAAAAATAGTATCTGGGTTAGATCAGTGTACTGAAATCCCCACTTTAACTCTCATCCTGGTCTCAAACCACTTGGCAAAACCCCCACGACTCAGTGCAATGTATTTATTTTGTGTGCAAAGAACTAAAGGCATTACAACAATACCATGCAATAGAAATCAGTGTTATCCACTCCTGAATTCTTATATTTTTATAAATTACAGAGTAAGTTACATTGGAAAGATCTCTGGAAATCTTGTGGTCCAGTCTTCTTTCAACAGAGGGGAAATTTAAATTAGGCCACTTAGAACCCTGTTCAGTCAGCTTCTTTGTATATCAAAGAACAGAATTTCCACAATCTACAAAGCCTGTTCCAGTGCTTAACTATCCTCAATGTTTGTTTTTTTCACTCCTGAAACTAATCAAAACCTCCCATGTTGCAATTTTTTGTCAACTACCCCTCATCCTATCACTGTACAACTCCAAGAAAAATCTTGATCCATGTTTTCTGGGCTCTCCTCCTAGACAGTTCACAACTTTACTTCAATCAACTATTCATTAAAATTGCTAGGATAAATATTTTATTTCAAAAGCATTTGGATGTTTATAAAATCACCTATACTAATCACCTGGGTTTAAAGCTTACCATATGTGGAGCACTGATTGTTGCTTGGAAACCTGTGAAAAAAAAAAAAAGAATGGAAGAACATGTTGATCACTGTTCACACAGGAACCTTACAACCTTTATTACCTCGACTGTAAAATGCAATGCCTTAACTGTCACCTTCATTCAGGGCACGATACACACATCCTAACAGTTACACAGGTAGTCAACTTCAGAAGTGAGTTAAGGTACATCAGCTGAAAACTATGCCATGTCGACTCTGATCAGGTAAAAAAAGGTTTTATCCTTGATCTCAATTACAATATCCATTTTGTCATTATTCTGCCATAAGCTTGATCAAGTATGTTAAATTCAGAAGAGCAATGTCTCCCAGAATAATGTAATTCCTTTTCCATTCAGCCCCTATGTAAAAACCTGAATTTGTTAACTGGAGTTTGATGTGGTGGCAACCACAGAATTTCTGAAGAATAACCTCAAGTACCAGCACACATCTATGAGGAAACCTGGAGGAACGCTCATCTCTATTTGTTCCTGTGAACATACATAAGCTTTTGAGTATGTACGTATCTTAACATATTTTTGAATTTTCCTATACAACTAATAAAATCCTAATAAAATTCACAGATCTCACCACCTATTATTAAAGCCAGGGGCAGATTCAAGTAATCAGTACATTCACGTAATTCATTCTGTTGTCTTGGAAAGAAAAAACTGGGATCTAGCTGGGAAACAATGGTTCTAAGCAGCTGTCCTATCAGTAGACCTTCCCATTTAAAGCCTATTTCTGTATTTTTAAAATTCCATGCAAAGGCTTAAGAAACTCTACATGGATCTCAACTAAATAATTTCTGAAAAAAGAGAGACTGCTTCTGTCCTAAACTAGATGCAAATGATTTTTAAGTACTTAGACATCAGCTGCACCATCACAAATTGCTGTAGTTTGAAAAAGTAAACACATATTTACATATATTAATATTGTCTGAAGAACATTTCTCTACTGGATGCACCCAAATACATCAATTGCATTTCATAACAAACTGAAACTTAGTTACATGGTATCAAATAAACAGTTAAATAACTAAACAAGCTTCCAAATGTGAAAAATTATGTTCATATTCTTAGCACATATATGACAAAAGCATTCACAGTTATGCAAATGAAAAAAATTTCAATCCTTTTTACAAGATGCCCTTACCTATAGACTGTGGAGAATCCATGTAAGGGTTGTATTTTGCATAGTGGCAACGGTCTGTAGCCAGCATTACTTCAAATACCTTGTCTGACTTGATTATTCCATTTTCTATAAATAAAAAATAAATAAAATAGAAGGCATTGATTCTCTACAACCCAAGAGCCTGTGAAACACATTAACATATTCCTAATATCATCAGAAATCAGGCTACCTTACCCTCTCTAACACCTACTCATATCATACAGCCCACGGCAGAGGTTGGACTAGATGATCTAGAAAGCTCCCTTCCAGCCCAAACCCTTCTGTGATAATGGAATTTTATCTGTGGTCCAGAGATCAGCAATGCTTAAGCCAGTGAACTTTGAACAAAACTTTCACACCAGTTACAGATGCTGTTCTGAAACAATTTTCAAAGATCTATCCCCTAAGAAAACTCAATTTCATGGACACATCTGATGTTCCTGAAAAATACAGCCAGTAAGACATTGGTATTACTCTACACACCAAACAGGATATACTTCGCATTTCTAAGAAGCTATATAAGTAATTACTGAAAAATTGACAAAAGTCAAGTTAGAAATGTGAAGCTGAAGCATCCTTGCTTAGTATTTTATTTTCAAGATATTTCGCTTGTGTTAGCAAAGAAAGAAATCCTTTTGTAAAAGAAACTCCTGCAGAATCAGAATTCTTTTGCTAGGGTAGACTGAGATCAAAAAGTTTTTATATCAAAACACTCTCTTAGTTCACTTTTGAAAATAAAATATAAATGTACATGCATGTAAAATATCAGAAGCGCTGTGCAATTTTAATGAAGTTTTTTTTGACACTAGTAATTCTACTTTTTTGAAGTTCTGAAGAGGCATTTATGAACTTTAGAAAACAAACAGAAGAAATTAATTAACTATTGCATTAAAAGGCACAGTATAAACTACAAATGACTGAAATTTCCATGATGGATTGCTTTATTAACTATTTGAAATAAGAACAATTTATTTGCAAAATTATACGTAAAAGTAAAAAAAAATAGGTGATCTTAGTACCTTTAAAATCTAACCTCAACCATGAAAATCAGACTGTGGAGCTTTTGTAAGATTGTCCTGAAGTTGCAGCAGTGGGTTTTTTTTAAAGTACCAGCAGCACAAACACACCTGTGCCCAGGACTGGGCTTCCCTAATTGTTTACAGTATGCTCCCAACTACACCTATTAATCACAGGATTTTCTTGTCTATTTTTCTTATCTACTACCTGTGTCAAGGATTTATTTAGCCTATCTAACATAGGCTTGAATTCAGAGAACAAAATAACCCCCCAGACTATTTTCCTTTTCATCTGAACACAAAGTATCACATAGAACTGCAAAAGGAATATATTATTAAGGAACACAATTCCTTTTAAAAAATAATATTTAAGTACTTCTGTATCTGATATATACCAGAAAAAGCAAACTGTCCTCAGAGTCCTTATGTATTACACATATCCTGTGCTTTGACTTCATTTAGAACTGAGTACTACAGCAGTTCCAGTGAGAGGAAACTCATCATTTCAATGCAAGTTTTTAAATTGAGCAAGCAGGCATTTGCAGCAGTTCATAAGTTTACTTACTGAGCAAAATTGTATTCAAAAGAAAACAAACAAATCAACCCACTGACACATTGGCTCTAACAACATAAGATAGTAAGGAAAAAAAATGGTTTTTCTGACCACTTTGAATGAGTTGAATTAGTTGTATAGCAATTCTGTGAACAAGGCATAGAAACAACAAAAACAAAAAAAATCACTATTAGAGTTTCATTAGGTACCAGTAAGAAATTAGTATCTCAAAAATAAATGTACACTTTTTTAAAAAAAGGCATGAGAATAAGCAAAACTGATTATATCAGAAGTGAAGAGAGAAAGGTTCTGGAGGGCAGAAGGGCAGTCAAAAAGCAGCAGCTGAACAGCACTCAGAAAAGATCTAAATCAGTGATTTACTTCTTCACATTATGTATTTCGTGGATAGATACATACATTCTAGGAGGTATAGGTAGCCATCTGCTCTTTCCTTTTGTGCCTTGGGGGAAAAAACATGCAGAGAATACATAGACCAAGCTTCCAGATTGAAAGAGCAACTGGTATGACCAAGAACCTTCTCTCATTTACAGGGGACCTTCTCTATACTGCTGTGACCCTAAGTTTCTTCCAAACCTCTTCCTTCACAGTACCCATAACCTACTCCCTCTTTTTATAAAACTCCTTACCTCTTTCATCTACTCTTGTCATCTTTCTAGTTAAAGTACTCATAAGTAAATTCACCTCTCAGCACTTAAAAATCTTATTCTGCCTCCATTCTACTACTTTACTTTCTACCCAACTTGTTTAATCAGAGCTCTGTGGAAAAGATTGTCTCTGCACAAAACAAAGCACAAAACTTCATTTTAGTCAAAGTACATACAATTTTATAAAAAATGACAAAAAAAACCCTCTGATAACAGAAACTACTAATATTCTACACATTCTGAGCATTCAGGATGCTCTCATTCAGCAAACACTCCTGAGATTTGCTAATTGTTGGACTATATTTGATTAGTGTCGTCTTTTTCATCAGTAAATAAGAATTTAAGCGAGTTACCCAAACTCAGATCCCAGCAGAATCTGTGGGAGAAGCTGAATTTTGTCTCAGTCATTTACTTTAATTGTCGAATAATACTCCATCTTTACTAAAAAAAATATACCCTCCCAGCTATCCCCCCATAGATTAAGTCTGCTTTTCAACTTTGCTTATTATACCACGGAGACAACAGCAAATTTTATGTGAGAATGAAGAAAAGTAATCAAGCCCTAAACAGTGAAATCAATCTTGACTTAACAGTAATTTTTTCCTATGTTGATAACAAAAGGATTTTTTCTTAGTCTCACAGCCAAATACAGAGAAAAGTAGCAAGGTATCGAGCTCCAACAAAAGTCCTTTCTTTCCTGCAATAGTCAGTCTGAAGATGACCAGCTGCCAGGATCTTAATTCTGTTTGGATCAAGTCTCTATCAGATTCTCAGTTAAGTCCAGAAAACAAGTATATCCCCTAAAATGTCAGTAAAAGAAGACATTCTAATTTCAAGCCTACCAAAAAACCAAGACAATCAACAATAAATTATTAATAAAATACCAACAACCCCGCCCATTTTCCAAATCTTAAAAGGAAGCTGTATATTGCAAGAAAATAATTCAAAATTAAATATACATAGGTTGAATAACCTTTCCAATTATAAAATGCACACAATACTCTCATTGAGGAGACTGTTGGGTTTCAAGACTGATAATCAGTACTGCAAACAAATCAGACATTAAATGATAAAGTGTTTACAAGCAAAGGATAATACACAAACACACTGACAGCTTAAAATCAAGAGTAAACTCTATTTTTATTAGAGATATCAGCACAACTCCTAAGCTTCAAAGGGCTGAAGCCGAAAAGTAACTACTTAACAGTGGAGCATTGCTTGCCAAGTTCAGGAGTTACTCTACACAGAGGCTCTGGCAATGACAAGTTGACATAATTGGAGCATGTTTTGAACTCACTCTGGTCTGCTTCTTTTCCCCAAATAACACCGTGAAACAGGAAAAGAGCTCAAAACAGACCTTTGAAGGTGGAAATATACCACTGTTGAATGTAACCCGTGAAACTGGGCAGTTGGCTGTCAGAAAGCAAGGAAAGAGTCTGAAAAGACACCATAAACTTGCAACAAGTAAAACAACCTTTTTATCTCTTTTTTTTTTAGCGAAATTGCATTATTGAAGTGCTTATGTTTCAAAAACTATCTACATCACTGACGGCTGTTGATAAAACAAGTTTCTAACCAAACCGTAAGATACTAGCAGTCAACATTTTACACCAACACCAGCTTCCAGATCAGAAAAAGGCTGTGTCATTGCCACATGATAAAATCAAGCACACAAGCTTACTATACAAACTCTCACACCTACTCAAACACCTCCTGTTGCTGGCTACATATATTTAAAAAAAAGCACTTGCAGATCCCAAAACCATTTACTGTGGAACTACTTCAGAATGCACATAGTTCAGTTTCTTCTCAGGTTACCTTCTCCATGACCACTGCAGAATACTTCACATACGAACATAAATTTTCAGCAAAACAGTGATATTTTTAAATCATACAGAGGTCTTAAAGCATGATGCAAAACATATACAGCTTTATGTTAGAAAAGATTAAAACAAGTAGATTAAAATTACTCAAGTGATTACTCTATGCTTACAAATCCTAGAATGGTTTGGATTGGAAGCGACCTTAATGGTCATCTAATTCCAAATCCTCTGCCAATAGGCGGTGACACCCTCCACTAGACCAGGTTGCTCAGAATCCCATCCAACCTGGCCTGGAACACTTCCAGGAATGGGGCATTCACAACTTCTCTGGGCAACCTGTTCCAGTGCATCACCACCCTCACGGTAAAGACTTTAGGGTCTGAATATCTAATCTAAACCTGCCCTCTTTCAGTTTAAGAGCATTCCCCCTTGTCCTATCACTACATGTTCTTGCGAAAAGTCCCTCTCCAACTTTCTTGCAGGCTCCCTTTAGGTAGTGGAAGGCTGCTGTTAGGTCTCTCCGGGCTTCCCCTTCTTCAGGCTGAACAACCTCAACTCTCTCAGCCTATCTTCACAGGAGAGCTGCTCCAGCCCCTTGACCATCTTCATGGCCCTCCTCTGGACCTGCTCTAAAGGACTCATGTCCTTCTTGTACTGGGGACCCCAAAGGGGGATGCAGCACTCCAGGAGGGGTCTCATGAGAGCAGAGCAGAGGGGAGGGATCACCTCCTTCAACCTGCTGGTCACGTTGCTTTGACTCAGGCCAGGATACGTTTTGCTCTCTCGGCTGCAAGTGCACATTGCTGGGTCATGTGCAGCCTCATCCACCAACACTCCCAAGTCCTTCTTCCCAGGGCTACTCTCGATCCATTCTCCTCCCAGCCTGTATTTGTACTTGGGATTGCCCTGACTCAGGTGCTGGACCTTGCACTTGGCCTTGTTGAACTCCATGAGGTTCATACAGGTCCCTCTCCCAAGCCTGTCCAGGTCCCCCTGGATGCCATTCCTTTCCTCCAGTGTGTTGACTGCACCACAGAGCTTGGTGTCATCAGAAAACTTGCTGTGGGTGCACTCAATCCCACTGACAAAGATGTTAAACAGCACTAGTCCAAACACCAGCCCCTGAGGACACCACTCATCACTGGTCTGCATTTGGACATTGGGCCATTGACTGCAACTCTGAGTGTGACCATCCACCCAATTCTTCATCCAGTGAGTGGTCCATCTGCCTAATCCATGCCTCTCCAGTTTAGAGACAAGGATGTGATGCGGGACTGTCAAATGACAGTCTCCATCTGATCCATGCAAAACAGCTAGCAACTTTCAAGAGGAGAGTGGGCTGGAACAGAAGCACATCTTGATTTGCAAGCAATGTGAAGTTAGTTGGTTTTAAGCACCTGACAGACTGAATTTTTTAAGGTCAGGGTCTTTGTCTGTGGACAGACGAAGAAAAAAAGATGGGAAAGAATGTGATCTGGTTAATAGAATTTTATTTCAGTAACAAGCATAGGAAGATTTCATTCTAAAGCATGAACACAAACAAAGCACTTTGAACAAGAAGTGATGCATCAGCATCCCAAGATCCAAAAAAGGATGCTGACCCTAAAGGAAACCAAAAGTAGGTGTTCGCAAACAAGTTTTTTTAAACTGTTCATACATGCAAACCTCTTGGACTTTGCTGATAATTTAAGAGTTATCTGCCTCAAGCATTCAGCTGCCCACCTATTATCACTGTGATTTGGATTCACAGTAATACATTATTCAAATGGGATGTTGCATACAACTAACTGGAAGGAATCAGTTGAAAGTCTGTTGTTCAGACAAGACAACACAAAGACTGAGGAAAGCAAGGGTCCACCACAGCTAATCTTAGAGTCCATAAATTACACAAAAAAGATCAAATCCCATGAAAATTCCAAAGTAGCAGAAAATAAATAAATAGATTATTGTTAATAATAATAATACTCATAATAATAATGTCACTTACCATTGAAATACTACTCAAAATATGAGGTAAAACAACATGGAATGCATGAGCTTGGTTCAACACAGCAAACTAATATATAGCCTCAAGATTCAGCTAAATACTAACATATTTCTCAAAATTTCACTTGTACTTTATGGGTATTCCTTCCCTATTTGATAAGAATCACCTTCAAAAACAACCTGCCTTGGTATAATGGATAAGAGTTTTCTATTCACTTTCATGGATCTGAAATCTGCAGATAACTAACTTAAACATATTTAACCACACCTGCATTGCTCCCTTGTACTGTAGGCCAATGCTGCAAAGCTGGTATCAACTATTTCTTCTTTGGGGGAGGAGAAAGGCATGCTACCATAGCCCTTCAGCACACACCTTTATCACAGAAATCATCTGTACTGTTTATTTATCAAAATGGTTATGTTGTTTTGTTTAAATCTGTATCAGCAGTTGAATGAAGAAACTTTGGGGAGTATGTGAAAGAAGAAAGTGACTTTAAGGTTGGGTTCAGCATGCAAAAACATAGAACTGCACTTTGCAAAGAACTATAACAACTGTGTGCAGGTGAGAGAGACTTCACCTCTGATGACTCCTTAATCCCTCTACATTTTTTAGGGATGAACTTCACTTACATACCACATGGAATGTCAAAACTGAAGAGTTCAATACAAAGTGGCAACAACCATCAGTAAAAACTAAAAACTGTTGCAGAGGTTAAGATAAACTTAACTGGATAGGACAGACAAGGAACTCTCTTCACAGCAAGGCTTGAGGCAAAACTACTCACAGCTTTAGCAGATCTCTACAGAAAAGCAGATATTGCACATCTCACACCTTAGTGAGCAGATTCCACACAACCACTTTGTTGATCTGTTTTCAGAAAAGCCAATGCTGTCAAGACCAGTGGTCAGATCACATGAACAGCCTGTTATTATGAAGCTGGTTTCACTAAAACAGGAACTAGTACGATGCAAAAGCTAAGAAAGCAGAACGTAACCCTGATTCTTGGGACAAAATGACACAGAGCTGTCATACTAGCAGAAATTAGGAAGAATTTCTGAAGTTGTATTTGCCTGACCATCTCTTTTAGGTTTCAACAGTGTAAGCATTTAAAACTACTTTGTGCTCAAGTCCAATACTGAAGTATTCAAGTTCTGAAGTCTTGAAACATAACTCAAGTCAGCCATTCCTGGAGAGATGTTACTCTAAGACTTTACTGGTCTCAAGCTTTGAAATAGTTTATTCAGTCTTCACCAAGGGTTGGTAATTTAAACAAAAATTAAAAACAAAAATCCTGAGAAAAATTAAGAAATTTATTTACATAAAGTGTTAAGTAGCCACTAGCAAACATGACTTTGAGGTATTAGATTCACAGAAACAATCATTCAAAAGAACATGAACATTACGCATTTCTTTCAAAGCTTTCCAACAGGTCTTAGTGAGTTCTTGACTCTACAGCAGGGTGAAAGAAGCAGTAACAGTAAAAGAAAAGCTTAAAGTCATATTGAAAGTAAACCACAGAAGATGCCCTCTTTTAAAAACACCCACATACAACAGTAGTGACCTGTTTTGGACAGATTTGCAAATTATTTCAGTTTTGCTATGGACTATTAGGCAGATCAAGGCCACCAGGAAAAAAATCATAGCATGCCAGTATATCCAGAGACAAAAATATATATATATCTTCAACTAAGCAAAAAAACTAAACAGTTTTTAATTAAAATAACTGATTATAAAAAATTGTCATGTAAATAATCAGGCAAAAACATGCCCTCTTTTTTTCTTGGATGACTGAAGACTTGGACTTTGTTGCACTGAATTTTGGGAGTTTGTGGGAAAGTATGGGTACGTTTTTAATATTACACTGATACTCTGTCCAACATTAAGAAAAAAAATTATGCCAACAACAAAGAACCAGTTAAGAACACGATCTTAATTTACACACCAATAAAATATGATTTTTTTTATAAGTTTGGGAGTTTTTTTCTTTCTAATTTCCTATTTTCTAGGTTGTTTAGTTGTCTTGATTTACTTGAAGGCCTGACTCTTAAATGATCAAAAACTTAAAAAAACTTCACTCACATAGGTGAATCATTAACGAGCAATTAAATCACTAATAAAAAAGTCTCATAGTAACTCTTTTAGGCAATTATTCAAATTAGTGGCTAACAAATTTTTTTTAAAAAATCAATGCTTCAAAAAATAGCATCAGAGATTTCAAGTCTGCCACCTGAGACATGAACTAATTTTAAGAAATTTTAGATATTCTTAAATTAACATATCAGTGGATGCATTTTTTTTTTAAATAGTTCTATTTCCAATGGTTTTGCTACCTGGCCAGAAGTTACAATGTTTGGTCACAGAAGCCTCAATACAATATTTACGTTGAAGGAAAGGATGTTCACAGAATGCACAAAACAGGCAGTATAACTGCTTGTACAGCAGAGGCACTGATTTTGGGTTAAGAGGTTTCTATTGGTCTAATTTTCCACTACTATTTCCCTTCTTCATGTTCATGGCAGTTACATTACTCTTCCTTAAGCAAAATTAGATAGATGTTGAAGAGATTTGTCTAAACAAAGGGAAAAAAAGTGACAGGGTAAAACAAAATAAAACCAATGTTTAGCTCTTGCTGAACCTAGCTTAAGGCTTAGCAATACCATATCCAGTGCCTTCCTATCCATGGCAGTTTCCAAAGAGATTTGTCCTCAGCAACCAGAAACCTGCGCCAAAGGTGCAGATTCATTGTAGATAAGCCTTCATCATGACGAAGCATGCCAAGATGCCATTTTTGATTACTTAACATCTAAATAATAAAACACTTGGAGAAATATCTTTAGCATGTTTAACAATAGAATTCTCTCAATAGAAACTCTAGCAATACTTGAATACATACTCATTTGAAGCATCATTCACACTGAAAAGGTAGGGATCTGGTCCCAAGTGAGGCACCAAATTCTATTAAATTTGTGGTATCTTGTAATAAGAGTTGCTAACTTTTGTGATACAAGTTTATTATGTGAGGAAAAGAATGTAGCAGGAAATGGCTACAAAAATGGCTAACAACACTATGCAACACTAGCCACAGCCAACTTAATTCACCTTCACTTTCACCTAGAAATGTGGAGTCAAAAGCAAATATATGTGGTGGTAACACCACTGGCACAACATGTTTAGAGAAATAAGCAAAGCAAGATTATCATACAGCAGCATGCCAAACTGATTGGAGGAGAGAGGTGCACCAAGGGAACAATTGATTTGGGTGGATTGTGAATTGGACAGGGAACCAATTTTTCAGTACTGCAGGAGGGAAAGAAAAGCTGATTTCCAAGATGGGGCCGTGTAAAGTAACAGGACGTGGCAAGAGCCCAAGTATGAAAGACAGAAGGAGATCAAAATGACCTAATAGTGAACTATCAGTGGATAACTGAAGATAAAGAGAGGGAAAAAGATACAGACCTTCAACCAAGCAGGATAACAGTACAGAATTCACTAATTAGCCAGCCTTTTCCTGCTTTCTGAGCATCACTATATGTCAGTTCATAATAAAAAGAAACTCCTGTCAGAGTTCTTCATTTAAACACAGGCAATTACTTCTATGTTTAACATGATTTCTATCCCTACAATAGCCTGCATTTAGATAGCTTCCTAGATATGTTGTCTGCTAAAAGATCTTACCTCAAATATATTTTACAGGGAAAGTTCACTCAAGTTTGAAAGCACACGTTCAACTATTTTCAGTTAGGAAGAAGCAAATATTGAAATAATTACTCAGTAAAGGTGAAAAATATTTAAGTATCTTTAATGCAAAAAGAATCAAACATTAAGAATAAAAAAAGTATTTTTTAAAAAATGATAAGTAGTCTCAAGCATCACTAAAAAAGAACACAGCTGAACACGTTGTGGCAACAGCACATTCAAGGACAGCATTTTTGTTGTGAAGAGTACATTTTAAACAAGTTTATTTTGTGTATCTATGTATTTATTTTGTGTATCAAATTGTGCATTTATGATGCCTCAAATTAACAGTGCAAGAACATGTTTCCAATGCAACAAGATAAAAATCAAAACAACAAAACAAATTGTCATGCAACATTCTTTATTCACTTTTCCCTAAGCACGCACTGAAAAATACACTGAGTTTCAGGGCCCTCTACATTAGTTTGTCCCTTTTTAAAAAAACCCAAACATAAGGCTTATAAAGAATACTTGCCTAAATCTGCATTGTAAACACTCAAAATCACTTCTCACTGCTCTGATCATTACCATTACAGAGAAGTTAATTCTATAGTTAAGGCAACAGTGAAGTGACCAATAAGCTAATGTCAACATGGTTTCATGAAACTAGAGAATATTATTGCCACAAGACAGAAGCATTAGGAAATGTCAGTAACAACTTACAATGATCTTTATAGCTGTTTTAAAGGAAAAGAATATATAGCCTACAGGAGTATTCCACTGATGTTTTCATTTGGAAACAAAACCAGTTTAAGAAGTTCCCATTCTTCCCAGCCCTCTTATACTCATAAAAAAAGCTCACTGCTTCTCTAACTGTAATAGTGCAACAGCTTACAGACACAGAGGAGTTTAAATCTCGATGTTTCACAAGTAACAAGAAAGGGACCCTGTCTCAAAGCACAGCCTCCCTCACAAGCAATTCTACAAGCACAGTCAAGAGAACTGTGGCATAAGGACAGAAGCAAGAACCTCTTCACCAGGCTTCGCTGCAGAAGAAAACATACTGTGTCACTACAACCTACGTTATTTCCTTTAAGTTATGCAAATTATACACTAAATTACACAGTTGGTTACTAAGTTATGCACAAGACAAGCACTGGACAACATCAAATGAACCTCACTTGCCTTGCATTCTTAATTCTACCATAAAATGCCAGAAATGCAATAGTACGTAGCTGTTTTTAGAGGAGGGAAAATATACTGAGAGATCTCCTACTCAAAAGACCTTCTCTGGAGCATTTTAGTCTTTCTGTAACCAATGATTTTTAAGTTTGCTAAAACATATCTAGGAGAATTATATCATATGAAATACTACTTTCTTCTAAATCTGTTCCCAACTTCAGCAACAGGGCATCATCTTACCTCATGAACTCTAGCTTAAAAGTTATGGTCTTAATTCAGCAACTGATCTGCACTGATAAAGCCCTACACCATCACCAGAATCCCACTGACATTGACAAAACAATCTTGCTGCAAGATCAAAAGCCTCTGTGCTTCCGCAAAATTTTATTGCCAATCCACTATTTCATATTTAACACCCCTCAAAACATTTTGGCATGCATGTGCAAAACAGAGAGGGGGAAATTACAGACTGCAATTTTCCAGATAATTACCATCACTGAATACTTTGAGATTACAATATTAAGCATTTCTGTTTTAATTTCCTCTCCATACTACTGTTGCTGTGCACTAACTACAATGGTTTTTAGCTTTTCCAGTATTATTATTATTATTTGCAAAGCCTGAAACAGTTTCCATGTGTCGAAAAATCCTGTCATTGTCTTTTGCAACAAAGAAACTGCTTTTGCCTTCAGGTTCTGAGAGCCATAGACAATTCTGGCAATACTCACTTTTTGGATATATTTTGGAGCTTAACGTTGATTTTTATATGAGAAAGCTTTTCCCTGCTGTGTAGGAGAACAGTATTTCACTGAAACAGTATTTCTAGCCCTTTCAGCTGCAGGGGATAAAAAAAAACACCACAACAAAAAACCCCACTACAACTCTTGTAAGTAAAGAAGTTATTATCTATTTATTAAATAGATTTTTACAGTGAAACTGTACAGTGATTAGCAGTTTTTACAGTGAAACTGAACATCACTTCAGCATATATTGCTCTGCTGGACGGAATAATTCTCAAAAGAAAATACTGGAAAAGACCACAGGATCAGAGGATCTAACAAAAGCAGAGTGGAGAAAATAGCTAGGGTGGATTCTCTTATGACTCCAGAATAACGAGGAGGTCACATAGGTGAAGTTGTCTGTGGCCTTGCAGCATCACTAAAACAGGAGGCAAATGCCAGAATACAAGTTCCAAATGCACATCCTTTTATGTCTAGGACAAGGACTTGGGGAGAGAAAGGGAAAAGGCCAGGAGTAAAGGAGACGCTGCAAGTGTATTAACATAGGTTAATCCGATGCTAATACGAAAAATGAAAGCTCTGAACAGAGGGGTTATCCCCCTGTCCTCTCAGGACCCGCAGACTTCAAGGATACACCGACAAACATCGGCGAGGAAGCACCTGCCCAGCATCTTCCCCGTTCAGCACGGGGACAGCACAAACTATGAGTAAGGACAGTCACGGGCAGCCACCTCCAAGCTGGGCTGTCACCGCACGAGTCCGCAACCCCGACAGCTCCCCTTTCCTCCGCTCCCCGCGGTCCCACCCAGCCCTTCCCGGGAAGCCGCCCGGGGCTGGGGCAGCACCGAGCGCTCCGGACCCCGCGGCGGGGGAGCTGCTGCCTCACGCCCCTCTCCCGCTACACAAACAGTGCCGGCCTCTTCGGCGCGCTTCCCAAACCGGGGCGGCTCCCGCTGCGCTCGGACGTGGCCTCAGGGAGCGCAGGGAGCCCGCCGCTCCCGCCGCCAAGCCAGACGGCAGCGACCCCGGTGCGTGCGGGGGACCACGGGCCCGCCTCAGCCCACACACAG
>WBMV01004985.1:62661-142648 GCA_013396655.1 Campylorhamphus procurvoides
TCCGCCAGCCCAGCGCCCCGGCCTGGCGCGCGACCCGCCGCCCTGGCGGCGCAGCCAATCAGCGGCGGCCCCCGGCGCGGGGCTTTGCATGGGGCGCGCCCATTGGCCGCGGGCAGCCCGCGCGGGCCAGGCCTACGTGTTGCGGGCTGCCATTGGTCAGCGGGCGCGAGAGCGGCGTGTGCCCAATGCGCGCCCACAGCGGGGACCGAGCGGGACCCGGGAGAGGGGGACAAGGACACGGCGGGCTGCATACACGCCGTGTGCCAAAGTACCAGCGTTCCCCAGGAGCATCTGCTGGTGCGACGCCGGCATCGCAGGAACAACGTTGCGAGTTACAATCCCTTTTAAAAGGCGCCCAGGTCAATAGCAAATGGCAAACTGATGGTTCCGATCAGCCCTCTACTCTGTCCCAGGCCACGATGAAGTGGTAATCCTAAGGGAAAAGTAGCTCCTCTGGTTACTCCCACAACCTGTAGCATCACGTAGAAAACCAAGGAATTTGCTTCCTACAATCCTATGGTATTCCTGGCTGCTCCAAAACTCCTTAACGATCAATTTTGCCACCAACGTTCATTTGCCATCTGTTACATGTATACATGTTTCTGCTGTTTTCAAGGGAAAGTATACACCAGCCTTGCAATTTTAGGGAACCTACAGTCAGTGCTGTGACTTTGCACTTGTGCTGTCTTCTGGTCTCTGCAAATTGGCTTCCACGCGCCCAGGGATGCAATTTTACAGCGCTTCCTCTCTTAACCAGGTGCACCACTACAGGTATGTCATCTGCCTGGTACCAGATACAGGATTTTCAGTTTTTGGCTTTTGAAACATGAAGATAGTGATACATAACTGTGATTAGACAGGCCCTATCAATAGTAAAGTGTATAAACATTACAGAAAATAAGATGAGGTGGGAATCTGCTTCTGCAGATAGCAGTCAGTCCAGGGCAAATCTGGCAGTTGCTCAATGCATACACCAGATCCCATCCATAGACTTCACAGATGTTTCCTATCCAGTTCTTTTAATCCTGGAGACAGATCCACTGCTTTGTTCTGTATTCTCCATCTAACTTCTCCTAAGCAGGACCATGCTCTACAGTCCCTGAGAGGCTCTCAGCCTGCCCCAGAATATAAAAGGTCTCCCTGTTACATCCAGTGGGCTTGGAGAGAAGGAAAGAAGCTGTGGAGTTAGAGGAATTCCCAAAGGGCAGCAATTACAGAGAACAGACAGACATTGTAAAAGCACATGCACAGAAAAACTTAATTGTTTTAAATGTAAAAGACATTTTCTTTTGTCAGATGCAAACAAACTCCATTGCTCTCACATAGAGAGATTGTTGGCAAGAAACTAGCTGGCCCATGTTTAAAAGCATTCCAAGGATACTTACCCCCTTGGGAGACCAGAAACACAAGAGAAACCATTTACATACAAACTGATACTGCTTACTAGGACCAGCTTGAATTAGGGTTAGGCTTGTCACAGAGCACCAAGAAAGAGCCCACCTTTATCTCTTAGGAACCTGCAGACTTGCCCAGTCGTTTTCAGACTGAATGTCTGAATGACCCATTGGTCACCTCTTTGTTATGTTCTTGACAGAACTATTCCGAGAATTAAAACAAGTGCAGGCCTTCCTTTGCTATATCTGGGCTGTCTTGGATGGATACAGGCATGTATGAAGGAAACAGCATTTGGCTTGGCAGGTTTCCAGGAGCTCTAAGACAAAGCCAAGTTGCCTCAAAGGGCCCTGGGGAACATGCACCAATAGTGACAGAATGCAGCCATTTATGCAGTAAACAAATGTGAGGGTTCCTAACTCTTTCTGTTCTATAATCCTAGGCCATTAATCTATTTTTTAAACTTATTAGGAGCCATGTCCATTGAGATGAAACTAAAAGGAACACAGACATTCTATGCTAGGGAATAATACAAGCCAAAGGAAAAAAAAATTGTTTTCTGGACATTGTTATTCATGTGGGACCTCTCCATTTGCTCTGATACTCAGGATTTCTATATGCTACTCCCCCTCACTTGTCCAGACTAGTGTGAGTACCTTGGTCCCTGGATGCCCACCGTCATTTGCAGGCACCTCCACCTTCCACAGGTGCAGCCATCTCCCTAGACTCTCCAGGGAGCTGGTGTATGGACAGTCCTGTTACGGAAGAGGCACAGGAATGCCAACAGCCAGAGTGGGCTATCACTTGATTGTTCTGACATGAAGATCCCACTACCTGTAAGCATGCTAGCTGTTTCTCATTCACCCACATCTCAATTCCCTAGCTGTACTTACATATGTTTATATATAAACCCCTCCATGCTACTATTTCTGGTTCATCCCTTCCCTCCCACCTCATGAACCCATTAGATTTTTTTTTAATTCTTTGGACTTCAAAAGAATTTGAAAAGTTGATCATCACTGTCTTATCCCATCTGCTTCTGCATATACATACCACAAGCAGAAATTTATCTGTGAGATGTTCCTGCTGAACATTTCCGCAGTTATGTCCCAAACCCCACACTAATTGGCTTCTACACCTACGCTCACTCCTCTCCCTGCATTCATTCTGGTTTTTAATTTAATGGTTCTCCTTCATCTCATTTCTTTTCCTGTAAGCTCGAGCCAGTTTGGAGTGCATTTTGTATTACCATTTCAGCAGTTTACATTAGTTTGAACTCCACATCCATCTTTTCCCAGCTCTGCACTCAAACAGAAGGTCAGTCACGAGTGACTTTCCACATTAGGAAGCATTAGAACTAGGATCCCTCCATGAAGGAAGGTGAGCTTCCCTTCATGGAGAAGGTGAGCCAGGGATGATGACACAGCAGGACACCATTCCACAGTGTCTGTATGAGCAAGGCAAGCAGGGCTGGGGACAGTACTGGTTTTGCAATCAAGCAAAATGACAAGTCAGGCCCCGATTCAAGGCTGGGCAACATGGCTGGGCACAGGCCCTCCTACAACGCAGCTCAGGCCAAGAGCAGCATGCCCAGCGCAGATGGGAGCCCAGCCCAGGGCCAGTGAGGCTTATGAATGCACTCAGGGCCCTCTGCTGTTACATCTGCTCTGCAGAACCCTGCATAGTGACTGTACTCATTCAAGAGACTGAACTGGGCACAACTCCAGGAATTCTTGCCTGCTGTAAATATTGTTTTGGCATTGCCAGATAACTTTCTTTAAATATTGTTCAATGGTGATTGGAAGAAAGCAAGATTATGAGCAAATCAAATTCAGAATTAGTTTTATCCTGCCCTAGTACAACTACTGATCTAGTAAATGCCTTTGTTCTCAGGCACCCTAACTTCTGTCAGAGAGACAGGCATGCTTTCAGTTTTCTTCCCTTTCACTCACACTCCTAGCTTTAGCCATATTTAAGGATAATCCATAGATGCTCCCTGTTGTCTCAGCTAATATGTTTGGACCCAATTCCCAGAGTCAGCTTCATCTAGACTTAACAGCCTTTTTGAAAACCTAGAAATATTAGATGAGGCGTATTTTCTCCTGGTAGTTTATCTCCTCCTTTTTATGTTTATTTATATCTGCTATTACACTTTCACAGGGATCAAACACACAGAATATATCCAAAGGTTTACAGAGCAGCCCTAAATCCATCACAGCTCTCACTTCCGTCATATAACACGGTACCAATATTTTCTTAACAAAATGTAGAACAGGGAAGAAAAACTCTTAAGTGAAAATAAGCCTCTATGTCCAACATACTCTCCTTAGTACTTCCCAAGTGCTTTTGAACAAGCAATCCTGAGCAAAGAAAGAAACCATCCAAAAGAACAAGATAAAAAATATGCACAGAAATCACAAAGTAGCTAACAATAATACTTGCCTAATAAAACTTTTTAATAATCCCAAAGTGTTATCAACGTTTAGCTACCTGATGTGTAGATGTGTTCTGAGGCTGCCTATTGCTGTTTCTCACAAATGTTATAAGAATTAGCTGAAAATACCCTGGGAGTGGACAGTGACTTGCAGAATTGCTGCTATCAGCTTAATACAGGGTGCCAGAAGTATTTGCTGCTGTAGAATAATAATGCTATTGCTGTGTGCAACAAAGCTGTTTTAAGGCTTGCAGTATGATTGACTACAATAGCATACAGCTTTTTGAATATGTTCAGTGTTAGATTCTGCTGTATGTAAATATGAAAAAAATTAATCTCAATTGAAGTTCAAATGTTGCATGAAGCATGTGAAATATCACTGATTTGGTATCACATCTGAGGGATTACAAAACAGCGTAGGAGGCTTGATGAAGAATTTAAGAATGCTGTAGAGAAGAAATCTGACAGATGGCCTTAGGAGGCAATAACACAGTTGAAAGTTTGTCCAAGCTACTGTTAAGTCCACCAGACAACTTCTGAAAGCTGGCAGCATCAGCAGCATCAAGAAAAAATGCAGCAGAAAATCAGGTTGTGAGAAAGTCCCGTACTGCACTGCAGTGGCTGGGCAAATAATCTCATCCTCTGAAATGATAACTGACAGCATAGCTATGTCAGCCATTAGTCCTTTTACAACTAACCTCTGAACCTTTTATTGCATAATTGTTTAGGTCTCTAGTGAAATATTAGAAAGCAAGTACATGTGTGCTCCCATTTGACTTAGTATGCTATTTGGGACAAAAAAAATAATAAAAAATGTACTTATTTCTGTTAGTGGCAGGAGAGTGTCACTCAGAGGTACATTATCATTGTTTAACCCCAGCCAGCAACTAAGTACCAGCCACCTTTTTGGTCACATATATGCCCCCCCGCAACTCCCTCAAGGTGGAACGGGGAGGAGGATTGGAATAAAATGAAGGTAAACCCCATAGGTTGAGTTAATAATAATTTATCTCTTAATCACTTTAATAACTGAAATAAAAAAAATATTAAATATCCCATCTCTGAGCAGCAATCAGTCCCTCATGGCCAGCTCCCCCCAGTGTCTATACTGAGACTGATGTTCTGTGGTATCCCTTTGGCCAGGTCAGCTGTCCTGACCTTGCTCCCTCCCATCTTCTCCTGCACCCCCTCCCTGGCAGAGCATGGGCTGAGAAATCCTTGACTTGGCGTAAGCACTGCTAGAGCATCAGTGTGTTACCAACACCATCCTCACACTAAATCCGTGTGGTGGTTTAGTTTATTTGGTTCTGGTCTAGGCCTTCCCTGGGTACAAGGTTATAACTAAGGAAGTATTCCACACCATTCCTTCACGTAATCAGGTATATATAAGACAAGGAAAGTTTCCTCTGTCTCTCTCTGTTCCTTTCGTGTGTTTGGAGGACATCAGGTCTCTGTGTCGGCTTAGCTCTTATCTATATTAGCTGAGGCCTGTCTGAGAAGCTGGTGTCCCAGCCATATGGAGGGGAAGGACCTGCTTCTTTTGAGGGGAGTTTGGTAAGGATTTATTGTGTTAGTTACTTATTGAGCTTTTCCCTGAGTTTATGAGTGTGTGTATCTCTTTTGTTTTGCTTTTACCCAGTTTGGTCCCATTTCCCTTTCCCACCTTTTCCCTTTTGGGGTTATTTGGGGTTCTTGTTTTGTAGATTCATAGTGTTTGATTGTATATAATTACAATAGTTGTGAATTGTACTGTCTACTCTCCTATATGGGTCTGAANCATCCCCCGGCCCCATCCATGCACGCCCCCGCCCGTCCCCTCCGCGCTCTCCCCGGCGTGTCCCTCCGCGCTCGCCGTCGCGCCGCAGCCAATCAGCGCCCGCGTTGCGGGCGCGCGGCGGGCGCGGCCGCCATGGAGGACGTGAGCGCCAAGTTCGTGTCGCAGAAGATCAGCCGGGCGCGATGGCGGCCCCCGCCCCCCGCCGCGCTGCAGCCCCCCGATGTCTTCGCCACCGGATCCTGGGACAACGAGGTGCGCCATCCCCTGCGCGGTGCCCTGCTGGCCTCCCTGAGGAAGTATCCCGGCGGTATCCCGGCCGGGGAGCGCTGGTTCCCTCCTGCCGGAGGCAGCTTCCTCAGGAGCGCTCCCCTGGCTGAGGCGCGCTGCTGGATACTTTGGAAAGCGTTTTCGGATAAAAGTGCTGGTGGTTGTTTCCATACAGGATAACAGGATCTCCCTCTGGTCTGCTGGCGACCTTGGGAACGTGGGCCTCAATGGTGAATATCATGGGGAACCTCACCTGCTGTGTGACATCCAGCACAACGGTGATGTTATGGACATGCAGGTAAAACAACTGTGTTGAATAGATGTGGTGGTTTAGTTTTCTTGGGTTTGGTTTAAGCCTTCCCTAGTATCCAGGTTATAACTAAGGAAGTATTCCACACCATTCCTTCACGTAATCAGGGGTATATAAAGATGGGAAGTTTCTCTCCCTTTCCTGTGCTTGGAGGACATCAGGTCTCTGTTGGCTTTAGCTCTTATCTCTTCTTATTGGAGAAGCTGGTGTCCCAGCCATACGGAGGGGAAGGACCTGCTTTCTCTTAAGGGGAGTTTGGTGAGAATTGGTTGTATTAGTTACTTATTGAGCTTTTCCCTGAGTTTACGAGTGTGTGTATTTGTTTTGTTTGGTTTTACCCATTTTTGTCCCATTTCCCTGTTTTCCCTTTTGGGGTTATTCTGGGATTTGTTCTGTAGATTCATAGTGTTTGATTGCATACAATTTTAATATATGTGAATATATATATATACTTTTACTATAATTGTCTTTTTGGATACTTTTTTTTTCCTTCTCTCTTGGGAAGTGGGGGGAATCTGTGTGGCCGGCAGTTGGGCTTGGCAGGGAGCCAACCCAAACCTCCACAATAGCTGCCTACTTTCTAAGGGNCGTGTAGCACGGTGCCTCCACAATCCGAAACGCAGAAACTGGGGCGGAAACCAACCCTAACACGGCCGGGGGATGGGGCCGGGGCCGGGGGCTGGCCCCCCGGCCTCCGCCCCGGCCCCATCCCCCGNGGTTTAGTTTTCTTGGGTTTGGTTTAAGCCTTCCCTAGTATCCAGGTTATAACTAAGGAAGTATTCCACACCATTCCTTCACGTAATCAGGGGTATATAAAGATGGGAAGTTTCTCTCCCTTTCCTGTGCTTGGAGGACATCAGGTCTCTGTTGGCTTTAGCTCTTATCTCTTCTTATTGGAGAAGCTGGTGTCCCAGCCATACGGAGGGGAAGGACCTGCTTTCTCTTAAGGGGAGTTTGGTGAGAATTGGTTGTATTAGTTACTTATTGAGCTTTTCCCTGAGTTTACGAGTGTGTGTATTTGTTTTGTTTGGTTTTACCCATTTTTGTCCCATTTCCCTGTTTTCCCTTTTGGGGTTATTCTGGGATTTGTTCTGTAGATTCATAGTGTTTGATTGCATACAATTTTAATATATGTGAATATATATATATACTTTTACTATAATTGTCTTTTTGGATACTTTTTTTTTCCTTCTCTCTTGGGAAGTGGGGGGAATCTGTGTGGCCGGCAGTTGGGCTTGGCAGGGAGCCAACCCAAACCTCCACAATAGCTGCCTACTTTCTAAGGGCTTGTCACTTAGGAGAAGTTAAGTGAGAGTAAGCTGTCAAAATGCTGGGATTGGCTAGCAAATTCCTATGAAGAAAAAGGGCTTTGTGGGTTTGTTTTTTGTGGGGTTTGTTCTGGTTTTGGTTTTCCCGCTACCAATAATTTAGGTTACTCTAAAATTAAAATTGTCATCTGGGTACTAACATTGGCTAATAGCATACTTATCTCCCTTTAGTTTTTGGATCAAGAGAGAATAGTGGTTGCCTCATCAACAGGAACTGTAACTATATTCCGGCATCACCAAAATAACCAGGTATGTAACATGCACTGGTTTTAAGAAGCTGTTTTATGTAGTACAGCTCACTTTGATCTCAGCATAAGAAACATCTGCCTACCGAAATCAAGTATTTTAATAAGTGTGTTAGAAAAATCTTTGACTTTATATATACAAGGAAAGAAAAAAGCATTTTATGCACATCCTACATAAAGTAGATTCCAGGGCAAGACTGGGGTATCCGGTAGGATACATCTGTAACCAAACAGTCCATTCAATGAAAACATACTTTTAAGAGATTATACTGTTTTGGGAGAGTGGGTCTTAATGGACTTGTAGCTGCCTTATTAATAGTTTTTGCATTCTTGAACTAAATGACTTATGTTGAATTTCTTCTCATGAGTGTCAGGTGAGGGGAGATATGCAAACTCTGCAGTCTTTTGCTTTGATTATAAATCGCTGAAAATAAACGCATAATTACTTTTCTTATATATTCCCAGTGACACCGTGAAAACAAATGTCTGTTAATAGTTTGGTGTGGTACCTAAAATAAGTTCTTTGCCATCAAAATCTAAATCTGACCTTATATTTTGTAAAGGTTTCAGCTCTTTTTCCTTGTCTGGGGGAAAGATAAAAGGCATCAGCTTAGTGAAAGACATTTTTCAGTTCATAAGCAGTGTTCTGTCTCGTTTCTAGGTCATGTGAAAATGGTAGTTCGGAGAACAAATAATTCATGTTTCATGGGAAGGTTGTGTGCTTAAGAGTTGAGGAAAATTTAGATCTCTTGGTTTCTGTTTGTATAGGAGGTTCTTATTCCTGTGAGCTAGTGGGGCTTTCCCAGAGCTTGTTTCTAGTTTCAGGAATATTCTGGAAGCTTTGTTCTATAAGGTTCATTATTTAACAGCATAGTTTCCTGTCTGGTTACTACTTAGACATTATCTGCCAACCATCGGTGGGAGAAAGCCCATCATCATGTGGATCAAGACACATCTTGTGGCAGAGCGGCATGTACTGGAGTTGTCTGCAACAACCCAGAAATTGTCACTGTTGGAGAAGATGGTAGAATAAATCTTTTCAGAGCTGACCAAAAAGATGCAGTAAGAACTATAGGTATGTCAAATAACTATTCCAATTACTACAGTCTGGAGGGAGTTGCTTGGTTTTCAGCTTCTCAAATGATAACAAAAAAAAAAATCAGTTGATAATTAATTTTAGTATTCCAAGTTAAATGTGTTTGCTCCAGATTATTCCTTATCCCTACAGATTTTAAATCCTTGAAGCTTATTTCAAATATATTTCTATATTTATTCAGGTATATGTAAGTTAATGTTTTAGCTGATGGAGAAGCTTCAAGCCCAGCATTCTCTTTGTTTCTCTTTCAGCTAGAATTGTTAAATATTATCACAGTATATATGAAATAGGGTTAGAGTTCAAGAGGTATTGTCTCCCAAGTTCTTCATAACTGGAGGTCAGTGAAATGGTCATGTCAATTCATTATTTGCAATAATTTATTCGTCATGTCCATATACAAAAACATCTGTTTGTGTGTCTAAAACAGCAGCAAGAACCAGAATCCACTGTTTGTACCCTGTTATCTGCCAAATACCATGGTGATATCAAGAGATCATTTTTCCCTAGGTGAAAAAGCTCCATATTCCCTAGAGGAATAGATTATGTGATGAAGCAAGATGTTTGTGAAAGGTGTAAAACTTGGTTATTACCAACTCTTCTATCATGCTAGTCTCATGGAAACAAAATACAAGTTTGTAGCATCGTTTGGAAATTGAACTTAAAAGCAGAAGTAATTTAAAGGATGGTAACACTGTGTTTGATTGAGGTTTTACTATACCAGAACTTTCTCCCTGAAGCTTCAATTTGATACAGCACTTTTTTCTTCTTAAGCAAAACCTTTCCTCCAGTGGATGAAAGAATTCACACAGTGACAAGGCAACTAAGGAAGGAAGTACTTTGGAACTTCCATGGGAGGCAGTACTTATGTATATTCACATATTTCTCTCAATAGTGTTAGACACAGGAAGCAAGGGCTCCTTTTTCACAGGGTATTTGCAGATACTACTCTGTCTCTGACCCTGAAAATGCAGAGATTGTAAGCACACTTAAGCAGCTGTGTTCTGTTTCTATAACGAGTTTTGTTATAATTAAATGGAGACTAGCATTCCATAAGTTTACCTGAATGCTTTCCTCATCTCTTGCAGACAACGCAGACAGCAGCACACTTCATGCAGTGACTTTCCTTCGCACAACTGAGATCTTGACAGTAAATTCAATTGGACAATTAAAAATATGGGACCTCAGACAGCAAAGAAATGAGCCATCTCAAATATTTTCTTTGTAAGACCTCCACTTTATTCCATATTTACTGAGAAACATGTGCTACTTTATATAATCTGATTTAAATCTTTCCTGATAGCTTCCTAACAATGGGATGGTACATTACTGAATTTTTTAAAGGATTTAAACTTCTTTGGTATTTAAATAATCAAAAGCAGACTGCATAATGGCTGAACTACTGTTGTGATTAAACATTGTGCTTAGGTGGTCTGTTTTATGATTTAACTCTTGAAGTACTATTGTACCTGCACACTTGATCTTTTTTAAGAAAAAAAGCTCCAACCCTCAACCCAAAACTCTTTCCCTATTTATATATATACACTTTACATCTGCTTTTCTCCACAGGCCTAATATAAGGTTTCTGGCATTTGGAATGTATTTGGATGGTAACTTTGTGCCTTACAAAGTACTGTGAGAAAGGAAAGTGAGCTAGATTTAAATCTTCTTGTTGTCTGTGTAATAATTCCCATTGCTGTTAATAGGCTGTGGTTTAAGTACCTGATTTTGTTAGTGCCCAGTCTCCTTTTGTAACTCTTAATATATGTTGAAATTGTAAGTATAACATGCATTTCACAGTAACCTTCTCATAGGTATATGTAGAGTATTATCTGTATGCAAAGCTCTCTCACTCCTGTAAAGCTGTCAGATGCCATGTAGATGCCTGTGTACTGTAGGGCACCAAATATGATGTTCATCCGATTGTAGCTTCACGTCAATGCCTTACCTCTGGCTTCCAGTAGATATCGTGTGGTTTCAGGCTGTGGTAATCAGATGCTACAGGAATTGAAGCTACAGTTGATTATTGGTACCTTGTCAACACTATAGGCATTAAGAACGAGAAAATAGAAACTAAATAAAGAATTCACGTTTGGGTTATTTGGTCGTTTTATTTTTTTCTCTTTGCAGGGCAGGTGACAGAGTTCCACTGCACTGTGTGGACAGGCATCCCAATCAGCAGCATATTGTGGCCACAGGAGGCCAGGATGGGATGCTGAGCATATGGGACATCAGGCAGGGTACTATGCCAGTGTCCCTGCTAAATGCTCATGAAGCAGAAAGTAAGTACCTGAAACGGAGTGGGGAGAAGAAGGTGTTAATTTAGAGAATTCTCCATTTTCTGTAAAAGATAAGGTGTTTTAACTGTGGTAGAAAACAATCATATAGTTGCCACCTCATAGAATCATGGAATGGTTTAGGCTGGAAGAGATTTAAAGATCGTCTAGTTCCAACCCACCTGCCACAGGCAGGGACTTTTCCCACTTGATCAAGTGGGACTTTTCCCACTTGATGGGCTCCAAGCGCCATCCAGCCTGGCCTTGAACACTTAAAAGGATGGAGCACCCACAACTTCTCTCTACACAAACAAGATAGCAATTCATTTTATGCTGGAAATATCTTTACTTGATGCTATGATCATATTAAATGAGTAAAAATATTTCTTGATGTTAAGTTTTATTGATGTAAATGTCTTTTTCACAGCTGTGGTATTTAGATGCAAAATAATGTGTGCCAGGAAGGAACGCATGCTGTGTGCAGATTTAAACTTAACAGTAGGGAAGATGGCATCAGCCATACAGAATGCCTGAATTCAGATACGACTTTACTCTTCATCAATTTTTGCAATACTGAAAATGCAACAAAACAGGGGTTTTTTTCTTGCTCACACCCCTCTTCCAGCGGAGGGAAAATATGCAGTATGTAACTAAAGATGGGGTTTTGGGTCTCCTACCCACACACACTTAAGAATGAAAAGTTCTGATGGGGGCATGTGTTCTTGTAAGTGCATGTCTACATCACAGTATCCAAAGCACAGTGATTGAAGTACTTGATGCTTGTTCTGAAGTGTTTCTGACATGGTTTTGTTTGATACTTCCAGTGTGGGAAGTTCACTTTCATCCCTCCAACCCTGACCACTTATTTACATGTTCTGAAGATGGATCTCTTTGGCACTGGGATGCTTCCACAAACGTATCTGAAAAGCCCTCTTTTCTTCATCAAGGTAAGGCTGTTTGGAGGCTGTCTGCCTTGTCAGTTTAGCAGTTAGCAGCATCATTACAGTCTGTTCTCACATGACCCAATTAATAACACAATCCTAATACGGAAAATTAAAAGCTGGTTTCTTTTCTTAGAAAGAAAGCCCTGATAGGCACTTGAGGAAAACGACTTATAAGGCTAGCAGTTGTGTGGGGGTTTTTTATGGTCTGATTTTGTGGGTTTTTTTAATCTATGCTACATTCTGACCATTGTGTGAAAGGGCACATCTGGGATTTCAAAGACAGATTGTGTTCACTTAAAAATCATCTGTATATAGAAAAGATGGAGGCAGCCTGATTGACATTACTGAGTCTCTGAGTGAGCTACACAAAGTTAAAATACAAAAATAATTGATATGTTAATGAGATAGTAGAATTAGGAATTTACAATTCAAGGTTATAATTGGAATTTTCAGTGAATGAAACCGGATCCTTTTGCACTGTGGCAGGATTTTAAAGTTATGATACTAACTTAATATAAACATTTACTTTAACATTCTTAATCACAAATTCTGCTAGTGCTTGCCACTTCAGACTGTAAACACTGGGGAGACTTTCTGATGTCACTTGCTGCCTTTGGCTTCAAAGTTGTCATTCAAAGTTAAGTTTTATATATGGAAGCGATAGGATTACTGATTCAAGTGGCACTGTGCATGTTTTCAGGTATATGAAATATAAATCCCTTAGCATCACTTCAGACACCTGTTAACTTTATGTGGAATAACAGTTCTCAAACTGTGAGACTTCAGTTTGAATGTAAAATACAATGTGGAAAAAGTTCAAAGTCAAATACAGGTATATCACTTGCTGCAGAGTAAGTAGGGAGGGGGAACAGTAGGGATAAGTAGGGAACAGACTTCTGTTCTTCTCTCCTTGTTTTAGTATCTGGCTAGAAAAACTTGCAGGTACTTACACTGTCTGTTCAGTGAGCCAAGTTCATAGCTGTTGTGATGTATTTGTCTTAACTGAGCACAGGGCTGCTAGCAGGTTTCTATAATCACTTCAAGTGCTTGATTTTTTTTAAGCTATTTTTTCTTTCATTTACCAAAGAAATATCTGATTACTAATAGGAAAACTGACTTAAATGTAAAGTTACATTCCTATTATGTCTGTTCCATATCTACTATGTTTCTTCAGTTTCTGAGAACACATAAACTAAATTGAAATCTTTTTTCCCTATCTTCCCTCTTTCCTTCTTTCAGGAGGAAGAACTACTACCTATCTTTCCCACAGTACCATTAACCAGTCTGTAGTAAGTGCCTGGCTAAGCAACGATCCTACCAAAGACCGCATGGAAATCACCAACTTAATTCCGAATCAGACTTTGTCTGTGAATAGCTTAGATGTTTTAGGATCATGCCTAGTCTATGGTACCGACGCAGAGGCTATTTATGTGAACAGACAACTTTTTGCATGAAATGACTGCAGTATCCCTTTGAAGTACTGAACTACTGGGAAATGTCAGGTTCATTCTTAATGCTACTCGTTAGTCTGTTACTGGTGTGTGGGGGAGGGACCTACAGCTTGGTCCTGGTACTGCAGAAGAAATGTGATGTACCTCAGATTCTGACAGCTGTCACTTGCTGCTGATGCTCTGGGATGGGTAACTAAGCAAGCTTACATGCCATGTCTTCCTTACTGCCTGTTTGGTTTTGATAAGCAGGACAGCAGTCACTAGGGCAAGATTTTCGCTGTAAAGTTATGTCCATAATACACGTGCGCATAAAAACAGAAGAAAAGGTAAACCTTGGATTTTTATTTTTCCCTGTAAAGATATTTTTCAAGTATTATTTCTAAAGCAAAATCATGGGGTTCTTTGAAATTCTTTTTATGTCACCTGAGAGAGATGGGGGGTTTTTTAAGCAGAGTTTTTTTTATATATTATGGGGAACATAACTTTTAGTGTTAGTTCATGAGAATTGGAAGGAAAACTGTTAAAGCTATGAAATGTGAAAGGTTCTATAGGAATCTAAGTATTCTGGTAACATTATGCTGAATTATTTACAGTTTTATCATGGATGGTGCATGTTAAGACCTGATAATGCACCAGTAAATCTCCCAACCAAAAATAGGTTTTTTATAATTAAGGAATTGTATTTGACAGATGTATTGGCTGTGTTTTCAGGTGTAAGAATAAGACCTTCTAAACTTGAGACATTGTCAAAATTTCATGTCTGGTCTGTTGAAATCTTTGAAAAGTTCAGTTTTATGATTAGCATTGTACCTACCTTTTGTTACAAAGAACCCTTTCTCTTTTTAATAAACAGTTTTGCACAAGAGTAGTGGTCTGGGTTACTAAATCCGTTCAAGCAGATGTGCTTGCACTCTTCTTTGCAGGAAGGTAAAAACCATAATGTTAACCATAACTTACTTGGACTGATCCTGGGTATGCAAACTGAAGGATGGAGAGAAACCTCAGGATCTGGGCAGCAACAGGCTAGTTACAAGGTCTTATGTGGTATTTTCCACCATAACCACCTGGGAGAGTACTTTACTTCACAGGCAGTGGTGGCAAGCACACCTTACCTGATCCGAAATCCTTGTGTCTGGCTGCAGGAGCTGGATGACAGGGCTGTCCTCCCTTCATCGGGCCATGCATGGCCTTGCCAAGAGGCTCGTTAGAGTAGCCTAAATTTTGCTTCCCGAGGTGCAAAAGATGGAAATGACATGGATGGACGGGAAACAAACGCCCGAGCTGCGGCTCCCAGTGGCACCCGGTGGGTCCTCCTTCCTGTAGGTCCGTACCGAGTCCATCGTTCGGGCAGCAGCTGCAGCAGGAGCCTCGGCGGGGCTGTCCTTCCCCCCGTCCCCGCTCCATGAGGCAATCCCTGTTCCGTGCGCTATCCCTATTCCTGTCCCGTCCCGGTGTGTGGGCTCCCGGCGTTGCGGGCCCCGCGCGGGGCAGGCCGGGATGCGCCCATATCCGGGCGGCTCCGCGGCGGGGACACCGACAAAATGGCGGCGCCGAACTGAGCGGCCCGGGCCGGCGGGGGCACCGAGCGGGCGCTGCGCCATCGCCGAGCGGCGGGCGGCCCGAGCCACACAGCCACACAGACAGGGAGGGGCCGCGGCCGGTCGTGGCCGCACGGGTGGGGCCGAGCTCCGAGCGNCAGCGCGCCTTGGCCCGCAGAGGCTGCCCCGGCGCCCGGCTGGCCCGGAGGATCGCTCCTGGGGCGCCGGCAGCCAGTGCTGCTGCTGCGGGGAGCCAACTCGAGTGTGCGGGGAGGAGAGAGCGGTGTCCCCCAAGAGATGGAACGCGCCCAGTGAATGCACAGTGCTCCTGGTGCTCACCTGGTCGCTTCCAGCTCAGGCTTCCCTGACCTGTAGTTCTGTTTACGACATGATTTCAGGGTCTAGTTTTCTCTTTCTATGGGAACTTTTAGCACTGGAAGCGCATCCTTTGACAAATTGCTGTTACAGCTCTATGACTTCTTACTTGAAGAACAGCTTTCTTTTGTTGGTTTGAACCAAGACCCCTACAAACTCAATTTTATGACTTCCATAGTCTTGATTGCTCTCTTTTTCCCTGGCAGTAAAGTGTTGTGATTATGTATAAAGACATTAGAACGGGTACGTGAGAGAGGATACCAAAATAGATTCATGTGTGACATTCAATACTTAAGTGTAAATATGAATATTTATATTCAAAACTTTTGGACATAAATGCTTGAGTTACATTATAAAGCTGTGTATTTTCCCCCCAGAAAATCTTGGAGGTCATTGACAGTTGTGTGCAGCCGTTCACAGAACCATTAAATGGTTTGTGCTGGAAGCAGCCTTGGAGTTCCAATGGCCATGGGTAGGGACACCTCCCACTAGACCAGGTTGCTCTGAGCCCCATCCAACCTGGCCTTGAATGCTTCAGTGTTTTCATTCAAACACCTGTTTTAAAGTCTAATCTTTAAGGATTATAGTGTAATAAAACAAGGTGGGATTTTTTTTTCCTTACAGTTTGACCTGTAGAAGAAAATTCTGTATCCCCACATTTTGAAAAGATTATTTCTTAAAAATTCCTATAGGGAAGTGAAGCATTTCATCATCAGAGACATCTTCTTTGGCAAGGAGATGATTTAATGATGTAAAACTGCAAGGGGGCATAGACATCAGTTCCCTTGGATGCAGTTGGTGTTTGCTAGTTAGAAGTACAAAGTTGATATACATTTCTTACTCAGCAGTCAACATTTTCTTGCTTTAAAATGTGTGCAAACGTCTGTAAGAGGAGGTGACTTGTGAATTCTGAGGTTCATGTATAAAACAAGGTGAACTGTAGTAAATCTTGTTTTCTGGAGGACCAATTCGTTTTGGTTTCTGAGAATTAAGACTTAGTTTCACATGCACATCAAACTGCTGGTACCTATCAGTGCTGCCAAAAAAAACAACCCACCAAAAGAAGTTACTGTTTATCTAGGTTCCTTAGCTTGGTTCTCACTGTGTGGCCTTACAAACAATTATGCTCTTGGTGGTAAATGGTGGGAGATAACTGGCCTGGCTGGTTTACACTGCTAAAGCTATACTGCTTCTTAAAACTTAAGTTTGATGCAGCTTGATATTCCAAGGCTGGTCCTGATTTATTGTTTAAGTGTCCTGTTAATTTGACCTTGATTTCTCTTTGGAGTGTTAGATTTGTCTATCTCAGCTACCCAAGGTGTAATCGTAAATGAATGTTGAAATACCAGGTGAAATATGTAAAATATGTAGGTGCAAAACAACTGTTTTCTCTTGAATTCCAACCCTTTGGAGTTTGTTAAAGGCAGTAACTCATGTATAGACTTTTTTTTTCATTACTCATTGGTATATGTGTGACACAATACCAAGTATTTTGGCTTTGATTATCCTGCCAGTGGTATAGTCATTACTCCTGACTGAATTTGAACAATAATCTAGATTACTAAATCTCTATGATATTTTGCCTAGTTGTCCTATGTTCTGGGGTGAGTTTGTGTTAGAGGTTTCGCTTTTCTGGAGGTGCTGATTCTTTCAAGCATTGCTGGCATATATCCTTGCAGCACTTGTGTAACCAACATGTGTTTTTTGAAGGTCACTTAGAAGGAAAAGGAGCATCCATAACAAAACTTGTAAGATGGTCTAAATATACTAACTTCATTTTCTTTGGAAAAAGGGTTTTTGGCAAAGTATTTTCAATGTGGTCTTAAGTATGGCATGTTTTGAAAGTGGCCAAAATTAAATTACATTTTAATTGCTCTCATGCTGTAGTTTCTGCTGATTTCTGGATTTCTTAATACTTTGGGCAAAATTTCACTGTTAATTACTAAAATTCACCTACATGTCTGGTGATCGTTTCCTTCTTGAGTGAGTACTAAAGAATTGCATGCTATCAGACTGCATGAAATTAACTACCCAATTACACTCATGTAAGGTTTCAGACTTATCACAGGGCAAAGAAAGCTTGTGGGTGCAGTTATACCTCTTAAGATATAGATAGTTTTATAGAAGAAATTCTGTTATTTCTTAAATGGTTCTCCAAGGAGAACGGGGTTAAGTGAATGTCCCTTGTGTTTCTTTTTGTAGTCATCATTTATGTATTACTTCCCAGCTTTCAGATTTTATTTATATATCAGTAGCATTCATCTTTAATTCATATAATTTGCAGGGTTCTTTCTTCTATTAACTTGTCATGTTCTTCCTCAATCACTGAATCATTAATTGTTTTATGACAATGTAAGTATGATAGAAGTGAAGCGTGGATGAAGAAAGTGACTTTTTTGTAGACTGTGTAAAATTCAGACATCTGTTTTATTTATGTCTAATATGAGAAGCACTTATCAACAGAGTATTTCTTTAAGAGACAAAAGATACTTGCAGACATCTGAATCCTCAAAAATAACCCTTCAGAAAACTGGGAATAAAAATTTTTAGCACTTTGAGAAATTGAAACAGCAAAATAAGAATGTTTCAATATTGCTAGTTAGGCATTGCATGATAGTAAAGGTACAGTGTGAGGTGAGCTTTACCATTTTATTTGTCTTTGAAGAAAAGACAGTGGTAAAATTTATTTTTTTAACTTGCACTTAGTAACTGATCTTCCCTCTGTGAAACAACAGAGACTGAAAAAGTTTTATTTTATGATATTCTAAAGAGTCAAATGCTCTGTAACTTCAGTGTTTCACTGTGATTGCTCTATCCCTTGTCACAGCAGTTACAGTACTAACTAGTGCTCAGCTCAAATGCAGAGATTTGAGTTCTCTGCAGACATGGGGCTCGTTCCCTGATGAGTCAGCGCCTTCAAAATGCAAACGTTTTTTATTTGGCTTTTGGCAGAAAATTTTGTTTCCCTTACCAAATGTCATAGCTATGCTCTCAGTGAATTTTATGCTTAAGTTGTTAAACAATTTTACAGTAAAAAAAATCTATTCAGTTTTATTTGTTTCTCCCCCTGCTCTCATCTTCCCTCAAGTAAAGTCAATTTAAAAATTACTTGACTATGAACAAAGCCTGGTTCAAGGAGACTCAAGCTAAGAGACTGTGACAGGCTTAGGAAACTGAACCCTTAAACAGTTTCAAATGGCAGATGGTACAAGAAATCATAAAGTTGCATGTAGTGAGCTAGGCAAGTGTTTACTTTTTACATATGTGACTGCTAAGAACGGATAAAAACATTTCAATTATATGCTCTTACAGGTGTCCTTCTCATTTCCATCTGTTTGGGGAGCTTGATGTCAAAAGCTCCATATCCTGGCTAAGTGGGTAGTAGAATTGGCACTTTCAGCTAAAAAGGTGGTGTTGGAAAGAACATAGGTGACAAATGGAAACAGGACACAGCAGAGAGGGGAGGCAAAGAAGCAGGGCTGAGGTATCACAGCAGTTCGCATCTGCTCTGGAAGGCTTTGTCCACCACCCAGAGGAACTCTTCTTCGTCCACGTTTTACAATTCAGGACTGTTCGGACTTGAGACACCTAAAACTGTTGTTAAAAGCCCAACACAGTTTGTAAATTAGGTTCAGTAAAGACTGCCTGAAGAATTTTCTTAGCAGGTTTTTAGTATCTGTGAAGGGAATGCTCCATGTGAATGTTTCACCACCACCAATGCTACATTGTGAGGTTTTTTTACTGCTGTATGTATAATGTGATTTTTTGTTTTGTTTTGCTAACAGAGCAGCAGTTTTGTGTGGTGACGAACTCCAGCACTGCAGGAACCAAGGTTTCACAGTGAAGAGCCACTGCTTTTGCAAGTTCTGACACCAGCCAGTCTTCCTTGAATTCTGGTGTGTGCGAGTCCTTGGTGAAGGTTGCATATATACATGTTTTCATGAAGAGAAGTGAGAAACCAGAAGGTTATAGACAAATGAGGCCTAAAACTTTTCCTGCCAGTAACTATACTGGCAGCAGCCAGCAGATGCTACAGGAAATACGAGAGAGCCTCAGGAATTTGCCTAAACCCTCAGATGCTGCTAAAGCTGATCACATGGGCAAAATGTTATCCGAAGATCCTAGACAAGGCCGAAATCCCCCCAAATTTGTAACATATCATAAAGTTTTGCAGGAGATAAGAAACTCACTTCTGCCTTTTGCAAACGAAGCAACCTCAGCTGTCAAAGGAACATCAGAAGTTAATCGTCAAATGCTGCAAGACTTACAAGCTGCAGGCTTTGATGAGGTGAGGTGTTCTATTTTGAAGATTTGGTGTTCTGCTTGCTATAAACTATAAGTGCATGTTGGAAGGGATGTTGGTCAGGGAATGTTTGAACAGTATGATAAGCAAAATAGATTCTTCAAAATCTAGTAGGTTTCTGATAAGGGCATGAAATTAGTAATAGTGGGGGGTGTAGAAGAGGAATAAAAGGATTTAGAGGATTTTTTTAAGCATCTTGTGCAGATTGTTCTTGTCTGGTAGGTTGTTTTAATTATTTGTGTAATTTTAGGCAGAGAAGACTGGAATCTCTAGAACATGGATAATGTAATTTTGGATTGTGTTCAGTTAAAACAGATTGATAAAATACGGCCATTCTAAATTGAAAGGCAATACCAAATATTTTGGAATAATCTGAAATGTGGTTTCCAGAAAGGAAAAATGAATACACTTACAGCTTCTGTATGTTTACTGGGACTTGCACATCAAAGGCAATCACATTTGTTTTTATGCCTTCCTTGTAAATGTGGGTGTAAAAGCAGTTTAAAAAGTTATCAAACAATGCATCCTTCCAAAGGAAAGGGGCACAGTACCAGAACAGGGATTAACTTTACAGGAAAGTACTGCTTGCAGTAGTAACCAGCTCATGAGTTCTGCTGTCTGTGATTCTTTGGTATTTACAGAGAGATCTCCACCAAGAGTGAGCTGCTCCAAAACTGTCTTTTCCTTAACACTGTTCCAGTGTCAAGTGTTGATTGTGATTTGTTGTGTTCCTTTCACTCGATCAAATATGCAGTCCAGTCTGTATATCAGAAAGAATGGAAGGATTTCATAATGATAAATTATTTTTTTGTAACAGTTTGCCCCTGCTCTCTGGTTTGTTGCTGAGGTTGGGTTTTTGCTGTTGTTATTGTGGGGGATTTTGGGGTGGGATTGAGGGGGACTGGTGCATTTGTTTTTTCAGAGTAGGTCAATTCTCAGATCCATTTTTACAGCTTGAGCTTGCATTTTGCAAAATGAAGTTTGCAGTATGTGGCTGGATAACGAAGTAGAAGGGTATCTTAAGTTGGTGTTTTTGTTAGATCCTTTGTATCTTGAAGCCTTTTGCTCCTACTCTTTGTTCTTGGGTGCAACTGAGAATTCCCATGACACTTGTGATTATATGGAGCTTTTTTCAGGCAGAGTGCCAGTGTAAGCCGTTTCTGCCATGTGTTAACCTACAGTTGTGTTGTCACAATAGCCCATATGGCACTGATCCATGTGTGCCAGTATGAACAGTTACAGCTGAAGTCACAAAGCATTCTTGGTGGAAAAGTTTCAAAATGTTTTGAATTAATTTTTTACCTTTCATTTTTTAAAATATATTAATGTTGCGCACATTCTGATTACACCCCTGAGGTAGTAGGTAGTATTCATGGTTAAAGTGGAACAGACAGATATCAGTCAGTATCATGTGTGTGTATAGAGATATTTATATATATGTATACTAATTAGGGTAGAATGCTGTTCATTGTGCTTGTTGTTTGTTTTTTTTTTTAATCCAACTTAATCCAAATAGCTTGCAGGAAATCTCTTTGGCTTATTGTGATTCAAGTTCAGTCCACATAAGTTGTATGTAAGGTGATACTCTTTAAGACATTGAATACTTCATGTCACGTATGTGACCAAGTTTTTTGTTCTTCAGCTAAAAGAGATAGAGATCCTTTGGCTCTTACTCAGATCCTCTGGTTAGTGGAGGGGGAACTAGATTTTGTTTCTTAAAATATTGCTGCTCTTGTACTTCAAGATTCTGTGTGTCTTTATGGCCTGGTGATGTGAATTTGTACATTTAGGTTTCTGTACTGTAGAATTGCTTGGCTAAAAAGGCAATAAATTTGGTTTTGAAGCTGATTAAGGAAAAAATTAAAAATAGGTAGAAATGAATGATGTGTCCTATAAAAATATATTCAGTTTGGAAATTAAATACTCTGGACAACTTAACTTTCTGTTGGCACAAAATACCAGCATACCAGTGCTGAAAATGTACTTCTTACCACAGATCGTCTTGCCTATAATAGTAAAAGTACTGCAGACATAACTGTCTTGTAAAGAGCTATGAGATCAGAAGTTGTATCTGATTTTTCCAACAATGTCAGCTGGCCTGTAAAGATTGGGACAACCCTGTATAGGTTTTATTTTAAAATCCTTTTTTAAGGTTCTCTTTTGTTCACTGAATGTAATTATTGTTTCTGAAGATTGTATGTAATTTTGTATGTTTGAGTGTTAAAAATGTACACGAGCATGATGAAAGTATGAACATGGGTTTGGATTTGAAATTGGTACCAACTGCTTCCCTTCTGACCCCTCTTTGGTGTCCCATTGGTTTGAGTAGGAGGTGAATGCTGTCATATGTTTGTGGGTAACAGGTTCAATCGTCGTATGAACTGAAATGGTTGCTTTAATATGACAAAACATGATCATAACAAATCTTTATAAAGACAATGTGCTTAGCTATAGGGAGTTATGTTGTGGATTTGTCTCAAAATTGTTGGATCAGCTGTACAGATACCATTCAATGTAAGTGGAAGAGCCGCATCTCTAGAATTCTGCCTCTGATCTTGTCTCATTCAAGTCAGTGGAAAGGAATGGTCCCTAATACATTTGACGTTGACTGAGCTGGGATTGTCCAGCAGAGCAAAACTCATGTTTGGATCTCTAAGATCACAGAGCCTAAATTACCACAAAAAGAACAGAGATTCTGCCAATAATGTTGTCTTCATCAGGAGCTTAGGTTGGGTAGTACGCAGCAGTAATAAACGCTTATATAATAAGCAAGCTGTTTTATGAATAGCAAGATGACCTGATTTACATCAAACTACAGTGCTTTAACAAGTTAACTTTGACCATCCAGACTGTAGTACTGTTTTGGAGGGTCTGTTGTGGAGAAAACATTTAAAATTAGTTTGGAAACAATTGAGAGAAATCAGTTATGTACTTCAGTAAAATTACTGGAGAGTATTTGGCTAAATAACCAAGAATTTTAGGGGGTTTTGTGATTTTCATGTAAATTATTTTCTGTATATAATTTTCTCTTTAGGATATGGTTGTACAAGCTCTTAGGCAAACTAACAACCGTAGTATAGAAGCTGCCATCGAATTTATAAGTAAAATGAGCTACCAGGACCCTCGTCGGGAGCAGATGGTTGCAGCAGCAGCAAGACCTGTAAATGCAGGTATGAAACCACCAGGTAGGTGTATCCATGGTAACTCAGTAACTTGCTGAGTGTATTCTTATCAGTGAAAAATATAACTTAGTAAATTCTGCCTTCATGTGCTCACAGTGGAACAGAGATGCTGAGACAAAGGTTTTTTTGCTTTTAAAAATCACATTTTAAGCATATAATGTAATTCTTCTGAAGGATAGGTCCATTTAACATGAATTTCTAAAATGTTTGGTTTTATAACTGCATGGTTTTATTACTATTTATAGTCAAGGAGTGGCATTCAGATCTCATTTTAGTAATTTTTGTCCCTTATTGATGTGGTGCCTGTAATTTGTTCTCAGTGTCAGGTGCTGTTTAGAAATCAGTGATGACTGTTGAATTATTTTTTTATTTTTTTTGTCTCTCATCACACACCCACACAACAGCACTATGCATATGTATTTTTGTGTATATATGTGTGTGTGCATTTATATATTATACGACTACAATATTTGTATTTTAGGATGTTTCAGTTCAAGATCCCTCCTGCTTAATTTTCTGCTTGATTCCAGATTTTGCTTGCATGGTTTTTTGGGCAGACTTTATGTTTTCATAGATGTTAGAGGACAGGCTGTAGCTTCAGTAGCAGAGTCAGAATTTTACCACTTGCTATTATTGCTTTCTTTAAAGATGCACGCCTTCTATTTGACTAAAGCTGGGTATTGAGCTGCTAGCACTGGAGTTAGATTTTAAATTAACAATATAGGTATGAGGAAAAATTAGTCAGGAGTAGCAAAGAGCAGCGTTATTGTTGATTAGCCTGTTAATCAGGATTGGCTGATGGTTGTATGAGGCTGCTAGCTAAATGCCACCATTTAGACACAATTTTGTTACACAAAGATATAATAACACTTTCTTTTACTAAGGATAGAGTGACTTCCAGCAGTTACAGTAATGTATGCATTTACACTTATCTTAGTGTTAACATTGTAAAAAGCACAATAAGATTGCTTTCACTGTGAGTTCCTTTCATTTTGTTTATATGATGAAAAGTAACATCTATGAAATAAATATATATTAGAGTTTTACTCTCTTACGTTTTACTTTCATACAGTTTTAATTCTTGCCTGTCTACAACACTTTTACTTATAAAGACATAACTTTTGAAATTACTTAATCAGATTTTGCATGCAAGGAATAGAACAAGTCTGGATGAACTGTATGCATACAAGTGTGTAAGCAGGCTGCTTGGTTTTGCAGCATTCAATTACATTTTAGTTTAAGGACACTAAATGTTTTGTAAGCGTTAAATTGGAAGGGATAGCAACATAACATATTTTTCCATGCTCTTTTTTTTGCACTTGTACTGAACATTCTTATGAGAGTTTCTTGTACATATGATTAAAAATACATTTTGTACCTGATGATTTTACAATTATCATTTTTTCAATTAAAATTTGTATTTCTACTGTAGCAAAATGCATTTTCAGATCAGTGATTTCTAAGAACTCTGATACTATGGTTTCAATCCATTTTTTTGCTCTTATATGTGTACTGAGCTTATTACCATACCATGCCATGCATTACTAGAGCTAAATTTTTCATGTGAAGTACAGTGGGTTATGTTATGTTGGAGATTTCATGTCGTATTTCTGTAGTAATTAATGCACGTGATCAAAATTTTCAAAGCAGTGAATAGAAATAATTTCCAATAATGTACATGCTGTATTTTTTTCTTGTGAAAGCAGGGACTGTTCAGCAATCAGTTAACCGCAAGCAGAGCTGGAAGGGTTCTAAGGAGTCCTTGGTTCCTCAGCGGCATGGCCCTTCCCTGGGAGATGGTGTAGTTTATCGCTCAGAAAGTCCCAGCTCTCAGCCTGATGTGGGAAGGCCACTGTCTGGATCCGGCATTGCGGCATTTGCTCAGGCTCATCCTGTAAATGGACAAAGAGTGAATCCCCCACCTCTACCACAGATAAGGAGTGTCACTCCTCCCCCTCCACCTCCTCGAGGGCAGACACCCCCTCCAAGGGGAACTACTCCCCCACCTCCTTCCTGGGAACAAAATTCTCAAACAAAGCGGTACTCTGGAAACATGGAATATGTGATCTCCCGTATTTCTCCAGTGCCACCAGGGGCATGGCAGGATGGTTATCCACCTCCACCTATGAATCCTCCACCTATGAATTCATCCACGCAGGGTCAGAGAGGCATGAGTGCTGTCCCCATTGGCAGGCAACCAATAATCATGCAGAGTTCTGCCAACAGCAAATTTAGTTTTCCCTCAGGAAGAGCTGGAATGCAGAATGGCAATTGTCAGGCAGAATTCATAGTTCACCAGAATGTGGTGTCTGGGAATTCGGTGAGTCGCCAGCCACCCCCGTACCCCATGAATCCAGCTAACAGGCAGAGTCCCACAGCACTACAGATGCAGGCAGGAGGATCTGCTCCTCCCTCAGCATACACCAATGGGAATCTTCCTCAGGCAATGATGGTGCCAAACAGAAATAGTCACAACATGGAACTTTACAACACTAATGTAGCGGGAATACCCACATCCTGGTCACAGCCTTCCCCCGTGCAACCGCAATCGTCGCCTGGCAGTGGGCACGACATGCCTACATGGCAACCCAATGTTCCTGTACGGTCAAATTCTTTCAACAACCATCATGGCAATAGGCAGAGTCACTCTGGCAGCTCTCAGCCTTCAGCCACAACAGTAACAGCCATAACACCAGCTCCCATCCAGCAACCCGTGAAGAGCATGCGTGTGTTAAAACCAGAGCTGCAGACTGCACTGGCACCCACTCACCCTTCCTGGATGCCACAGCCTGTGCAAACTGTTCAGACCATCCCCTTCTCTGAGAGCCCATCTACAAATATAGCAGTTATGTCTCCTGTTGCAGAGGCTCCAAATTACCAGGGTCCCCCACCACCTTACCCAAAACATTTGTTGCATCAGAATCCTTCTGTCAATCTGTATGAGGCAGGATCCAAGCTCAACAAGGAGGAACCACCTCTTTTATCCAGGGAGGATGAGAATGAAAAGAATTATGAATGTATTGATTCAGCAGATAAAGAAAAGAAACAAATTACAACATCCCCTGTTCCTGTTAGAAAAAACAAGAAAGATGAAGAAAGAAGAGAGTCTCGCATCCAAAGTTATTCACCCCAAGCTTTTAAATTCTTCATGGAGCAACATGTGGAGAATATACTCAAGTCACACCAGCAGCGTTTGCATCGGAAAAAACAACTAGAGAATGAAATGATGCGGGTAAACTCTTCCTTCTTTCTAAATCTATGACTAGAACTGTTCCTGCATTGATTTTAAGAGATGTATCTTAATTGTAGAATGTTTAAATAGTACAGATAAATAGAACGTTATGGTACATCATGGTATTGGAAATCTATTTTTAAATTTTGTATTTGAGATGTGACAAGTTCTTCAGTGCTTTGTTTACACATTTCACGGTCCTCTTACAAATTGATTTTTTAAGTAAGTTTTTTGCTTGCCTAAATGTAATTCATCTGGCCTACATACAATAGGGCAGCAGAAGCAAAATAATCATTGCATGAACTGAGATTTAACTACACAGCTTTTTATTACGGGTTCTAATTAATCCTAGGTTTTAAGTTATATGCAATATTTTAAAAAATACTTCATTTTTTTTTTAAATAAGCACTGCAGGTACAAGCAAAGCAGGAGCAAGTGAAAGGCTGGTTACTGCATTTATATAGTTACCCAAACAGGGATATTTTTGCATTCTGTGGTCTGTTTACAATAGTGTTATTTTTTTTAAAGTTCAAAGAAAAAAAGTCATTATTTAAACATTAGAATTTTTTTTTAAATTAAAGAGACATGGCATCTCTTGCCTGACTATTTTATAATCCAGAGTGTAAGTGTGTCTGTTTAAACAAGAGGCAGTTGAATGGGTTAATAAAAAAACAGACATCAACAAAAACATGTAAAATCAACTTTTTTGTGCCTGCATGGAGTCAGTGGTCTAGTTCTGCTATTTCAGTGTTCTATTAAGCCAAATCAAAAGCATAAAAATTGGAGCTGATATAAACATATGTCATTTGAAAAGTGAAAATAGAAATAGTGAAACTAAGATCTGCAGAAGGGTAAAATTGAGATGTCACATGTATTTCTTAACAATTGTAGTTGAAAGTTTGACATAAATATGATGTACCTCTTGCTTTATGCTATCAGAGTATGTATTTGGCTTACACCACTTTCTTGACATGCTGTTTTTTAAATGTGTTTTTACTGTTTTGAAAATTCTTACTTTAATCTTCAGTCTTTTGTGTTTGCTTAATCGGAAATGTGTAAATATTAGCAAGATTTCATCCTGAAACTCTTACTAGATCTTTATTCTTAGTCTTTTCTCTTTCCTTTTTCACTTCCACTAACAGCTGATTTAAACTGTTAAGGTGTGGGAAGCTTTCCTGAACTCTAGCCTCCATCCCTGTGTAGACAAGTAAGATTCTGAAGCAACAGTGTTTATTAAGAATAGCATGATCCCTTTTTAGAGGGTTTTGCATGCAATCCTGCATCAAAATTAAGCATGAATTTATTTTGGCTATTTTTGAGTACTTAAATGTAAGATCATAATTATTGTTGATTTGCAAACTTCACTTTCCCGTCTTACTGTGTTGTGTTCTGTAGTATCTCAAGAATAAGTATTACGTGTATGAAAGCACTGATACAACTTTTCTTGATATATTTCTTATGCATTTAAAGCACCCTACTAAATCTATTTTCTTATATGAAATGCAATTTGTAGTGCTTGTGCTTAGATTTAAAGCTGGGTTGTTTAATTACAGGCTGAAGGGTAGGAAATGGGGTATTATGCTGCAGCAGAACTCTATTTTTTTGTAAGGGTACAGGAGAGGAATCCCACAACAGTGAAGTATATTTTGAATCTCCATGAGTGGGAGGAAAGGAAACTAAATCATTATTTATTTTCAGAAAGTTTAAGATTAACCAAATATTGAATCCCTTCTTTTCGCCCCTTTGGTGCGAGTTTTGAAAGAAAAAAAACAAAAGTGCATCTCTATGAAAATACCTATGTTCACAGGATGCTGTATTTCTAGCATAGATATTCTATTAGCATAGAATATTTCTAACATATTTCTATGCTGTCAGGTTTTGTAGGAAATTGAGTGAAGCAGTCTCAAAATATTTTATTTAAATCTGTGAATTTGGCGAAGAATTATGCTAGATAACTTTGCTACAAAGAGCAGCTTAAGTCATCATTTTAAAGCACAGCAAAATGAGAAGGGTTGAAAATGAGAGTGAATTGTGTGATGATACAGAGCAATTCAGGAAGTTCTTGTGTCTGGCATTGTCTAGAAATAAATGGAGATATATGTGCAGAAGAGTTTGTGCAGCTGACAAAGTAGGTTAATTTTTGGTAAATGCTGAAGTTGAGGAGTATTCTAGGGAAAATACAGCAATGGAGAGAGAAATCAGTTTGTAATCAACATTCGGTTTAGTGGAGGACAGGAAAGAGTGAAGATGTGTTGAGGAAAGAGGTGGCAAAATGCAGTACTTTCACTGGTCTTTTACAATAAAACTCTTAGAATGCAACAGCTACAGAGTACGCAGTAGAAAGTAAAGCTACAAGGGTTTTGGAGAGTTTTATTTGTATGTCTTGCAGTGCTTAATTAATGAACAGAGTCTCCTGCTGGGTTTTTATTGCCATCTAGGTTATATTCTTTGCTAGTTTTGTAACTGATCATTGGGGTTCACTTTGTGAGCAAGTGGGTCTTTACTGTGACAGACTTTAGGGTTCAGGTGGGCCTTGAGAAGGTGACCCACCCTTGTCTGAACTTTTAACAGGGTCTTCAGCTGTCTGCTTGACATTTTGTAAGTCTTCAAAAAATTCTTGCTTCTGTGTTGATGTGGGCCTTAAGTTCATTCATAGAAAACTTCAGGAGTTTCTGTCCTGGAAGACAGTGCCCAGATATTCCTGCAGTAATGTGTTGAGAAAGGTTCAACTCCCTATTTTGAATAAAAATAAAATTGTCCATTTTGTACATCCAGTCTTTAAAATATTGTCTATCTGATTTGACAAAAAATTTTTTCTCAAAGTGGAGACAGCTTTCCCTATTTAAATTTTACAGAATTCATATTCCTTGGGAAGTTTGTTGGGGTAGACAAGCATTTGGTATGCATTTTCCTAACTGCATCTCCTTTGGATCCATTTTTGTTATGATGGCTATAGAGAAATTTTATGTGGTTTAATAATATTTTCTTTAATAAGTGACATACAGTAACCTGTGAAAGTATTTTTATAATACTGAATGATACCTAATTGATTCCTAATTCTCTCACCTTTTTCTCAGTCACATCTATTATATTTTGTTTCAAGTTATGTTGTAAGTTGGGCAAAGCAGAAATCATCTATTAACACACAGTTTATACAGGCCTAGACTAATTCTCCCTACATAATTCTAATGATGGTCCTAAGTAGTGTTATGCAGACAGTATCCCAGACATTTGAAGAATTAAGTAGGGAGATGGAAGCAACATGATTTGGTATCAAGAATCCATAAGATATGACAATCAGAAATGGAAAACCTTTAGAATAGTGGTTGAGTACAGTTGTGATGGATTTCAATTTGGCCGTGTTCTATTTTAGGATCAGAATGTCCATGGAAAAATAAGGGAATATACGGTAGGTTGAACTTGGAAATCATTGCTGTGGCATGGTGATTTCAAGTTGGGTAGGCAGATAAAATTGTTAGATGCTGTGAGAAAGGGAGCATATAATACTTTGAAAATGCTGTCAGAAAACAAAAGGAGGGATGAACATGAAGCCATAGGGAGGAAGTGTCACAGAGAAATGAATATAAAAAACTGAAGAAGATTTTACTCACATGAAAACCAAGAAGAGAGTCTGATTCCAGGCCCTGAAATTTACCAAGAAAAATGGCACTGAATTTGAATGGCACTTTAAAGGAATTGAAACCAGAAAAAATACACCAGGAAGCACCCAGGTTGAAGTACACTGAGAACGCTCAATGTGGTTCTTGTAGATAAGGGTTTCCACACTGTAGGTAATGAGTTGCATGTGGCCTGTGAGTATTCAGCTGTCAAAATGCTGGTGGTGTTGGCCAGAACACCAGGGCTGTTCAGTCAAGATAGGAGTATGTACACAGATGGAAGCCAACAAAAGATACTGTGGGGAGGAGTAAGCCGCTTCAAAGAAAGTGCTCTGCTCAACTAGTTGGTGTAGAGTGGGGACTGGGAGTGAGAGTGAAGTTCTGTTAGAAAGGGGGGGGTTATGTTATAAGAGGGAAGATCAGGTCTAGGCTTGCGGCAGAGGCACAGGCTTGGTGTGGGCAGGTAGTGGAAACAGTGCCATGTGGATCTGGTTTGTGTAGCTACACAAGGAAGCGTGAGAACGAGAGAGTTGCCTCTTCGCTCCTGCAATTGAAATTCCATGGCATGGTCAGGAAGTTTAGTGACTTTTGCTCTAGCTAGTCTGGAGTGGGGCTGCCTTTCCTGTGGCAGCTGCTTAGTTAGCCCTCAGCAGCTTCCAGCTCCTAGACAGGTCTTGGCTTCTTTTAGATCTGCAAAGAGAATGAGGGAAGGCAGCTCATGCACAGTGTCACTCCAATAATACTATTTGCAGTAGTTTTTGTCAATAGCTTGTAAAAAGTACCCTTTTTCTCCTCAAGGATATAATCACTTTTCAAGAACCTTCTGGTGCATGGCACCTCGTGCATTTTGCTGTTGAAAACATTCACGTTTTGGCTTTTACCACTCCTATATGTTTTCATAGAATCCTAATGTGTAAATTAAAACAAAACCAAACCCCTTTACATATTATTTCCTGTGCTGTATATTAAATATTTGGTTTGCTTTGCCTAAGCCTTGTAGTTATGAGGAGACCACCAAAAATTAAGAGTACTGTTCACTCTTCAGATTTAATTCTGTTTGCTACACAGGTTGGATTGTCACCAGAAGCCCGAGATCAAATGAGGAAGATGTTGTGCCAGAAAGAGTCTAATTACATTCGGCTAAGAAGAGCTAAAATGGACAAGTCGATGTTTGTAAAAATTAAAACCCTGGGAGTTGGTGCATTTGGAGAAGTTTGCCTAGCAAGAAAAGTGGATACTAATGCTTTATATGCGACAAAAACTCTGAGGAAGAAAGATGTCTTGCTCAGAAATCAAGTTGCTCATGTTAAAGCTGAGCGGGATATCCTCGCAGAAGCTGATAATGAATGGGTGGTTCGCCTGTACTATTCATTCCAAGATAAGGACAATTTGTACTTTGTAATGGACTACATTCCAGGAGGTGATATGATGAGTCTCCTAATTAGAATGGGTGTCTTTCCAGAAAATCTGGCACGGTTCTACACAGCAGAGCTGACCTGTGCAGTTGAGAGCGTTCATAAAATGGGCTTCATCCACAGAGATATTAAGCCTGATAATATCCTGATAGACCGTGATGGTCATATCAAATTGACTGACTTCGGACTCTGTACAGGTTTTCGATGGACCCATGATTCAAAATATTACCAGAGCGGTAAGAGAAATATAAATATTATTTGCAAGGAATTAAATAACAAGTAGAAAGATAAATATGTAACAATATGTCTGCATGCTACACAAATTACAGAAAGCAACATTTAATATGGGAGAGTTTCAGTGTGAGCATTGATTCCTTAAGAGAGAAGGAGTGAGCTATGCTGCTATAAGTTTGTCCCATTAGCAGACAAATTTGAAGTGAGAAAATCACAGAGGTAGTGAAATAATTACATAGACAACAGCTCCAGCTCTCTTTTGAAGATGGGACCGATGTTTTAAATGTAATTATTCTTGAGAACTTTGCCCCAAGTTCTGAGTGTCTCATGTGCTCCTTTTACTGTAACCTGTTGATTTCTGAGGAGGTTGAAGAAAGCTTTTAAAAATCCTACTTGATTACTTAAAACAACAGCTAAAAAAAAAAGAGGAAAAAAAGTCATAGTTCTGAGAATGGTAAAATACAGATTGTGATAACCTGTTTCTAATATTCAAAAAGAAAAATGTACCTTCAGAAACAATTTTTAAATTACTTTTGATTAGTTTCTAGTAAAATATCATGTATCTTAGGCCAGACTGTTGCACAGTTTCTGGTGAGAAGATAAAGATTTCATCTGATTTTATTTTTTGATGATGTAAATATTGGGGCTATTATGTTTACATAAGAGCAAGAACATTATACCCTCTGTACCTCCAGTATGGTTATGTTAAGCAAAAACTGAGAAAACATCAAACTTAATACTTTATCATAGTTATGTCAAAAATAAGCTTAAAAAAGTGTCCTCAAAAGTTGGTACTTCCTATCGCAAACAAAAAGTCATCATCCTGATGTTGATGACTGTTTTAACTCTCAAACTGAGTGTTGAAACTGAAACAGATTCTGTCTTGTAACAAGGAATGTTAAGAGATTAAAAAAATTTCATATTAGGTAAGAACTAAAGTAATCGTGCTCAATTTTGTCATCCTTCTCCCTCACTTATAGGTGATCACGTCCGCCAGGACAGTATGGATTTCAGCAGTGAGTGGGGCGACCCTGCGAATTGCCGGTGTGGAGATCGTCTGAAGCCGCTGGAGCGCAGGGCTGCGCGTCAGCACCAGCGCTGCCTGGCCCATTCCCTTGTTGGCACTCCCAACTACATCGCGCCAGAAGTGTTGTTACGAACAGGTGACGCACTTCTGTACAGTAATCCTGCTGCAGAGTAACTGCTATTCACATATCTTGCTTCACCCTTCTCACAGCTGCCACTTTTCCCAAGTGTATAATATTTTAACAAAATAATAAAATAGTTGTTAATATGGAAAACTTAAACAAGTACTGAATAGAGTTCTCTTGTGAACTTTTAGAAATTCAAGATTAAAATGATACTGAGCCTTTGACTTTTTTTATTTGAACTTTATTTCAGGTTACACACAGTTGTGTGACTGGTGGAGTGTTGGAGTAATTCTCTTTGAGATGCTGGTGGGGCAGCCTCCGTTCTTGGCACAAACACCACTGGAAACACAAATGAAGGTAACTTTAAAAGTCTGGTGTTAACAGTTTAACATTAGTCTTTCTGATTTGTAATGGAAACAAAGGTGATGTTTGAGGGTGCTGCCTATCCAAACATAAACTAACAAGGTTTTAAACTTTACATTGCTGTGGAGGTGCACTTGGTTTGTAAAGGGACTTCAAGGATCGTGTTCATATCTTTTATCTGGTCATACAGTAAACATGCTAACTAAAAATCATGTCAGATCTCCCTTTCACTTTTTGTATCAATTCCAGTTATTGTTTGCACTTTCTTTTGTTCTCTTCTCTTTTCCTGTATCTGGATGTTCTTTTCCCACCACTTGGCTTTCATGCCTGCTTACCTACAGTGGATTGCCTTTGGTGATATATCTGCTTGGCATGGAAAGGTGGAGGAATAGCAGGTGGCTGTACCTGCTTAGCCTTACTGGCAGCTCAGAGCCATTGATCCTTTCCTCCCTGAGAAAGCATCAGGGCATTCTTCTGTGGGTGTCATTTTTGCAAGATTGTATTCAGCTTGCAAGATACTAGTTGGCTCAAATGTAGTGCAGTATTGAGATTTTTTAAAATCTTTAAATCTGTTAATCTTTACAGTGCATCATATAGCTCAAAATTCATCTGCCTGACCTTCTTTTTAAGATTGTAAGCCATGTGCCCAATCTCAGGTTCCAGGTGCCAGATTTTATGGTATCTTCATTGGTTCATACCAGTGAAGTTCATACCAAACTAGTTTGGATTGGAATGTGAAGAAACTTTACCTGCATTTTATCAGATTTCCAGACAAAATATTCCTTGTGTTTCTGAAAAAGCAGCTTCATGTTTTCCCCTCTAGTGTGAAAACCCTTAGATACGTTGAATGATTTCTTTGTGGCTGTTTGTTTTGTTGTTTTAATGTGTTTTTTCTTTTCTATGAAATCATAAATAAATAACACTTCTTTTTGCTTTTAAGGTTATCAACTGGCAAACTGCACTTCATATTCCACCTCAGGCTAAGTTGACTCCAGAGGCCTCTGATCTTATTATTAAACTGTGCCGAGGGCCAGAAGATCGTTTAGGCAAAAACGGCGCAGATGAAATAAAAGCTCATCCATTTTTTAAAACAATTGATTTTTCAAGCGATCTACGACGACAGTCTGCTTTCTACATTCCCAAAATTGCTCATCCTACGGACACATCAAACTTTGATCCAGTTGATCCAGATAAATTGTGGAGTGATGATGATAAGGAGGGAAACAGAAATGATACCCTTAATGGGTGGTACAAAAATGGAAAACATCCTGAACATGCTTTTTATGAGTTTACCTTCCGAAGGTTTTTTGATGACAATGGCTACCCATACAACAATCCAAAGCCCATCGAGTATGAGTATGGTAGTTCCCAAAACTCAGAACAGCAGTCAGATGATGATGATGATGATGAACAGGCAGGTAGAGGAGTTCAGAGTCGTGATCTGGTTTATGTTTAGTAGAGGAATAAGCATCAAAAACTAATGAATTTTGCAGCTATAGTTTTTGAAAAATGTCTGTTAAGAGACTTGAAAGCAGATTGCTATGGTAAATACATGCACACTTTTTTTGAAACACTAGGAACGTGATATCTTCTCCCTTCCTCTCTGTACATTTTGTTTCCCCAGAATACTGGGAAATCCTTCTCAAACATTAATTTATTCCAGTGATGTTAATTGTTTAATTTAGAAGAGATTTGATGTTAGGTGAAAAAAATATCACTTGAATTTTATCAGTTCTCTGTACTCTAAGTACTCAAAATAGGAAATAGTGATTTATTATTTTCCCCCCACCAAGGTGATGCCTGGTATCTATTTGTACATATATTGAATAATTCTAGAAAACAAATCTCAGTTTCAGCATTTTTACTGACAGTTTTTCCATGCGTTGACCAAATATAAACCCTACTTTACACTAATAAAGCTCTCTGATACATTTCTGAAGAGGAGGAAAAAAAAGCTGCTGTACCCTCACTTCTCACTGTATTTAGCCTCATTATTCACAGTGTTGGGAAAATGGAGACATCTATCTGGTGAAACATTTCCAGCTACTGTGCAAGTGGCCTAGTTCTCAGCTTTGAAACAAGAAAGTGTCAGTCTGTGCTCTAGTGTGATTGTAAGATGATAAAGCATTAGAACTAGTAGTTTATTGAGTAGTACTTGGATTTGACATTAGTAACACTGTAGCATGTGACTGGTACTTTCAAAGCAGAACTGCTCACTCAGAAACAACTTGATCATCTCCTGTCATCAGTTCTCCTATAGATACTGGAGGAAAAGAAGCTTTAGAGAAAACACTTTCTGAAACCTAGTTTAATTTTCTGACTACAACCAAACTGTAAAGTGTGTACAGTGCTGCTTGAGTTGGAATTCTTAGGTTTAAAAGTTAATTTTAGAGTAGTTTATTATGAATTTGAGATAGCAATGGGAAAAGATTATGGCTTTTGAGGCTGTTGTGGAGACCCATTTCACTTGGCTGGAACAGTTTTCCTCCTGGTTACCCAGACAGTGAGAAAGAGCACTCTGCACCAGCCCATCTGAGCCATCAGGACAGTGTCAATGGTCTGTCTTTCACAGCCCAGCTCAGAACAGAATTAGGAGCCTCCAGCTGTGTCTGCTGCCTTCTGCATTACTGATTCCATAACTTCTGGCAGCAGGTGGTCAGGCATCCCCATGGGTCTCATGGTGGGAGGGTACTGAGCCTGTTGAAGTTATTGGGAGTATGGACAGGAGCAGCCCTCTAAGCAGCTTCCCTGAGACAAGACCAGGAGTTAGAGATGAGAGTGAGAAAGAATTATGTTTTTATCACTCTTTCTCCTCAATTTAACACAGTGGTAAAGAAAGTGCACTATTTTTAGTAAACTTTTTGTCTTTTAAAATATTTCCTCCTCCTTGGAATTGAATTCCAATGGTTAATCTAATAACATGCCTGTAAGCATTACTGCTTTCTTAAATTATTACTTTTGTCATTGCACTTGCATTGCAACTGTCTAAATATCATGAAATTGGTGTTCATAGCTGTTCTTGTAACACCAGTTACTAGTTTACTTTTCTCACCAAGCTGGTTGGTTTATTTCTGGCCATTTGTTCTTTTTCTGTGCTCCAGTCCAGTGTCTCTCTTCATGCCAGTGCAACTGTCTATAGTACTGTTCTAAGTATAGGATCAAAGAAAAAACTACTTGGTAGTTGGAGTTTCCTTTCTTGTGTGATCCAGTTTCTGGTGTGGTCCATAAATGATTCATACTGGCATAACTGAGGAAGGTCTGAACGGCAGTGTGTTGGCAGTGAGGAAACTTCTTAAATATACTTGGTCACAGGAGGAGAAGTTAGTGGAAGTTCACGCCTCTACTGTGAAGTGCTTGTAATGGTTAGAAGATGATCATGAGGTGTTTTCTCAAACAAGTAGTTAGTTACTTTCTATAATGAAAATGAGTTTGCAGTTTAATAAAACAATTCCAGTTCTGTCTGCCTTTTCCACAGCTGTTGAAATAAAATAGCTTTTAAGATTCATTTCATTTCGCTTAAATATTATAAAATGGCTGCAGTGCATAACTACTCCATTTTATATATTATGTAAAAAAGATTGCTTTTCATGTAAATAAACTTTAAAGATTATCCTCCTTCATAGAAAGTATCCCAGTAAAACTGGTCTGCTTCTCTTGGAGTAAAGTATAATATATTACTGGTTAAAGGTAACTTAATCAAGCCTGCCTTACCATTTGTGAAGTGGGCAGAGAAAATAATGTCAATTCTTCATTTAATTGACTCTTAAAATTGCCTTTTCATATGAGTATATTTCTCTGCCTGCACTGCACTATGGTGTATTCCTGCTTAATACTATTACTGGTCTTTAAACAATTTATAAATAAATTAAAAAAAAAGGGTCCTGTAAAGGCACCATTGGTCTATACAAGCAAACCCAATTGCTTTTATTAAAGAAAATTACTGATTCTTTTAAGAACATGTGCAAGTACTGAAATACTAAATACTATTTTGCCTTTTTTAAACAAATACAGGAAAAGCTCACATCTTTAGCATTTGGTAGATGCTTCTGGCATTTCCTAATATCATGTTAGAAGTTGTAATGTACCTTGTTTGAATTTTGCCACCTATATGCTGCAGTATTATGTATTTCCTTGCAAAAAATAGTTTGTTACAGTCCAAGCTCTCCTCTGAGAAAGTTAGTTACACATAAATGTTGTCACAACTCTCTAACATGCTCTGCCTTGCCCATGTTTTGAAACTTCACGTTTCGTACATAGATTCAGAGTCTATTATAGAGATTCTTCATAGCTGCTGCTTACAACATGGGCGTTTCACTGGTGATCTATGATGGGGATTGGTTTGTACAGGCAGTAGCGAAGAGAGGCTCCTAACCAGCAGCTGTGGAATTCTGCAGTAAGTTTTAGTTGAGGTTGCTTTCACTTTTTAAACCATGAAATCAAGTTTCTCTTTTATGTGCCCTTGTATACATATTCATTGTATTTATAAAATGTTCTATAATCCTATAACTGTACTGTAAATACTATTTGATACTCAGTGGCAGTCTATCCTCGGGCAGGCCCTCTTGCTGTATCTTTTCTATCCTTGATTTGTAATAGAATCTATAGAATATATGGCTAGAAAGTCTCTTTGAGACTGATGTGTCTTCTGCTGTTGCAAAGCTGTGAGTGGGAATGATTTATTTAGACTCCTTTTAATATTATTCATCTAATAGGCAGTGCAGTGGGTGCATTCTTAGATGATGCTGCTGTCACTGAAGATACTATTAGGCTTTTGTTTCAGATGTCGTCAGTGTTTCAGATCAGACCTTTAATCTGTTTGCTTTATTTCAGCCAAAGCAAAAAGATAATAAATTGGGTCAATGTTATAGTAAAATGTTTGAAAGCCTTAAGATGCTCATGATAAAGGCACTATTCAAGTTTACTGATTTATATATATCTATATAGATATATATAGACATATTCCATGTGTGTATATGTATATATATATAATGTCTTTTTTGTATTATAAGACTATCAGTTCTTTTGGATTCTCCAATTAAATACATAGACCACTGCACAATTCTCCTTAAGCAAATTGTTCTTTTTTTCCATGCTTGGCTAGTAAACTTGACAATCTTGCATTATCTCATGGCCACAGTAAGTTATTCACTGGTCTTTTCAGTAATCTTTACTTGTCTCTGTCGTGACATGGGCATCCCCTTTTGCCAGGTTTCTGCATACCTATAGTCCAGCTATGTGTGTGGTGTGTGATCTCTGAATGCTTTCTTGGGATGTGTGGGTCTTAGAGGGTTAGAGATGCTGGCTTGGACCACAATCTCCCAAGTCCCCTGGTGTTCATTTGGAAAGAATGTGCATCTTTTCTGCTGACTTTTCGAGTACTGGAGCATCTGGACCCTTTGTCCATGAGTGCCAGATTTCCAGTTTGTCTGTGCCTGGTAGTTGAGGAGCTGAGGCTTCCTTGCCCTGCTGCCTGAACACACAGCATGTGTGTTTGACCTAGGGGACAGGATGTGAGTGGATGGTTGCATTGACACCTTCTTAAAAGTTATTTCATAATAAGAGAAAGAATTCCAGCACTTGTGAACAGCCTGAGTTATTGGCTACCAGTAGTCAGTGACATTCCTGAGTTTTAGAAACTGTTTATCCTGGAGTAATAAAAACCACACTGTGTAAGAAGTGAAAATCACATTCTTGTTTTGTCTAATCAAATATGAAATGTAAACACTAGTTGCCCAAATGCATTTATTTTTCTTCCCTTCTCCTTCATACCCCTCTCTCACAGGTCCCTTTTATGCTGCAGCAGCTTTACTATCTGACAATAAAATGGTGCAAGGGTAACTGCAGAGATGCTCTTGTACTTGGCTGTCACCTCATGTTTGTAACCTGTTCTCAAAAGTATGCCTTTTGTTGTTCAAGAGTTCAATTTATTGGTGCTCTTCCAGGTCCTCTGCTGCCTCTTTCATCAAAATAAGTAAATATTAGTAGTAGTAGTAGTAATTAGTTATTATGCATACATTATGTATCATGAAGCTATTCCTTAAGAGAATGACAATATTTCACAGCTTTCATCTGAAAAAAGGAAAATTGAGAAAATCCCCTTCTCTGATTGCACATCTCAAAATGCTAAAGCAGAAACCAATCTCTTACTGCAGAGACTCCACATCCTAATTCTTCTGTATTTGAGGAGGAGGAGTGTGGAAGTACAGCAGCATTTTTCATTTATTAGCTACATACAAGGGGGGTAAAGGAAATCCCTCCAGCTCTCATCAACCCAGTGAAGTGATACAGTAGCACTTCAAATTTCAGAAACTCGTCAACAGCTTTCTTTGTCTTTAAGTAATGTAGAAATGATTGTTTTAAATTCAGACACTTGTTAAATGGATAGATTAAAACTGCCAGTTTAAAACCAGTTAAAAATACAAGATCAAGAAGAGCAAGAATAGATGCAATATACTTAATTAGAGAATGACATTGACTCTGTGGGCCTTTCGAGTTCACCCTGAAGGACTACCATAAACCTGCTGCCTTATACCCAGCCTTTAGATCCTATTTGTTGCTACGCAGCTGAGTCTATTTAGACAGGTGAGGAGGTACTGCTGCTTCAGGGACACTCAAGGGCAGTTCTCCGGTCTCACTGAGCTCGGCCCTGGCTTTCCGCGCTCTCTTCAGGTGCTTTCTCTTCCCCAGAACTACACTCTCTGTTGAGTCTGAAGAGGCGGAGGCGAGTCACAAGCCAGGAGCATGTGACTAAAAACGGGCGCGTGCTCTTCACTCGGTACAACTCGCCATTGTGAGTTATGGAAAGGGAATAGATGGGATGTCAGATGGGTGAGTGGGGCAGATGAGCTCGCTCTGGTGTCAGTTTCGAGTGACGAGTGCGGAAAGCACTTAGTGTGCAAGCATTGGTGGTTCAGTGGTAGAATTCTCGCCTGCCACGCGGGAGGCCCGGGTTCGATTCCCGGCCAATGCAGCCCCTGCTTTTTCCCTTTGCTTCTCCCCACCTTTGTTTGTTCGTTCGTTTGGGTTTTTTTTGGGTTTTTTTTGTTTGTTTGTTTGTTTTTTTTCGTTCCCCACCCCTTCCCTCCTTACACTTTAAAACCCAACTCGCTCGCCGCTGCCACCAGTGGAGCTCGCACAGCCTCTGCTTCCCCGTCGGGGCCGCTGGGGCGGCGCTTCCCCCGCGGCCCGGCCTGGCTGGAAGTGACGCAGCCGGATTTGCCTTCAAAACTTGCCGGCGGCGGCGGGAGGAGGCGGCGGGCACGGCCGGGGGAGGAGGAGGAGAAGGAGAAGGAGAAGGAGAAGAAGGAGAGGGGCGGAAGGGCTGGAGGAGCCGCTGCTGCTGACACGGCCGCGGGTGCGAGCGCCGGAGAGCAGTAAGTGATCGAGGCGGGCCCCTCAGCGCGGCCCCCTCAGCACTCCCGTGCGAGAGCCCCCTGGGGCCCGGCTAAACTTAATGGAAAAGTGGCTTAACTTGATCAGAAAGGACGCCAGCCCCGCGTGAAACGGGGAGAAAGGAGCGTGGGGTTAATCAGGTCTTTTGAAGGGCTCAGCCTGGAAAACCTGAAATCATCCACCACCAGCGTATCTCAGCCTGGTGTTTTGATTTGTGGGGGTTTTTGGACAGCTAGGCATGCTGGTGTTCGTGGTTGCCGGTGGTTCATCTTTTGCTACCCTTGCTGCTCGATACAGTAAGTGAATGAGAACCTGTTTGTTTAGTGCCCGATAAGTCTGGCAGCTCTTCTGCTTCCCAAGTCAATAGCACAATCACTTGTTGACAGCAGGTGTTGGTGGCCATGGGTGTCAAGCGCGAAGGAAGCTCCGAGGTGATGCAGGCCATCATGTATGTCATCGGTAAAAATGGGTTCCTGAAAGCTGCCACTTTGGGGTGTTTTCTCTCAGCTGGCTTGCTGAGAGAGCTTTGCAAATTGTACATGGTTGCTTTGATGTCAGAGCCTGTATAGCAGGCTGAAATAATGGAAACGTGTACGCTCTGCCAAAATTCAGGCTCTGGCTTAGTCCGGGTACTAAGGTTGGACTGAAAGAGCCCTTGGAAGTATTTTCCATGTATGGCTTGTGCTGTTCTCCGAGTCAGCAGGTCTGCTGTGGTGGTTGGTAAACTTCAGCTTAAATCTTCACTTCCAACATCTGCGTTATCAATCTCTTATTTTTTAAAGTTTGGGGGATTTCTTTGTGCAACATGATTGTTGCAGTGTTTGGTTACAATTTCCTAGATTCTAATGTATGACTATGAGTAGAAATTACTTACAGTCATTCCTTATGATAGTTTCTTAAATTCCTTATGGAAAACAAGAAGTGCCCCCAGTGTTTTCTTGGTGATGATCTGTTATCTTTCAAATGAAGTGCAAAAGTGAATTCTATAACCTCATTCTCAAAAGTTGTAGGTATCTTTGTGAGGTTCAACCCTTGCTGCTCTTTGCCCTTCTGCACTCTAGAAGTAACTTAGGTGCACTGAGCAAATGGTAAAATGTATTCTGTTTCTGGAGATAGGTTAATTTCAGGGAACCCTATATAGTCATAGCTCGTGTAAGGAGTGATTATTCTTATTGGGAAGCGTGTGTGTGTACACAGTGTAGAATTAAACTTGGCAGGCAAAGTGCTTAGGTTGTTTTCCTTATATCCTGTTCTCTGTAAACTTTATGAGCTCTTTACTGTTTCAGTTGCTGTTGGAGGACAGATAGCTTCACTGGGCATGATTCACAGAAAGGTCGTGGCTGATAAGCGCAGCCTTGCTACTTTGACATCCTGTTACGTGCTAGCACCAAGTATTTGTAAACACATGTGATATTACTAAGTATTTGTAAATACTTTAAAACTTATTAAGTGATGCAGGATCAGTTTTGTGGATGTTTTAATCCCTTCCATCAGTTCTGGTTTAACTCTAGATTTGTGTGTACTCATGCCTCTCCCACATGTTTCTTAAACCCTGCTCTGAGCTGCTGCAGCATATTGTGACTTTTTGCTGCAAACTTTAGTTTCAGATTGGTACTCCTATTTTTTTCACTTAGAACTGCTTCAGCATCTTCAGTTGCAGGTGCAGCAAGCCCATGGGTTAGTGTATCTAACAGGCTCTTGACACTGCCTGCATTCAAGTGACAGCATAAGTGGCATGTCCAGACACAAGCAGAGCCAGCAGCTTTTTCTGCCTCCCTTGTGCACAAGAGCCTTGTATTTAGAAGCCACTTGAAGCTCTTCTGCTCTTATGAGTCAAGATGAAGCAACAAATTAAACTGGTTTTCTGATCTAAGCTAAATTCTTTTGCATTTTCAATACCACTGATGAAACAGATATATTCCAATACCTTTATAAACTGAAGCAAGCACCTTCTTTTTTCTTTCTTTTTTCCCCAGCATGAGTTGCTAGCTCATTCTGCTTATGCTCCTGTTTCAATTTTCTGGTCTTACTTTCTCTGCCTTTTCTAACCTGAAAATCTCATTAACTCTTTTGTTATGTGCAATACTGTGATTTTGGTCCCAAGCTTTAAAATCTTTCTGACTTAGCCTCTTTAGGTGTTTATTTTTTTCATTCTAGCTATTTTCACATTTCCAAATGAAAACTATTGTTACAAACTGGTTTACTTTTTTTCTGGATATGTAAGCAAATTGCTGTTCTGCTTGGATTGTTACAGAGCATTCAGTGTAGAAAAAAGTTATCTTTGACCTCTCTGCGTTTAAAAGTCTAATTTGGTTTTAGTGACTTGCTATTACTTGATTTTTAAAAGGTTTATTAGCATCTTGCTCAACTTGTGATTTCAGTAGTGTTAGTCATGGGTTGAATTCTCAGGGCAGGCAAACAGGTGTATCTGGTAGGATGAGCAGGAGTGGAAAAGCTTGCTCCTAAATATAGCAGGGAAAACTTCAGCAATATCTGTGTGATGATCCATACAGGAGTTGACAAACATCTTAAGGCTCCTTTTCCTGAGGTTAAAACCAACAAAACTCCCAAGCCAGACTGTGTCCCCAAAGCCTAATTAGCCTTGGATATGTTAGTCTTTGTAGTTGCTGGTCACATTAACTATATCAGCTTGTAACCATCATGGCCAGCTCAGCAAGTCTCTGGCCAGTGAGATTACACAGTGTAGGTTCTATGATAGCAGGTTTCCAAGCTCAACCCCTCAGGTCCCTTCTGCATGGATGGGTGTGGGCTGTGAGAGGCCTGTCCTCACCTCCCTTGGTGACAGAGTTTTGCTGTTTTGGACTGAAAATTTTCACAGGAGCTATCTGCTCCAAGGGAAGCTGGACAGAGAAGGAAGGAAAGAGGCAAAAAAGAAGACGATGTTGGTTCAGGAATGCCTCAGCTGTGCGTCTGCACATAAAACTACTTTGGGAAGGGGAAAGAAAAAGGAGTGCAAGTCTTAGTATGTTTGATTTGTACTTAGCAGCCCCTCTTTACAATAGAGAGCTAACATTTTAGCAATAGGTTGACAGGTGTGTGCAAAGTGTGGCTTCTGAAACCTCTGATAACGTGGTCAAATTCAACCCTGACCTGGGCTTGAAATGTCTTTGAGTCTTAAGTCTGCTTATTGCGCATGAGTACCTCTTACATTCTTTAAATAGTTGATCTGTATCAAGTATGCTTCATCCCAGGGCTTAGCTGTAATTGCTTGTCTGCTGTTGCTTCTTACTGGCACTGGGTACAGGTACTGAAATGAGAACAAGACGACTCTCTTGCAGGCACGTTTACTTGCTTATTTTAATGTTTTCCATGCTTGGATGAGAAATTAGGAGCAGAGTGGGGAAATTCTTGGTGTGCAAGTGACAAGAAAAGCAGAGACGGTGCAGGTATCTTAGAAAAGAAGGGGATGGGATGCATAAGAAGCTGGTAAGAATATGGGGCGACTGCTCTGTGGACACTGTAAAGAACAAGTCTACTGCTTCTACTTACTACTGGTTTTGTATAAATAATACTTCTCTGCTATCTTAATCTAAAAGTGCAGATTATGCTAGTGTTACAAAGTGGAAGTGGTCACAATCGTTGATGTTTGCTCCAAAAACCCACAAACAACCACCACTGGTGGGGAAAAATAACGTGGTGTGAACAATGTTACACAAAGTGGGTAGTCACACGCTACACATTCAACTGTAGCCTTTCTTTACCTCTCAGTGCTAATTCAGCAGCCTCTGTGTTTGAAGTGGTCTTAGGCATCATAAGTGTGAAAATGGTCATAGGAATATGCAGGCTGGGTATACAAGTTGGATATTTGTTTCAAATAAACCTTAAGTAAAATTGAAGAATTGAAAAATCAAACTAATGGAAGAATAGTGTTTTCCACAAGGCAAAATCAGACTGTTGAAACTTAGATGCAGGGAATGTTAAGGCAAAAAGGTTAACAAAACTTAATGCATCTGTAAAAAGGGCTTTGATTTATTGTTTGTTGGTGGTTTTTGGTTTTTTAAACGACAGATGAGCACAGTAAAATACTAGTTTATCTTACTGAGAGAAGTATGCAATTGTGACTTGTAACAGTCACATTTAAATTTGTGTATCCTGTATGGGCTTTTCAGCAGAAACTCTATGGCAAGAAACAATTCTGTGATGTGAAGAGTTTAATTTCTAGTAGCAATTATCATTTTATAAGGATTACTTTCATTTTAGGGCGCTTTTTTCTAACCAGTATTTTTCCAGCTTCTATATATTGCTATGCTAAATGAAGTAATGAGCAGTTGCAAAAAGTTGTGCTGCTACTGGACTTTTTTGCTTTCCTTAATACTTCTTTTTTTTTTTTCAGCTTCATGTTGAACATGAGCCTTGTTATGATCATTGAGAATGTAAAGTTGGCCCGTGAATATGCCTTACTGGGGAATTATGACTCTGCAATGGTCTACTACCAGGGAGTTCTTGACCAAATGAATAAGTATCTGTACTCTGTGAGAGATACCTATCTGCAACAGAAATGGCAACAGGTAAACAGGGCTTTTCTCAGACGTTTTGCAGCATAAGCATTAAAGTAGCAAAAATTGCCTATCTTATTGTAAACAAAAGTATAAAAATACTTACACTGTTCTCTGATAAACTACTGCTGTTTATGTAGACTTTTTTTTTAGATAGACTTTAGTCATCTTGATGACTTCTTTCTCTGTCAGTGGCAAAAGAGTCAGTGGAACACAGCCCCGAAGAGCCAGCGCACTGTCTGACTTGTCAGCTTCTTGCAGATAAGTGCTGCTGTTATGCTGAAGTTTTTTATTCTGGTATCATTTGAGTCTTATTTCCCTCAATGTTGTAGTGTGACTAAGGTCCTTAATAGAAAGTGAGATGTGGCTATCATGGTAATTTGTTCTTAACACAAACCATCTTTTTTTTCATTGATATCCAGTCTAATAGGTTGATACTTTTGATTGATATTTAGTCTATTATGTTCTGTCATACTTGTTTAATATGAAAATTTGTCAAAAGTCTCTGTGATATTAGATCTAAAATTTATTTGTTTATTCTTTAGATGTGCTGAGAAATGCAGGAAAACATCCTTAATATGTAATGTGCATAATTCTTGTTTATTGAAGTAGAATTAGGTAGCTCATTAAACCCTGTGGAGTCTATGCCAGGCATTACATGGGCTTGAACAGAGGACTATTGCAAACTTACTTCCAATGTTCTTAATCCACCTTTTTTTTTTTTTTCCTTAATCAGGTTTGGCAGGAGATAAGTGTGGAAGCTAAGCATGTGAAAGATATAATGAAAACACTAGAGAGTTTTAAACTAGACAATACTCCATTGAAAGCTTCACAACAAGAATTACCAGGTCATGATGCAGAAGTCTGGTCTTTGCCAGTACCTGCTGAACGTAGGTAAGAGGAAATCTGAAGACCTAAATTAATATTTCTCAGGACAGAGTGCGCCTTGACTTCAGCCTGTTGCAGTGTAATTTTTGTTCTAGAACTCAGTTGTGTAGCACTTGAAGCTTGCCACCATTTGTGGTGAAGGAGATGCCATTTTGGAGCATCCTAATCCTGAATGTTCTGAGGGTTTTATCTCACATGGCATGACTAATATCAAGCTTCTTCCCCACACCTCAGTACACAGCCACCTGAATTGTGAGGTTTTTTTCACTTTTGTCTTTGTTGGCATTGATTAGCTGGTTCAGGATGCTACAGACATTGTTCTGTGTGTCTAGTGGTTTTTAGGTTTTTGGTTTGTTTTTTTTTCTTTGTGAGATTAGCTATCTGGACTGGTTAACTGGAGGTTCTACTACATGCCAGTGGTAGCATGAGGGACTGTGCATTTTGACAGAAAGTGACTGTTAGATTGCTTTAGTTGTACTGTAAAATTGTTCTTTAAGGCTTTGATTTTACAAGCATTTTCTTGCAGATGAATGGCTGCAGTCTTTATAGGTATATTTTAACTTCTTTATTTTATTTATTTTAAACCTTCTGAAAGAAATGGGCCATGTGTGATCACCCTATTTCTGTATATTTAATAACTTTGGAACACTCCTAGCTAATTTCATTCAAACCCTCTAGAAGGATAGAGTGGAAGACAGAACTTTCCTAGTGTTTTGAAGCTTTCTAGAGAAAACATACAAACTCATGTTTCTTAAAAGGGAAAGTCTTGAGAGAACTGTTTCTGTCCCATTTATGTTGCCAGCTGCGGAAGTACTGAATTGTGGTAATACAAAAAAGCCACAGTGAGAACTTAAGCCATATTGTGTTGGAATAACCACTGTAAATTCCCATACTGAGATAGCAGAACTCACAAACTTACGTGGAAATTAGACGTGGAACTGCACTGTTCCTTTATTTTGAGCTTTAGGGTGAAATTCAGGTGGCTAGGTGTTTATAAATATAACTGTAGGTTGGTAGGTGCTCCATTTGGATCCATTAGCATCAACATGTTCATGTAGTCCAATAGGCATTTCATCCTGCAGAGAGATGTATTGTTCTGACAAACTCATTGCTGTGCATCAAGGTAACTTCTGTGAAGGTACTGGATCCTGATGCATCTTCAATGATATGTCAAAACACATTGTCTGGTTTCAGCAAATGCTCTCTAAATCAACGGTTTTACATTTTTTTTATTCTTTGAAAATATCCCTGAACTTAAACTGGACTGATAGCTTATTAGTGCTGGAATTTTAGGAAGTTTCATGAAATAAGTGTATCTGTGAAGGTAATGGATTTGTATGGGAAAGAAACTGAATTTTAAAAAAGAAAGCCATAATACAAGTCACAATTTTGATTTCTTCATGTGCTTCTAAAATTAGTTTCATTTCCAACAACTGGCAGCCCCACATACACATTTTTTTCAAAGGAAGTGTATGTAAAAGGAAATGAAAGTAAAGTTGTCATTTCCAAAAAACTTTTACATTTCTTTGTGTAGGGAAGTGAGGACCATTGGGATAAGGAGAATTTTTAGTTTATTTACTTTGTTTCTAAGCTCCATAATACTAGAATTTCTTTTATGATAAAATATACAAAGCAAGAAGCTTGTTTTAAGCAAATGAACCTTGAGCTTGTGGCCAGGGAAAAAGGGATTTTTAGTGACTATCCAGAAATGTCTGTCTTGTTTCAGACATGCAGATTTTATCTTGAGCAAAAGGCTTTTCATTTGATTTGGTTATGTAGTACTCACCAGTGCTCACTGAGGCTTTTTGCATACGTTGCAACTAATTAGACCTTCGCCAGGACCCAGAAAACGTCAGTCTGTTCCATGCAGTGATTGCAGAGGTCACAATAATCGTGTAAGTGCAGCTGTCAGAGGCCCTCACCGTCCATCCTCTCGAAACCCCAATGATAAAGGGAAGGCAGTCCGCAGCCGGGAAAAAAAGGATCAGCAAAATAAAGGGAAAGAGGAAAAGGTAAGCTTGCAAATAGCTTCACGGAGTTGAGAAACTCAGTCTTGCTTTCTTGGTATTGAGTGTATTACAGAATTAGGTGCCTATATTTCTTTTGTCAAGTCAGTGTGCCGATTTGAATCTTTCACTTTGGAAGGTGTCTTTGCCATGTGGACAGTGTTGGTTATGGATGAATTAAAAACAAAAACCTATCTGGGAGAAGTGATCTGGTAACTACATCTGAAGGGAGGGTGCCAAGAGGCTGGAACCAGGCTCGTCTTGGTGGTGCCAGGTGATAGGACAAGACACAATGGGCAAAAACTGGTGCACAAGAAGTTCCACCTGAACATGAGGAAGAACTTCTTTACTGTGTAGTAACCATGCGTGAGAACAAATTGCCCATAGAGGTTGTGGAGTCTCCCTCACTGGAGGTATTCAAGAACTCTCTGGACACAGACCTGTGCCCTGTGCTCTGGGATGGCCTTGCTTGAGCAGAGAGGTTGGACCATATGACCTACTGTGGTCCCTTCCAACCTTACCCGTCCTGTGATTCTCTGACTTCTTTACAGCAACTTGGAGATGATTGTTTAAAACCAATTTTTGAAACTGAGCCTGATGGAGGTCATTCAGATGGGATATCCTTGTAGTTTAATTGCTTTAGTGTATTTTAGACTGAGATTGACCTGCCTCTTCCAGAAGGTTTCAAGATTTATGTAGCCCTAAAAGGGGACTTTTGTGTGGTGTTTTTTTGTTTGGTTGGTTTGGGTTTTTTTGTGTTTTGTTGGTTTTATTTTAGAGATCTGATGGAAGCTCCAGTCTCTTTTCAGTTTAAAACAAATAAAACCGCAACATACTTCATGAGAGAAGTATGATCTATTCTTTGCAATCAGACTGCTTTAATTTTTGCTCTGTGCTCTGGTCTCCATAAATTTAGCTGATCACCAGAGTAAGAAATCATACAGTAGACACTAGATTCATAGTTTTCCAGGGTCTAAATAAATCAAATCTCCATGTAATAGTTTGTCAGCTTCAGCAACCTTCTGTAGTGGCAAGGTGTCATGGCCTGTGGAGACAGTATAATCTACAAGAGTAGAATTGTCTAGCTATGTAAGCTACTACTTTTATTAGGAGCTAAATTAGGTTGTCTTTGAGCAATAATCCTCTCTCACTCAGGATACACACACAGAAGAAAGACAGGATAGGTCTTTTTTGGGTTTTTTTGCAATTATCATCACCAGTGCATGCTGTTAAGTGTATAAAACCCAGGGTATGTCTAGTGCATTTTATTTCCTCTCAGTTGCATGGTTTCTGCTGTTTGAGCCCTTTTAACTGTGTAGCTTTTTTGCTTCGGCTCTGCTGCAGAGCTGCTTCTCTACTGTTCATGTCTATGCTTCCGTATCACTTAATTAGTTATTTTATTACTTCTGTGGTCTTTCTGCCAATCACCTTTGCCCATTCTACATATGGAAATCATGCTTAATTTTTGTGTCCCACATGGATATGACACTTAGAGGATTTGAGATACCTAGGTCAGTATGACTTTATGGTCCAATCTTGCACATAATTTCCCCCTACCCAGCTACTGTCTCAGATAGTTTCTGGTGTTTCTGGGAGAAGAGGCAAAACCTATTAACTGGGATAGCTGTATGCAGTTTTTATTATGTACTAAAGTGGTACAGCATGCTGGCTTTGGTGAGAAGGAAGTGGAACAGTACAGAGATCTGGGTGAAACACACAGATCCTGCAGTGCAGCTGTAATACAAATGCTTTCATACTTTTTATGCTGGTTTATGTTGCCACCTACTAGAAATACAATGCTGTTGTGGACTTGTTATAAAAATGCATTAGTAGCATAACCATTGTTATGTATTTATATTGTTATATCCTTCATATGCAGAACAAATCCACATCTGAGATTTCAGAGTCTGAACCAAAGAAATTTGATAGTACTGGATATGATAAAGATTTAGTAGAAGCTTTGGAAAGAGATATAATTTCTCAGAATCCCAACATTCGATGGTAAGTTTGAGTACTGCTGCTAGTCTTTCTGAGTTGTTTCTATTTCCTCTTATACAATATGTCAAGAATTAAGAATTTTAACATATACTTACATATAAAAATAACCTACAGGTTTTCCTTACTGCTTTAAACAGGCAACTAAACTTCTTATGTAATTGAATATTTTAGAGCACTTTTTTCCACACATGGATTCACAGAATGGTTTGCGTTGGACAGGACCTTTAAAGATCAGCTAGCCCAATGCCCTGCCACAGGCAGGGACATTTTTCCCTAGATATGTTGCCTAAAGTCCTGTCCAATCTGACCATATAAAGCTTCTCAAACTTCTCTAAGAGTCCTAAAATCAATTTTCGAGATACTCTTTTGCAGCATAAAAGTTTCTAGTGTCTGTCAGTGTCTCCTTATTTGAAAAGCTGTTTTGCTACTCAGGGCCATATCAAGACAGAAAACCAATTAACAAAAGTTATGTCAATACAGGAACCCTTTGAAATGTTGCTGGATGTGATATGGCTGCCAGTATAAAATATAATCCTGTGCCAGTACCTTTACATAAATGTGTTAAATATTAAACCTTATACAAAGGTTGTTTTGTGTTCCAAATGTTTCCAAGCTTAGGTGGTTTTGTGAGGATTAAATGAGCAAAAACCTTCTGTCAAATAAAGTAGGCTTTAAAAAAAGCTGTACACTCCCACAAAAACTTTGTGTGCATGCAACTGTCATGTATTTCAGTTTAATATGTGAATACATGCTTCAGCTTTTATACTGAATCTTAAAATATGACTTTAGGTTTGACACTAGTTCTCCATAGAGATATATTTTGAAACCAAAATATTACTTGCGCACATTCTGATAAGAGGAATGCCCTGAGAGTTACCCTCAAGAAAATAAGACAAGCCTATGAGGTATCTAAGAATTAATACATTTGTCACTCTGAAAAAGAATTCTGAAAAATCTGTTTAATTCTCTTCCATTTACTAGTCTTCAGCAACTTGTAACACTGAAAGATAGCATTTAAGTTTCAGGGGCATCCAATCTCTCAACAAAAGAAGAAAGCATAATCTGTAGCTAACATGAGTTTAACAACTTGCTCTGTTATGCTTGTCAGTCTGTGAATACTAATAGAGGTGCTCTAGTGAAATAGTTTTTTTTTTTGCTTTTGTATCCAACTGGAGTCTACTAGTCAGATGTCAATTGTAGTTGTTGTAGACTTCTGCCATTAGAACATAAATAATGCAGGAAAATAAGTTGGATTTATGAGAGAGCCAATACATAACACTAAGTTTAATTGTGTATTTTTTTTTGAGCTGTGGACTGATTCTTTTGCATCCTTTCTGAATGTGTCAAACAACTTTCTCTTTCTTGTCAGGGATGACATTGCTGATTTAGTAGAAGCCAAAAAGCTGCTTAAGGAAGCTGTAGTTTTACCAATGTGGATGCCAGAGTTTTTTAAGGGAATTAGAAGACCATGGAAGGTATGAAAAAAATCTGATCCTCTGATCATAAGTAGGATTCTGAGAATGGATCTTGACAGAATAAAAAATTTCAAGTGGTTTACAGTTTATATAAATTCTTTCCACTTTTTAGTAACAAAATTTATGGTAAAGAGTACCAGCAAAATAAAGATGTCAGCCAGATACATGCACTGTCTTCAGCTGTATTGTTGCGGGTAAGCAATAGTAATTAATTACTTGCCTTTGAATAACTTTTCAAGGGAAAGTTTACATCCAGTATTTTACTATTGCACTACTAAATAACCTGTGAAATTATGTGTTTTGACTCTTGTCCTAAAAGTCGTTCTTTCTCATTTTAATAGGGTGTGCTGATGGTTGGTCCTCCCGGTACTGGAAAGACCCTCTTAGCAAAAGCTGTAGCCACTGAATGCAAGACTACTTTTTTCAATGTTTCTTCTTCCACACTTACCTCAAAATACAGAGGAGAATCTGAGAAGCTTGTTCGTCTGCTTTTTGAAATGGTGATTGAAGTTCCTGAGCATGAACAGTGAGATGTTAAAGTAGAATCACTTCTGGAATAGTGAAACCTTGCCAAGGTTTCAAACTCATAGCATACATAAACAAATCTCCAAGCTTCAAATGCTTTAGGCCTTTCTGATTTGGCCATTTGCATTTAAAGATTATTCCTAAATAGCTTTATAGAAGCTGAAAAATTAGGTTGTCTCATATTTTCATGGTTAGCTTGCTGCATTAGAGGTAGCTCTCTGTAAGCTGATGAGTGATGCAGAATGTACTGGAATATAATACTAGAGATGAGGTTAATTGTTTTCTGGCTGAGAACCTTGTTTAGGCTGTGTGTGTTTTGTTGTGGGTGTTTCTTTGTTCGTGCTTAAAATAAGTGGACTTTCAAACTGTAGTTGTCTTAAGAGCACATAATGCTTGAAATTGGCTCAGAAAATAGTTTGGGGTGTTTTTTTTTTTTTTGGGTCACGTGTTACCAGGTTTGCATGCACTGTTTGCTAGGGTGTCTAGTACTGAAGGGCACAGCAGAGTTGCAATTACAGTAGTCAGAAAGGAAATAAAACATCTTTTACATTATAGTTTCATTGGCATGCTATCAACTCATTTAACACGATCAATCAAAAGTGCATATACACAATTAACAGTATCTCAACTGCTGTAAGACAGTAGCCTTTATTATTGTGGATCATTGTCTTTGACCTCCTTTGTTTCCAAAAAGTCAGAGTTATTTTTCAGTTCAGCTGTCTCTTGGACAGGTTCCATGTCATGGTGTCCCAGCTTCACATTCCTTCTTGCTCTTAGTGAAATCTTATTCAAGTGTTCTGTGATGACTTTCACAGTTATGAATGCTATTCCTAATGTGGAGAACTGTCTTTAGCTTATTAAATGGTTTTTTATTATTGCCCTAACAATTACAGGACTTTGCCGAAAGCTGTTCTGCTCAAATGCTCTCAATGAATGCACAGCTGCTTTATACATGTATGCAGTGGTCCAAGAGAGGGAAAATTAGGGATTGTTTGATACTTACAAGCTGATTGAATGGAGTAAATATGTCATTACTTAGCTCTGAATATGCTGCTGTTTCTTAAATGGGAGGAGACTGCTACTTCAGCTTCCTCTTTACCTTTTGCTTCCTTTAGGCTCGATTTTATGCCCCAACAACTATATTTATTGATGAGATAGACTCTATCTGTAGTCGCAGGGGAACTTCGGAGGAGCATGAAGCCAGCCGACGTGTGAAGGCAGAACTGCTGGTTCAAATGGATGGTAAATAACCTGATCACTGAGAAGTACTGGACTGGAGGAAACTTGAGAGACAGAAAATAACCCAAAAAAATACAAACAACCAAAACCACTTAAAACTTCCTTCTTCAGAAGCAGGGTTTAATACTGGGGCAAAGAGTTACGAGTGCACTACTCCACTGTCAGTGTGGAATGAAAAATTATTTAATAATCTTTTAGCCTCTGTGCTATGACCTTCTGTTAGTGATTCAGTGGAAGATAAAAGATTTAAAAATGGCAGAAGAAAAAAAGTATTAACTGCTTCTCTCAATCTTTGCCTAGCCTATCACTCACTTCTTCAAAAGCAGTTAAAAAGTGTTACCTATTCCAGTTTAAACTTCAAAGGCAATCATTACTTAACTTCTTTGGGATCTCTTTTTCCCCTAAAGGTATGAATAAAAAATGAGGAGTTTTTTATAGAAGTGGTTTGGGAAAGTTTTAATTTTAAAACACTGAGTTCATTACAGCCATTTGGCTAATATTTCACAAATCAACAAACTTTAGAAGTAGGTAATACAGTGCAAAGTTGTTATAGGCATCATTTTTTTACTCTGGAGACCAGAGAGAAGGAAAGTAGAAACTGAAAAGTGGATGCTATTCACTCCCTACATGAAATTTCAGAAAACATATGTATATTTTACTTCCTCTTTTCTCCATTGCAGGTGTTGGAGGGGCGACTGAAAATGATGATCCTTCTAAGATGGTCATGGTACTTGCTGCTACTAATTTTCCTTGGGATATTGATGAAGCCCTAAGACGGAGACTAGAAAAGAGGATTTACATTCCTTTACCATCAGGTATGAAGAGTTGGGCAGAGGAGTGGTTAAAAATACTAAAACCTAAACCTTATCAATATTCCTTTAGTTTTGATTGCCTGGTTTAAAAATCTAGTTGGTACATGTATGCAAATTCACGTAGGGATTCAGGATCAGGTGAAATCTAAACATGAGCATTTACCTTTGTAGCACGTACAGTGTCACTTTTCTCATTCTTCCCTCTGTTCCCTCTTCAATTTATTATTTATCTTCAGAATGCAAATTACATAGTCTCAATTTTATTTTCTTTGATTAGCAAAAGGTAGAGAGGAACTCCTAAAAATAAACCTGCGAGAGCTGGAACTGGCTGACGATGTTGACCTTGCAAACATAGCTGAGAAAATGGAGGGTTATTCAGGTGCAGACATCACCAATGTGTGCAGGTAAGGTAATATTGCATCATTTGTTACTGCCACTACAAACTGCGAGAAAACTGTAAGGTAATCAGTTTATGTGATTAAAGTTGTTGGATAAAAATGGACTGTAAGATGTCTTTTATGCATGGCTAAAAGGTGAAAGACTCTGTTAATATTTACCTAAATTTCCATTTTTGAAGAGCAGTCAGTTGCAACACAGTAGTCTAAAGCTATGATTTAGGTAAAATTCCACATTCTTTCATATAGGCTAAATTCCTTGCATGGGGAATATCCACAGGATGGTAAACTAACTTGTAGAGTTGCAGTCTTTCCACTGGGGTTACACTTCTGCAGAAATCCATGTGTAGAGAGGAGATAGTGGCAGCAGCCAGAGTAACTAAAGTAAAAACACTGAGCACTCTTCTTTCATGGCACAGAGAAGGTGTTGTGTGATGGTACAAGAGCTGTGTACTCAGCACAGTGGCTTTTTGAGGCTGCCTTAAGTTTTCTGCTACCTCCTCCATTTTTCCTTCTCCATACTGTTGGCATACAATAATTTCTGAGCCTGTTCTGTAAACTAGATTACTGAAATAATTGACTAAAAGTACCTTTTAACCCTTCCTCTATATTTCCTTTCAACAACTGAAAAGGAAAGGACTGATCTTCAGTCATCTGGTTTACATCAAAAAACTTGCACTGGGACAATTGCAGCAGTGGCAAATTATGGAATTGCCAGTAAGGGATAGAAAAGTGAAGCTTTTTAAGATGTTTTCATCTGATAAGCACCTGTGTAATGATACTTTCAGGGTTTGGAGGTAGCACCAAAGTGTGGCAGGACAAGGCTTGATTTCCTAGGTGTGCCAGCCAACTTTTCTGGGGTTGTACTTTGAACAGGATGAGAGAACTGTTCTGGATTGAAAACACCTTCTCATTACTTCCTCCAATGTGGATCCATTTCTTGCCTAGATTCCTAATAAAGCTCTGCAAACATGTGTCAGCACAGCTGAGAGGACAATACGCTGTGCCACAGGGATGAATGCGAGTAGCCTGTATGCAAAATTGTCACCAAAGGCACTATCAGCAGGGTTGCTTAAGGCTGAACTAAGAGTTTGGAGCCTCAGTATGGCTTCCTGAACAAACCTTGCACAGTGTCTGGGAAAAGAATGGTATGTTAGTTGCTCTGAATCTGTGTCGTGCAGATTTGTTTCATTTGTAGGTTTGTGAGATGAATTTGTGGTGTTCTTTGGATCACTCTTGATGTTGGTTGTGCTCTGAAAGGAGCTTGTGCTAATGGGTTCATGTCATAAAAGAGTTTATTTGGTCTGCTGCTTTGTACATTTTAGTTGCACATTGTCTCCTCTGGTCTGTTTGGTGTTTGTTGTTTGTGATCAATTTTACAGTGAATATCAATAGACCTGTTTAAAAGTCAGAATACTTGTCATGTTTTTCAGTGAATTTTGCATGTGTAAATATATGCCCACACTGTTACTTCCGGGTTTTTTTTAACCAAAGTCCTTTTGTACAAATATTATTAAACAAAAGCAAAGAAGCAAAAAAAAAAACACGAAGAAACACCCAATCTTTAATTTTTGGCAGTTTCCTAAGTAATAACTGAGGTGGCAGCAAGCTGAAATCCCAATGAACTGGGATTTGGAGTCACGTGATTTGAAATCACCAAGGAAGTAACTTCTTTCATGGTGTCAAGAGAAATAGCTCTTGGATATGATTGTTTCATTAACATTGAGTCAGAAGGACATATGGCTGATTTAAAAGTGCTTTTGTATGGTTCAGACTCACAATATATAAGCATAGTGAAGTTCAAATTTGTAGACTAATAGTGAAGTTCAAACCTGTAGACTGTGACAGTCCTTGTGAGTGCCACAAGCAAAACTAAAGAAACACTGGACCCAGAAGTCTGGTTTACTGAAATTACTCTCCCATCTTAAAGAAATTGAGGTGAAATTCAAAGCTTGCTGACCCGGAATGAAAACCAGCCAGAGGTTACAGTACAGTTCCCAACAGTCAGCATATAACCATGGGAAATGAAGGTGAAACTGTATTTGAAAATGACATTCAGGAATTACAAAATGCATGTAAATTGCATATTAGATTGAGTATGAATTGACTTTGAGTCATTGTTTTGAGCAGACTGTGAATGTTGAGGGGCCTTTTGAACAGAACTGGCCCCTGCTGCATCTTCCAGTGAGTGGCTGCTTGTTTTTTGAATAGAGCTTTGGTGCTTCTCCATGCACAAAGAGTGTGTTTGAGAAAGCACCAAGAGTTCATGTTGGAATGACTGTCGATAAAGTGATTTTAGAAAAGGAAGTGGTGGCAGGTGCACTTCAGTTTTGTAGGGGTGTTGAGGTATAGTGGGCTTTTTGGTTTGGTTGCTTGGATTATTTTTGCAGGATTTGGGGGATTTTTAAATGCGGTATGGAAGCAAATCAGATGCATGGAATGCTGCCCCACACCATTGTGTAACAGTGGCTTTTAGTTCACAAATGATATTACAACAGCAAAGCATGGCGATATTTGGCTAAGATGGAGTTCAACAAGGCAACCTTTTGGGTTGTTCTGATATTCTTGTTCCTGTATTATGCATTTTAATTTATTAGTTAACAATTAATATGTTCATGAAGTCTGTCAGTTATGATTTCCTTTAGGGGGAGGGGTTGGTACTGAAACAGAATATGATGAAACCATCTTTGTAAATCCTCCTAGAACACAGTAAGTTTTTGATCTTTGGATTCTCACCTACTACTAATACGATGAGATGCCCTGTTGCTCTATCACTGGGACTACCCTTCCATCTGGTTTACTGCTAGACAAATAAGCAGTATTTTTTCATTATTATAAGCTATATAATGATGAATTAGCAGGATCCTGAGTCTCCCAGTGTTATCTGTTTATCACCTCACCAGCTCATCACCTGTTACTAGGCTTACTGCTAGAAATCTAAATGCAGTCAAATGTAATGCAGAAAGAAAATGACACACCTGTAAAAACACTTAGTGCTCATTGAGGCCAGAGGTTTGAGAGGCTACAGACAGAACAGATTTCATCGTTTAATGTTTAGTTGTGAGCGTACAGGTTGAAGGGTAGATACTGTTGACTCAGAATTCTGTCTTTGAAGTGGGATTCCTGTTCAAACCAGGAAACATTCAGAACACTCCAGCTACTCCTCCTGTATCTAGGAGGAGTGAAATTGTTACTTTGCTTTGTTCCTGTTTAAAAATACTACAATCAGCAGCTGCATCATAGGCATGCAGTGACATTAGATAAACTGGTTAATCTTCACCTTTTTGCCTAGGCTGTGAGTAGTACCTATTAAGACATCCAGTGAGGATAAATCCATGCCTGAAAAATGTGGATAGCATGGTATCATAGCTTGTACAAGCACTTGGAGATCTTCCTATAAAAGTTTACATTCTTTACTGTACTTTTTTGAATGCAACAGCTTAACTGGGATGGTATGTTGAGCCTGTCAAAGAACTGAACTCGCCCTCCTGCATTGAGTAATGATTGATTTATTTTTATTTCTTACCCTCCTGAGTAGAGATGCATCATTGATGGCTATGAGAAGGCGTATTGAAGGCTTGACACCAGAAGAAATAAGAAATCTTCCCCGAGATGAAATGCACATGCCAACGACTATGGAAGACTTTGAAATAGCTTTGAAGAAAGTTTCTAAATCTGTATCTGCTGCGGACATTGAGAAATATGAGAAATGGATAACTGAATTTGGATCATGTTGAGTTGTCTTCTCTTGAAGAAGCCACCTTACGTCTTAAAACAGCTTTAGAAATAATCAGTGGTGTGTCAGTGCACTGCGTACTCTTTTTAACTTTTGTAATTTAAGAGCAACAGATGTTTCAATAAATTTTTTTTAAATGCAGTTTCTGTCTAGCTGTCTTTGAACTAGCTCAAAAGTAACCCATTTTTCTCAAATGCTGATGGTATATGCTTTGATTTTCAAGATTTTAAAATTATTTAAATTTAATACTAGAACTCTTGTATCAGAATATTTACTCTTGAAAAATTGCTATTACGCAAAAAAACCAACCAACCCAACTAGCCCTGCTAAATGAATAAGGGATGCTGAGAACTAGAAAACGGGAAGAACAAGATGGTTACAAGGATGGTTTTCCTAACTGGTCTTGGAGAATTCTGCCCTTAAAACTGTTTCTAGAGGTATTAATAAAGAACCTGTGCAAAGGCTGAGATGTGGTTGTAGGTTTATGGTATTTGTTAAAGGTATTATAATACATCCAGCCAGTGTAAGCTGATTACTGCATGGCTTGCAGTGACACTGAATCACATATGTAGGTTCCTTGTAAGTCTTAAGAGAAAACAAAATATTTTTGGCATTAATTCTGAAATATGTTTTTCTTCCTTGAGTGTATTACATTACTATGTAAGTGTCAGAACTCTAGACTGGTAGATTGAGTCCTGGCTTACACCTGTATTCTGGTAAGGCTGTTCTGATAAGGCAGCAGATGTTGTATTTGTGCTCAATTGATAACCCTGACTTAGCATTCGATATAAAATCTAAATTAACTTTTCTCATTACTTGATAAGTGGAATGTAGAAGCAGTTCTCTGAGAATGATTCTACAGTGACCATCTAGATAATAATTTTAGTTTTTTCTCAACAAGTGGTAATTTTAACTAAAACACCTATAATTTCTATCCATCTGCTATTTTGGAAACACTTCTTGCTAGCTCCTCCCAGAGCAGCCAGCTGTAGTTCTGCTTACAGGTAAACTTCATGCTTTTTCATGAATCAAAGAGGTCTAGACTTGTTTCATCTGGTTTATACATGCTATACAAAGCTGGCTGTGGAATTTCTGCTCATGTGTCTCTTTAGATACTACAGGCTAGATGAGAAGAACAAGTGGTAATGAAAAGTTGCAGTCTTGAGTAGGAAGCAAGTGTATCTCAAAGACACAGCTCTGTAATTGCCATTACTGTGAATGTCTTGTTTATGTCCTTAAAATTCATCACTATGTTGTGAATGACATCTGGACACACTGAAAAGGGATTTACAGCAGGGTCAGTGATGAGGTGCTCTAGTAAAACGCAGATCTTGTGAGAGCTTCTGTGTGCATTTACAGACTTCCATTTCCAAACTGGAAAACAAATTTACTTCCTTCATTTCAGATGGATAGCCCTATGTGTCAGAGTTAAGAAAATGATGTGGTATTTTGAAGAATTGGGTTCTCTAAATATTTATTTTTCTGGTTGTATGTTAGAATGAGAGTGGACCTGTCAGCTGTGTTGCAGGAGATTTCATAATTCATTGCAAGGAAACAAAAATATTCAATCTGTCCCCCCAGTAAAAAGGGAAGGGAGGCAAGCTTTTGTCCTTGGACGCAGCCCAGTAAGAGGCCACTTAGGCTGAAAGTGATATGTTTTGAGAACTCCTGAAGTAAATCTCATTTTAAAAGCAGTAGTTTAGTTCTGAACCAGCCCAGTTCACTCTGAATGAACACCTCTGTAACATGTAGTAGAGGGGGGAAAAAAGTGGTAGAGGCTGAACTTGTAGCTCAGAGTTTCATTTGGTTTTGGAACACACAGTATGGTGATGCAAGGTTCTGAGGGCAAGACAGAACAAGAAGGGCTGCAGTGACAGCCACAGTTTGTGAGGAGATAGGAGATGTTGGTGTTCCTAAAAACCTACTGCCATATTAGCAAGGGGCTTTTTGATAGTTGGGTGGGGTTTTTTTTGTTTTTTTCAGTCCCCCACCCCCCCACATTCTTTTCCCTTGAGGGTACTTGAATCCTTACCAGTTCATGTCCTGGGAAAATGAGACCTACCATGACTGGCATGCAGGACAGTTGCCCTTTCCTAACTGTGGTAGTTGCATAAGGTGGTTTTAAAATTGATTTATGGAATAGTTCAGAGTGGTCCCAGCTCAAAGTAGCACTCCTTTGAAAGGTACAAGACTCTTAACAATTTGGGAAATCCACGTGCATCTAACGCAACTGCTTTTAACTGTTTTTTAGGACTTGGTAACTCCAGCTCTGTAAAACAGTGACTTTGGCTGGCCGTTACTGTGTTCAAGATTTGCATTATTTTTACAATCTCATAAACTGATGGTAGTACTTCTTTCTTCATCCTTTGTAACTTTCTAGAACACCATACTGAAGAGGATTACCGAGCTCATGGAAACAAGCCAAACTGCTTCCATTGTGAAGCAGTGCCTGCAAGGTTTCAGGCTTAACTACTCATTTGTTGCAGCTGTTTAGAAGAGTTAAATCTCCTTGTTGCTGTGCAGGTGCTTGGTTTACAGTTTCATAGGGAGGGATGCAAAGAGCACATGCAAACAGCTGCCAGATTTCCATCTGCAGTGCAATTCATATGGAGTTTGTGCACTAAGGAAGAGCTATTGTGTTTCTTGTCCCTCCTATTTTTTAAACCGTGAAGAAGCTAACTTCAGCCTTATACATCACTTCTGCTTGAACTGTGCTAATGAAGGGGCCAGGGCTACGTTCATAAAGTGTAAAGAACATGCAGAGAAATCTCACTACAACTGTTTGAAGAGTTGCTTTTGTCTGTGCAGTCACCATTCCTGTGCTGGTCTTAGCCATGGACGACAACCCCTCTGCCACCCTAAAGGTGCTAGAACAAAGAATAAAATTAAAAAACAAGGGGAAGTTTGAGCAGTGTCCCTGTCACTGCTGGGTGGTGAGTTTTGGTTGGTTTTTTTTTGCAAGGCCAGTCAGTGTTAGAAATGTTCCTTCCATCACTGCAGTGCTGTCAATTTACTGATACAATGCAAGTTGTTCTAGTCACAGATGAGCTGTAAGGACCAGCATCTGAATAACTTGGATCCCATTAAACTTACAATGAGGTTTCCTAAAGGTGAGGGGGGAGAATCTGCTGACCATAGGTAATTCTGATCACTCAAATGATAACTGTGCTCAGTCTAGTGCCAGGTAGTGATGACTCTTAAGTTTTTTTCCCAGTCATTATTCTGACAAACAGTTACTAAAAACAATGAAAAGCTAAAAAACAAATAGTACCCTGCAGCTAACACGTTTGACAAACTGCTGTTTTATGTAGCTATAGATGCACACATGAACACTGCGTAATAAACAATTTAAATGTTTATTTGAAAAACATTAACAGTACAAACTGGCATGGGCAGATTGGGCCTACTTAGCAATAGTAAGCCAGTATTTCTGTAGAATTTCGCAGAATTCATTTTTCTTGTGGGACTTCACATAGTACTGCTGTCACAGATATAAAAAGCACACTGGTTACACCTGCTAACACTTTTTATGAGTGGAAGGGACCATAAAAATGTAAAGTGCTTGAAATATAAATCTGCCTTTTTAACTTTTGCTTTGCATATATAAAATGTCACATTTCTTAATTAACACAAATGTTGGGTAGTGGTATCTTCCTTGCAAGGCACACTCGACCCTACAAGACCTAAGCCAGGTTGTGCAGCTTTGCTTAGGCTTTTGGCACAGCTGATGTTTGCAATACCCCCTCATCCTTTTCTGAAGAATGCTACCTGCAGACTTAAGGACACCCTGAATTTCATCATCTCACTAGTCAAGACGCTGACCTGGTCTATCTATGGGCACGAAGGCAGCCAGCATCCTGTCTAAGGTGTGGAAAAATGACTTCACAGAAGTTAAAACCAATGGTAAGCCCTCAGGGTGGAAAGCTGTTCTATTTTGAAGCTTCTGAAAAGCTGCTTGTTTATGGAGAGGCACAAGGAATTCAGCTTTGGGCCTTGGCCTGAGTGGCCCTTTATCAACTAATCAACTGACTTGGTTCTGTTAATAGGAAACAAACAAAGTATTAAGACCAAGTGCCAAATTTTAGGTCAACCAAAAATGTGTTTTTAAAAACCAGTAACTCCAAAGCAAATACAGTATTAAGTGCATGCTTTCTCATCTAAATTATTTTTCCTGTCTGGAAGATCTGAAGGCAGGCTGATGACAGTCACAGGTACAAAGCTGACTTGATCCAGGAGAAGGATGCCTCTGAAAGGTAAGATTATTTGGCATTAGAAAACAATATACAAAACAATTCTGTATTCTAAAAATTAGATTTAAACTCCCCAAATTTAGCTTAAACCAATGCATCAAGTGTTACCCTCATAACACCTCTTTTATAAAGATAGAATGAAGATTGGTTCCAAAATGTATTAGCTCTTGTTTCTGAGAGGTCCCTTCACTCAGATTCTACATCTGAATGTCAGCAGTATAGACTCTATACGCTTAGTTTCACAGCAGTCTAAAACTCAGTGCTGTGAGGAGCTACATCTAATTCTCCAAGACTAGCTAGAGCCTCTAGTTTTATCAGTGTACCACAGAATGGCAGGAAAGACCTGGGACGAGGTCCTGACATCTGCAACTGTGTCAGTCACCAAATGAGATCTGCTCATTCTACGTAGCCTTCACGTTGCGTGTGGGGGGAGGTTTGTTGGTTTAGTTTTTTTTTAAAGCGGAGAGGGTGGCACAGTTTCTTTAAACACTCTGAAAAGCCATGCACAAGCCCCGTGTTCTCCAGCTGAAAGAATTGCTGCATGCTGGCTCCTCTGCTCTGTACTCTCCCCTGCCATGGCCAGGCCATTAGACACTTTGATGAACAGTTTGTTGGGATTAGATTTTCCTTCCCAGTTCTACTTCAGTTTCACACATGGAAGTGTTAAGCTACTTACTGCTGTGGGAAGTACAAAGTGTTTCTTCAGTTTTTTTGCTCTAATAAGTGAAGCATTCCCACCTGAAATGTCAGGGGAAAGCATGGACTCTTTTGTCACTGCAGTTTCCAGCCTTCCTGATCTTCCAGCCCTCCATTTTTCTAGCTTTGTCAGAAGGACTAAGTGCACTTGTATTCCTGAGTGGATACATAAATTAACTGCAGGCAGGGCCGTTCAGAAGCACAGCTGATCAGATGCATTGGAAGATAGCAGCTGTGCTTTCCGTGGCTAATGAAGCACACTATGCTGTCAGTCACTTCTCAAAGAACATGCAATTCTAAGGGACAGGTCTTCCAGAACTGACTTAAGATTGCTTTAAAATGCACATGCTTGCCTATTCCAGCACTAAGTCTACATGGATTTCCTACCTGCCATTACTAGTTCATCTTACCATCCCTTATTCTGAGCATTTGCTTTTCTGAAAAATCCTAGTGTTGCTGGTAACACACCAACTGAGTGAATATAGCCATCTGCAGGCCACCAGCTTTTCTTTATGACCTTTAGCCACCAATGCCAGCACCAATTGCTATGGCTTGGAAGCTGTCTATAGAGTAGGTCCTCCTTGGAGAATTCCCATGGAAATTCGCAAAGCCAAATTCAAGGCCTTTCAGAACTACTGACACAGTAGAAGTATGAAAAGATTTAGAGATGCTAGAATTGTTTAGCTCTAGCTTCTACCCTCTTCTCTTCGAGCTACATTAATGGTGTCTTACAATGTAGTCCTTAGAAGAGTTGATAAAAATCTGGCAGTATGACTGCTCAACTAAAGACATTTCCAATGAAATACTTTCCCATGTTTCTCTGAAATGCCTATGTGTCAAAACTTCACTTGGAATGGAAAGTTACCAGTAGCTTTTACACTGAACTGTTGCTACCACCTTCCTACAGAATGGGGCTGCTTCTTGAAAGATTTTTATAGTTAATGTTTTGCCTTCATCACAGCCAAAAAAAAAAAAAGGAAAAATTACTTACTTGTTTTCACAGGAAGGGAGAATCACCTTTAAGACTTTGATAATAAGAGCTGCTCCAATAATTCCAACTACAACAACTTCCATGAAGTTAAACAAGATGGGTAAAGATCGGAACCAGAATTTACACAACCCTTTTCTCAAGTCTTCCACCCACTGGCACATCACCTACAGTCAAAGAGGTAAAAATAAAAAGACAGGTTCCAAAACAAAGCATGTGCTGGTTTTGTAGCTACTGGTGATACATGTAGTTTCATGGTGACAGTTTAATTTATGTATCCTTAAACATACATAAAAGCAGCATGGAATTGACTGGTGACTTGGATCTCCTTCAAAGTTTGGGACAGGTGAAGGTTTAGTTCTCTGCTCATCCTAGAAGAGTTCTCCGAGAGGCCACTTTAGCAAACAAAGGACATTTAAACAGGGAAGGTGAAGGGAGAGCTGCTTGGCCACAGAGAGCTATGATACAGTGCACAGCAGGGAAAGGGTTACTGACAGCCTAGGAGAGGGGTAGCACCTTCTCTAGCCTGCCTCTAACTTTCAGTCTACTGTTTCGGCCCTCCTGTCTCAGCAGCAGGTTATAACTATGTTTGTTTTAGCCACAGAAGAGGCCACCAAGGCCATCCTTACTTGAGCTGAAACTGAAACTTCTCAAGCTATTACAGTGCTTCTTACAGCAGGGGAGACCAATGGCCCAGCTCTAGGAGGGGTAAGCACTTGAGCAGAGTCAGCAAAAAAATGATGTAATTTAAAGCTAAGCAATATCTGAAATTGTCATAAATGTTTAGCTTGGTATAATGCAAATATCACAACTGACTATCATGAAGGATCTGTGAGGTCAGAACACTGCAGGATTTAGAAGCCTATTTGATTCCTGCTGGAGTAAAAAATTCCAACAGTTTGTCACTGCTGAGGGGTAATTTAGGAAGTTATTTAGGGTTTTTTTTAAGGTTCCCAGAGTATGTCTGTAAAAGTTCATTCATCTTAGTAGTTTGCTCTCTTTACAGGTATTATACTAACAATTAAAAAAGCAGACAAAGAACAAAAGTACCTTGTAAGAAGATGGAGGTTCTGTCCTAAGAGGGGTCTCTGGTAACTTGCCAGGTAATGTTTCTTCATCTACTGTAGTTTCTACTTGCCGGATGAGGTACTGACTGGTAGTTTGCAGTGGATCTTGAATATCTGAAGAAGAAAAGCTAGACTTAGTGCAGAGTTTTCTTTTTATTTGACTTACTTTTCAGGAAAACAAAAACATGTCATATTCTACAGTTATGGTATGGTTCTCACACACTCACAGCAAGAACACAGAAGACTTTGCCCTGTTTTTTTTTAACTTGAGTAGTGAATTTAATAAGAAGCAGTGCAGCCTTTAGCTATGCCCTTAGCTGCAAATTTCAGCTGTAGTCAGATTAAAAAGTGATGAACTAGATAAAAATATTCATCTCTGATTAAATCCTTGAGAGTTTTTGATTAAACAAAACAAACAAGATTAAGGCATCAAATAACTTCTCTTGCTTTTAAGTTATTCAAGTCTAATAACAAAACTGTTCTCTGGTTTGGAAATGACCCAGATAGGTATTTCCTCTGCAGTTTTCTTTTTCATTCTCAGGAAAAAGGGGGAGCTCTAGAGAAATTTCCATCACAGATCTGAGAGAAATTTATTCCTGTCAGATGTCTGGATTGCAGATTGCCAAGTATCAAGTGCTTCAAAGGGGAACAGATCTGAAAACAAACAAACAAAATACCTAGAATGTAGAAGAGTTGAATTTAGGTGTTTAAAAAAATAAAAACCAAGCCACATAAAACACTTTCCTGTTAATGAAGAAACTGTTTCGCTATGTAAAACATGGGAATAATGATGTTCTTTTACCCCGTAAAGCAAAACATCAACTATGGATGAAAATATTATGTAACAGCTGAGAGAGATACCTTTTCCTGAGAGGTTGGGCAGTGTAAATAACACGTCATTGTCCCTTGGGATGGAATACAGCATGCTCTCTTTCAAAGGGACAGTGTAGTTTGAATGTCTAAGTACTCTCAGGTCCTTTACTAAAATATCTATTTCTGTTACTTCTTCTTGCTGAACCTGCAAGAGATGTAAACATGTTGATATTACTGAGTTTAAAGTAAGATTGCAGCAGGCTGGCAGAGAACACCAATATACCACAGAAAACTCCAAGCCACTAAGACGTAGACATAGGACTGTTATAACATAAATTAATATTCTTTGTTTTTACATACCACACTTCTGTACACTATACCACACTAGAAAATACAGTGAACAGACTGGCTGTCTCTCCTTGCAAAAGCAGGTGGGAGTGACTCCATGGGCTTGTAACCAAGTTTTATACAGTTCAATACTATCCTCTCTCAGGGAGGCATTTTAGGGCATGGAAAACTCAAGTATGTAGTGAAAGTACTTGCTGAGGCAAGGCTGGCATTTCTGCTTTTGCAGTAATGTTCCTTTTTTCAACAACTGAAAGCAGTGTCACAGCATTTGACAGTGTCCCGCTTGACAACCTTGTCTCTAAACTAGAGAGACATGGATTTGACAGATGGGCCACTCACTGGCTTAGGAATTGGCTGTATGGTCACACTCAAAGACTGCTGCTGTTTAATATCTTTGTCAGCAACACGGGCAATGGGATTGAGTGCACCCTCTGCAGGATTTCTGATGACACCAAGTTCCGTGGTGCAGTCAACACACTGGAAGAAAGGGATGGCATCCAGGGGGACCTGGACAGGCTTGGGAGAGCGGCCTGTGTGAACCTCATGGAGTTCAACAAGGCTAAGTGCAACGTCCTGCACTTGGGTTAGTGCAATCCCGGGCACAAGTGAAGCACTTGGGAGGTGTTGGTGGATGAAAAGCTCATTGAGCCAGTAATGTCCACTTGAAGCCCAGAAGGCCAACTGTATCCTGAGTTGCATCAAAAGCAATGTGGACAGCAGGGTGAGGGAGGTGATTCTGCTCCTTTACTGTGCTCATGGGAGACTGCTTTTGACTTAAAGGAATAATTAAGGAAAGAGCATTAGCTTTCTTGTTGTTTTTACCAGGTCCCTATGAAAATCTGAAATGCATTGTGATGTCTAATTTGAGATCTGAAATACACCACCAGTATTGTGTAACAACTGAATCAAACCAGGATATATTAGGCTTCTACCACTGGGATAAACACCTCATTATAAAAGCTACAGACCTTTCAGTGGGGTTTTTCATTAAGAGTAAAATTTTGAAATCGTACAGATCCCCATAAAAAATACTACATGATAAGCATACAATTAATTAAGGATTGATGGTATTATCATCATTATCCTTTAAAAAAAGAAAAAGGCAGCAGAACATAAGCCAGCTTCAAAAAAGCCTGGCCACATGTAGGATGCAGACTTGTACAGAAACAAAAATATGACACTGTTGCTGGCTTCAGCAGCTGGATCTTCTCTACAGAACTTCTTTGGCTAGTAAATTAACTATACCTTACAAGTGATTTTGAGAGCTCAGTTCTGCACATTTTGCTCTCAGCTAGAGCTGTAACCCCTCACATTCACTGATATTTGTGCAAATACAGTTAGAATTGTAGGGGAGGTGTTTGTTCATCTCAATTTGAATCTTGGTAATGAATATAGATTTTATTGTACATGTAAAATATTCTAACTCTCAGGTGTTGGGGGCTTTCACAACAAGCCCACCTGCCGTAAGAATCTGCTGCTGCAAACTGTTGCCTATGGTACGTGCTTGAAAATCTTAGCTTGTAATAAACAATGGGAAAAACCTCAGGACTCAAAACAAGCCCATGTCCCTTTTGTTTGTTTTTTACATTGTTTTTTAAATCAAGTCATGTTGAAAGGCCATGTGATACAGTTAATGATAATCATTAAAATATGAATAGAAGCATTAAAATTTAAAGCCTCTTCATGAAACATGCCTGCTATTATACTGCCAACTTTGCTATTATCTCCTTCAATAGTCACACCGTGTGGTAGGTAACTTTAGTTATATACTTTGTGCTCTAATCACCAGCCAGATACAAGTAAACCTTTTAATCCTTGGTAAAACTTGCCTCTCTTAAATTAAAAGTGGGCAGAATGTTGCAACAAGAGGGTTTTTACCTGTTCTCCATCAATTTCTGTCACTTCCTCCTGAACAACAATCAGCTGCAAATCAGAACTGGATGCCAAAGGCCACTCATGAACCATGATGCGAACACTGACGGTTCCCAGGCGCTGCTGATCTGGTAAGTTATCCAAGTTTCCATTCTCCACTGTTAACACACAATATCACAATTTGCAAAGAGAAACCACCCCGACCACAAAGCAGTACACGGCCACAGGGAAAACAGTTACAAATGGGAGATAGATGTCTTTGCACATACAGCACCTGAATGGAAAAGTCAGAGGACCACCGGCATCAAACCTGAGATGCCAGAACTGCGATACAGAAGTCTGTACAATGCTCAAGTCCTTAACACTTCCACTAACAGCTGTTATAAGCAGTAGTGATCTGGACAACAGGTAAAACAGATGCCAAGATTTTTTTCCCAAATCAAACTCAGAGCAGGTCTTGTGATATAATGTATCAGACAACAGCAGAGCTGTACGATCCTCTGACTGAGGGAGCTTCCAAACCATGTCACATCCCTGTCTTTGAGGTTTGCACTCAAGCACTCTAAGCTGTGCTCTTTGGTTTGGCTATTGCTGCATTTGCATTTCAGTTGTCCAAAGGAGTTCATAAGAGTAATGCCCCAGCCCAACCAGCCACCTGTGTAAACATCCTGATCTGCATAACATTCCCCTTCCTCTCAATACAGAAACAAACACACTCTTTTCCAGGCACACTGCATCTACACTCAAGATGAGTGCCAGTTCCCTCATAGATATTTGCCTGTCCCTCTCTGTTTTCATATGTGACTCGAGGTGAAACCTCAAGCCTTCTTCATACCCAAAGGCTTTCAGCTATTTCAACAACCTAATATTCCACAAGTACACACAGAACTGCCTTTCTACCCTGGTGGTTTCTGCATAGACTTAGTATCCTTCTCCCAACTACCACACCTCTATTACGGTGGGGGCACGCTAGAGCTGAAGTGCTGGAGAAGTGGAAGGGTGGAGATGACAGATCTTCCCAGCAAGCAGATAGCAAGGTACATGAACTGAGACTGGGGGGACCCCTATTGCTAAGCCACTAGTGCTGAGTGTGTGGGTCTCACTTCCATTGCTGAGCCCGTGAGGGAACTTGGGGTGTGGATGGACTAGTATTTCTCAGTCTCACAGTAACAACTCAGTGTGTTCATTACTTTTATGCTACAATCCCTGTCCTCATAAAAGTATTTTGCTTATTTTAAATATAGAAAAATACTTTTCAGCATCATTTAGCAATATCTTTTGTTGCAAAAATAAGAGGCAGATGGAGAGGAAGAGAAAGGTTCCCTATAGTTGTGAGCCAAAGCACTAACCTAGTTACTGAATGTCTTCTCTCTTAGAGGAGCAAGCGCACTAATATTAAAGGACCAAAGCCTCTAAGATGCCAAGTAGCTGAAGCAATGTGTGGTCCCAGCCTTTCACAAGTCAGGCTGCTTAATCACTACTATATTCAACAGGAGTGACAGCTACACATCCAAAATTGACATTTGTGGAAACTTCAGATGGAGATACAGGGATATCTGACAATTATGTCAAACAATGCCGTTCAGAATACTTGGCCTCTAATATTTAAAAGCATGGATATTAAGCCCAGGTTTCACTTTTATATATATTCAGTATTTTTCCCCTGTATTAGCGAGTATCTTGGTATATCTTTAGCATTCTACAAACACTCCCTGAATCTGTTGCCAAGGATTTAGTAAGTAAATAGTATAAATATTACATTACAGGTAACAGAGTCAGGTTCTGTACTGAGGACTCAGACCCAAACACAGAGATAGAGAGTTCCAGGTTCCTAGCTCCCAGATCAAATGAGTATTTTCCTCACTGTTTCAGATTCACATTCTTAATTGTAGTCGCTGCAAGCTACACAAATATGATTTGGGAAATTAATAGGAACTACAGGAGAGTGCTCAGGAGTTCTCAGAATCAGTCAACAAAATCACATCTATTTTTTTCTGGACTGAATTATTTTGCATGTAAATTACTTTTTGCCATGGCTTTTTACCCTAGGATAGAAAAAAATAGAAGCAATAGGAACATAACTATCCCAGAACAAGACATATTGATTACTGCTCTCCCTCTCCAGAAAAGAATTAGTGTCACATTAATAATTGATTGTTCTTGGGAAAGAAGGGTTCAAGCAACAAGGTCATGGCTCAGAGAAGCAATTTAAAAAAGCATTAGTACTCTGTAAGTAAATGTCTGATGAGGATGACCTTAGAAACCAGGCTAGAGATTGAGTGCACCTGATCCATCAGGAGATTGTTCTGAATATAACAGAAGCTAACATCAAATGAGCATAATGGTCCTTGTTTAATTAATTATACAGTATACTCTGTGCATCTCCGAAAAAATCACAATACCTTCTGGTCTTTCACAAAAAGCGTAGCATTGAGTCAGTAGAAAAATAGAAGTTTCAAGATAATTCAAAGTCATTAACCACTACAGGACACTAGCAAAACTGCAGTATTTGTGCAATTGTATCCTATCTAGCAGAAACTTTTTTGTTCAACAGACACAGAAGTGAGATCATTAAAAGATCTTCCCAACAACAATTCATACTTTTGTTACTGAATCTCCTTCTGGATATGTGCCAACCAACCTAGGGACACAGCAATTAGCAGGGTGGAGCCGCATCCTTCTGTTTACATTGTCTAGCTTATTGTGCAAAACACTCTCTTGAAAAGACAGGCAGGGTCCTGATTTCAGATTAGACCATTTACTTATGAGCATATGAATGTAACTTGAGAACAAGGCAGTAAGGTTTTTGTTGACCCATTTTAATACTAATATTGTCCTACCTTGGGAAATTAGTGTTATATATACACTTACAATATATAAAATTATAATGTTTCCACAATGCTCAGATATGCAGAGTACAGAACACAAGGTCATTTTAAGTCTTGGTTACTAGATAACAGGGAAACCAAACACCCAGGAGGAAGGAGGAAAACAAAAAACAAACGAACAAAAAAAAAGGAAAAGAGAATACTCACATATTACTGTTTGACATGTTATGTGGGCAACCCCGCTTTTCATAGGAAAATCATTTACATATACCTGTCCATTTACATAGGTGATATTAAAAAGAACCTGAAAGAAAGACAGACAGAATGAGTGTATTGTTCCTGCCCCTATCCTACAATTCTGCACTCAGAAGAACACACTTCATACCGACTGACGTCAGACAAAACGACATATTTGCATCTGCATGCAGACTTTGTTTCACTGCACATTAATTCACTGAATAAATAGAAAAACCAGATAAACCTGTCCTTTGTGAAGTTCTCCATTGGCTTTCAACATCATAACACCAACTCGGATCGTTTCCTGGAAAAAACCAGAAGAGACGTAAGTTTGAGACAACACATAAACCACTGCAAGGCACAGGCAACTTTCATACATTGTCCTGACAGAATGACTATCTATAATCCACAGAGCACATCCCTAGACTTTCTATTCACCAGACCGAAGAAAGAAGAATATGCTTACTTTTTCAATGGAAGGACTGCTTTGATTTTTCCCCCCCACCTCTTTTTAATAAAGAGGATTGATGAGAAAGAATGATATTTGCACCCAATAGGTGTAGTTTGGGGTTCTTTAATAAGGATGAAATAATAATAATAATAATCTCTTGTTTCACAAGGAGATAATGGAAAAAGAACTCTCTCATATCAGCTGAAAAATAATAGATAATGAAAGGTAAAAATCAGTTTCTCTGTAAATGATTCCACTTAGTCTTCAAAGTGAAGTCTAATTTAATACATGCTAGCCTATTGTAAAGAACATTCAGTTTTGCCAGGGTCAGCAGTAATCCTGTTTCTTTTCTTTGGTTATCATTCCCAAATTATGCCACATGGGACAGCCAGTGGGGATTTGCTTCTCTCTTTCAATCCCCAATTGCTGTAATTTATTGACTCACTCATTTTGTCCTCTCATTTCCTTACTGTAATTTCAGGGGCTGTTTTGCGGATGGGATCTTAACTGCCCCAGGTTTGCCCCTGAAAAAAACTGCACACAAAAGCCAAATCACTCTTTCTCATTGCCAAAAGTAATGATTACCACATAGCTTTCCTGCGTCACCTCTTCAAAAATAATGTTAAGCTCCCTATTTGCCTTTTGGGAGACTTAAATGAGTCTAACTGCATTTCATTTTCCTCCAGAAAACACCTCCATACCTTCAGCATCTTCTTTAGCTCTGTGTTTCGTTCATGGTTTCATAACCAACAGCTAAAACTGAGTCATGTCTCAATAAAAAGTTCAAGTCGCTGAAAATTTTAAATAAATCAACAAAATACATAAAAAGGCTTTTCATTTGGGATTTTAAAATAACACTAAATTTTCATTCAGAAAATACTTGAAATACGCAGTACCTAGCACAATACAGTCCCAATTCATTAACAGATTGCTTCTGAAATGCAATTATAATGTCAAAAAATCCTTAAAATGATGATTGATCAACAGTATACACAGGTAAACAGGACTGTCAAAAACTAAAAAACAATATCCAAATCTGATTCAGCAGAAAATTGACATTATGAAAAGTACTGTTTAGAAATCTAATACATTTAACCTTTTGCTTGGAAGTGACTTGTAACTGATGATTCAGACACATTTGTCATATCATTGGGAAAACTCTCTGGCCACCAAGACCAAAGAGAAATCTCTTCCTCAATGCCTTTTCTGGTAAACAGGTCTTTACACTGACTTTTCTTCAAAAGTTAAATCCCAGCTATTCAAAGTAAATGAAAATTATCAAATTAATTAGAGAAATAGAAGTCTATAACTGAAAATATAAACCAGATTAATAGTATAATCATAGGATGTATTATATTATCATCCTGTAATTTCCTCAAACCACTTATTTTCTTGTCATGTTTTAAGAATTCTGTATATTAATAATAAAATACAAATCCAACAAACTTTTAGCTCTTTTAGCTCTTAGCATTCAGAGCTGTACTTCTTTTATACCCTCAAACTGTTTTAACAGATTACCAAAACTTTGTGTCATTACTTCCTAGGTTTTTCTATTTTCTGGGAATTCAAAGGGTAAATAAAAGGATTTTCCAGGCAGTCTTATTAGTCATTCATTTTTTTAAGATTCAAGTGAAATTTGAAGGTTTTTATACAGGAAGTATTTTGCAATCTTTTTTCAACATCTACGAAGGAACTAACTGAGACTATAAGAGAAGGGAAATGACTGATGAAAAATAGGAAAATCCCCTCCTACTTCTTTTTCATGTTAATCAAATGCTTTATTTGAAAATGAAGGGCATGAGGCAAGATAGATATCCTCAACAATTGAGTGTTAAGCGTACAAAGTGAGTTATATACACAACAATTAATTTCCTTCAAAACAGCTGTCATTTCTGTTCATGTAGTATCCACAAGCACTACCATGAATCTGGGAACATACTTGTACCTTGCACTTGAAGAGCATATTATACGTTTAAGAAATTAAGTATTTCAGTGGATCATTTCCATGCTGTCAAAGTTACAAAAATCAGACCATACCATGCAGACAAATAAGACCGTTGAACCACTTGCTGCCTCTGCCACTGACAGTGCAGGTCTCTCCTGCACGTTATCCTTCTCTCTCATTTTCGCCAATTCAGTGAGCCAATTTAACGCATCAAATTGGCACAAAAACTTTCCCTTTTTAGACAGACTCTTTTTCTGTCAGTTGAACAAGCAAGGAAGAGCCAGACAAGCACAAGAGATGAAAGAATACAGCTGGGAGGACAGAGCCAGGCTAATTGTTCTTATGGCCACAGACTGTTGGATTGGCTCTGCTGTATGGTCTGCCTGTCCTTGCAGCATCTTCTTGGGAGATGTCTGTCCTCACCATCATCACAGGAGATGGTCATGCATCTCCTGAATGGTACAGGTTCATAAAGCTTCTCAGTAACCTAGAGAAATAATTAATACTCCACTACAGCAGCTACACCATGATTCTTGCAATTTTGTGTTCACACACAACGGAGAACTCATATTCTTCCATTCCCATGACCAGTCTGTTCATATTCAGAGCCAACGAGTTCTACTGATACTTTCCCATATTCTGTACATCCACTCTTTCGAATTGTCATATGTTCTTGTTTTGCCTCTTCATTAAGCAGTCTCACAAGACTTGATGCCAGTCTTGCTAAGACACATTTCAAATATATTTGAGAGTTTTGGAGCTAAAAATATTTAGTTTCAATTGTTCTTGCTCCAAACCTTCCTAATCTGATACAGTAACATCACAAAGACCAGAGGACAACCGATTTTTCCAGAGTCAGAATCAACTGCATCAATGTCATTCCTGACAGATGTATTCTCAAAGCTCACCAGTGATGCCCAAAAATTTCATATTCTCCTCAACTCTTTACTCCAGTACTCAGCTACCTTTAATATTAAACATTTTCCCAGTATCTAATCTGAAGCTTCCCTGCTGCAATCTATGAACAGGTTGTTTATTGCTCTTCAGAATATCTTCCCAAGGAAAATAACTGTAATCCAACTCAGTCTTCCTGATTTTACGCTAATGCTTTCAGCTCACTTAAGCCCTCCTTGAAGGCAAGTTCCTCACTGCTGTCTTCCCACGGCTTCCCACTAGTCTCTCCTGCAGCTCTGCACCTAAAACTCAACAGATCCTGCTGTGACCAGTCTTCCTGACCCAAAACACCCCATACCAAACTCTACAGGAGGGCAAGAACCACAGGATGCATGCCAAATGCAATGAAAAGCCAGGCAGGAGAGCTGGGGGAAAAGGAAGGCACGGAATATTGCAAGCAGCTCACAGGAGTGCAGAGCACCATCCCAGCTGACCCACTTTCACCCACAGTAGGGAATGGGTCATGCATGGCATTCCCCATTATCACAACTCTGGCTGGTACCCTCTCAATGTCTGCATGTTAGTAAGTGCTCAAGAGCCATATGTTGTTTATGCTTTTACTAAACTGGGAGGAAACAGACCTGGCCAGACAATAGTTCTTGTACTAGGCTTTCTTGATGAAATGCCCAGTCTGAGATACAATACTTGCTAGAAAATGCTGTAGTGATAATTCAGTACCCATCTTTCCAATCCTAGGGCTGAAGATTCACAGACTTATGAAACATCCTTTCATTTCAACAGAGAAAATTTTCATCTTATGTTACTGTAGTAAAACTCACTACTTCAGGGAAGGGGGGAAGAAGGTGTTTTATAGTGCTTTATAGATATGTCTTGTACTATGCACTTCAGTCCTAAGAAAGGCAAATAACCTTACAATCCTTATTTTGCATATCAAAAGCGTAGTAAGCCAATCCTGAAGTAAGAAAGTCACTGAGTGCAGAACATGTGTTGTCTGCAGTAACCCATAATATGCTACTGTCAAATTATGGAGAAGCTTGAACTACGAGTGTAAAACTTATTTGTATAACTTAGAACACACTTTTCAGCAGGTTCTGAATTCATTGGAATATTTGAGAAAGATGCACTTTGACAGAGTCAGAAACAAAGAGCAGCCCCACGAAGTAATTCAGGTCCCTAGGAATCAGGCTGTGCTTTCAGCTTACCACTGACACCCATTTAATGTGCCACAGCTCCTTATTCCTTCCCATGCTGGTAAATGCCTTCACACAAAACTCCAGTATGCACTATAAATGGACCTATCATTCTTAATGCTCTTATAGGATGTAAATGTGTGTCCTGAGTTTTTCTACAATTTCTCATCCCTGTTTTTGTGCTCCAGCAGTGATATTTACAGTATTGCCACAGAACCCGTTAAAGAGGTCGGCACTGCTACCACAAATGTATGCCATTCCGTTCTAGGCAACAGCAGTGACAGTGTGACAACATATATTACAGTGAACTAGTGACATTTTATAAGCTTGGATCAATAGAGATAAGCATGTAGTGGTAATTTGCTAATCGTTTCTCTTTCACCATGTGCTGCAACAGAATTCAAGAGTGTTAACTGGGGCAGTATCATTGCAGTAGCCGCAGACGAATAAAATGGGGAGAAGATGGCAGAAAGGAATACAAAGCATCTGGCATAAGTTAAAAGGGAATATTCATTAATTCTCAAAGACTCCCCATGCTAAAAGCCACACAAATGTACAGAGAACATTTCACCTAATCTTGCCCTTTATGAAAAATGTCTCACAAGACAAAGCTGATGAGTCTAATTCTGCATGAACTTCAAACAGATCTGATTAAAGAATCATGGAAAAACTTTCACAGGCAGCAAGCACCTGATGGGATGCATTGCACAGTTTCTCCCAGCACAGGGTAACTTAAGTCCTACACAGCAGCATCAGTCACTTAAATCCCACTCAGCTGCTATGAGCCAGCCCACTTAAAGCACAGCTGTTCTCTATTGAGGCTCGCCCAACAAGGCTCTTTCTGCACTAGAAGGCCTGTGGGAAGCAGAGAGGACAGCACTAGGAACAGATGGCACAATGCCTTGCAAGATGGCCAGCTGTACAGAGACTTGAAAGGCAGACAGCTCCCTCACAGCCATTACACAGGCACTACTGCAATATCCTGTGTGCAAGCAGAAAATATAAAGCCCAGTGGAAGGGGACTCTTATCTTGCCAAACAAATAAGAAATAGACAGAACCAACAACTTGTTTCTAAATTTAAGAATAGATTATGGCAAAAAAAGTGTTTGAATGGACAAACAAAAGCACGCAAGCTCATACCATTAGAGTCCTGGCACTCCTATGGACAACTGGCTCCAAACAGGGTAACTATGTATTTGCAATCCAGGGTTCTGCAATCTATGCCTCACATAATTCTTTCATCAGACTCAAAATAGAGCTAGAATGAATCTTAACTGCAATCAGGCATAATTGAGTTAAGAAATAATCGTGGTACAAGTTTAATATGACAAGTTAGACTTGACAAGTTTGCAGGATGATAATTAGTTTCTCACAATTTACAAAATTTTAGTACAAAATCTTCTCCATTAGAGTTTGGCATTATTAAACTGCATGACAGTCTTTAGGGTAAGATAACTAAATCCATTATTTGTGTAACTAACTAATGCTGAACTATCTTTGTTAATATAAAAATCTAACATGCTGCTATTGCTTTATGTTGCTTTTCTGAGCAAGCACGCTTATATTCCTTCCTTCCTTAATGATGACTCTTAGTACAGCATAGCTTATTTCCTTTGCCTTACCTATATTACAAGAATTAATTGCCTTTTGTATTCTCTCTATTAAATCAACCCATACTATGAATATTCTATCAGGAGTTTTAGAGATGAATACTCAGGCTCACATCACTGAGACACGGTTGCATAATACTGCTTCAATTTAATCAAATACACATAGGAAGACGATGTCAGCTCTTTCAGGCATGAAGTTCAGAACACGTGGCAGGCTTTTAACAGAGAAACCAGCATAAAGCAATGGAAGAAACATTTCAGCATGTCACCATTGACAAGGTTCTTCTTTGATTAAAATACATTACACTCACTGCATCAAATCATTGATGTAGTGAAAATTACTTTCTTGTGCTGTGAAATAATCCATTCACACAGAGTTTTTTTGGAGCTAACAAATAATAAGAAAACAATTTTTTCTTCAGGCAACTGAACTAAAAAGAAAAAAGAGGTCTGGTAGTCAAGTATGCCATTTAGAAAGACCTCTGCTAGACTAAATTATCAAGAAGTAAACAGAGTAAGCAAACAACTTAACATTAGCATTTAGCACACTGTGCTTTTTTGCCAGTTCCTATCAGCACATTAAAAAAATACACTAAAGCACAAAACCCAATTCTGACCTTGCACCACAAACATTACGTTAATGTGAAGGTCAGTTGTCTTATTGCATCATTCCTTGCCTTTTTTTTTAAAAGAAAAAAACAAAAACAAACCACCCCAACTTTGTCTAAAATCAATCAACCTGTAATCCAGTTTTGCTTATCCAAATTTCACAAAGAGAAAGCAAAATCAAAACAGACATGCCAATGTTTAAAAAAAAAAAAAAGCCCAGATTTCAAAACAGCTTATTTAAGAAATGACAAGTATTGCACAACAATGGAGGCGTTCACATTCCAGAGCTGAACAAAAGCGTTTCAGCCTTACAAAATGCTATTCCAAAGATTCAAAGTTTTTCACCAGCCTTTCCATAATGGTTTCTGTAGCACCATCGCCATCAGGAAAGAGGTAAACTTTAATCCCACATGGAAGAATTACAAACTGTGAAGCTGTCAGTAGTGTGAGTCCAGTGGGCTCACATAATTTAGAGCAAAGTTGTAGTATCCAATCAAAGCAAAGCTGAATATGTTGATGCTGCCCGCTCCCAACCAGACTGGAGTCTCAAGCCACTCTGAGGAAACACCACAGTTATTCTGACCCCATCACCCACTGTCATTAAGCTTGTGGCTTCAGAAGGCAACCTGACAGTATGGCATTCCCGTTCTGCCTATTCCCACTGTCTAGGCACTTCCATTCCTATGAGACCACTACAGACCAGCTCATGCTCAAAGAGCATCAATTCTTCACTCAAAACTTTCTCATTGTTCCTTTCATATCAAAAGCAGCACTGTATGTACAAAACCAAATAGTGCAGGATAAAATGCAAGATATTTTTTTTAAAGTTTGACATTTAAAAATAAAAGTACTAAAGTAAAAATCTGTATGTCCCCTTTTTGACTCTCTAAAAGAGATTTTCTGCATATACTTATGACACCACACCAGTATAAAGCCAAGAGTGCAGACACTTCCAGCTAGCAAAAACCGAGCTGACAAGACCCCCTAAGCAGTATGGCGAAATGGACAAACTCAACCCCACAAACAGTGCAGCTTGCATTAGAGCCCAGTGACTAAGTCAAACCCTAGTAGCACTCTAAAACATACCTATTCTATTTCTGACTCGAAGCTGCCTTCCATGGGACCGCCCCAGCACCCCTGTGTCATGCTCATGCTTTCAGATCCAAAGATAGCACACACAAAAGTGCCTCCACATCTTATACAATTGCCAGCTGTGACAAACAACTTCAATGCTGCTAAACTGGAAGTTTTGGTGTGGAAGTGTGATAGTTTCTGTGCAGAAGGTAAGCAAGAGCATAGGTCTGTATTACATTGTGACTAGGTCTATATTACATTGTCACTTCATCTATCTTTTGGGAAATTCAAGCTAGCACTCCCTTTCTCTGAGGATAAGCAAAGTAACCATAGACTGAGCTCTCTCTGCTTTAGCACACCTAACTTCAAGCATTCATGCACTTTTACAGGTGTCTAAAGATCTAGATCCCCATTTTGAAATCAGAGTCAAAAAGTTCCCTTCAGAAGCTCATGCAGAGAAACAGAAACCAGGAAGTAAGGCCAGGAATCCTGCTTTGCAACACAGGATGTGCCAGAGCAGGGCCTCCGTCAGGCTTCCTTAGAAACTTAAACTACTTAAATTAAATTAACAAATAAATAACTCTGGAGGGAAAAAAGCCATAATAAATTTACTCACATAACTGAAACTTCACATTGGCTAGATAAGTGACTACAAACCCCACACAGCTCTTCCCTCTTTGAGATCTCATACTTTGAGGTTCACAATTACAAGAATTAAGAGGGCATTTCTGGACACAATTCAAGTGCAGGCAGAAGTACCCACTTCTCTTCTGTAATTCCAGAGGTCAGAGTTCACCTGGTCCTGTGGCACATCCTTTTCATTCCCACTGAAAAGACTTCCCAAGTAATACCCAAAATATTCCCCTCACTCTTTAAAAAGCCAACAAATTTAAAACTAACGTTACCAAGATACAGCACAGATACTGGAATAGAAAAACAGAGATCACGATGCCCTGTGTATGTATCTATATATGTATATATATAGATATATACACAGCAACATATCAAAGCCTTTTTCTTGGTTCAAGAGTACAGAAACCCGGACCTAAGGCACTGCGTCCTGCTACAGCACCGAGCCATCAGTGCTGGTAGGGAACAGGCACGGAAACACTATATATAAACACATCCACAGTGCACAGAAGCGACCCCCTCCCCGCTTGACCCGCCAGGTGTTTGTTTGGGC